>CM072819.1:104046322-104634620 GCA_036937905.1 Salvia rosmarinus
AGATGCCGCTGAGGAGCAGCATGCGCTTCGGCTGAGGCGGTGCTTAACTCTTTCGACCCTCTTGAGGTGACCTCGGTAGTCTTGGCCGCCTTCTTGGATTGCTCGGCCTCGGGACTCCGACCCACTTTCTCTTCGGAGGAGGCGAATTCCACTAGAAATAAGACATATCAACTCAATACGAGCAACACAAAGATATCGCGACATAAGTGCGAGGCCTCCGCTCGCTACTTGCGGCAGTGCGGTCATGGGGGCTCGGCCCGCGGCCGCTAGTTCGACCTCAGAGAGACTTAGTCGACCGGGCCAACCCGTTCAGATCGTCTCCACATCTGAAGCAATCTCCAGCGGCTACATCGGCCAATCTATCACGCTTCCAGCGAATTCATAGGCCGTCAAACCCGGCGGAAAATCCGGAAGGCGAGTCTGTCCGGAAAGATGATCAAGAAATCCCTTGTCTGCGGTCCGCATTGCGATGCGCTGAAGCCGTTTGATGTCATCTACTAGCGGTGAGCGGCGGCATAAGGATGTTGACTTGCAGTAGACATTTCGGCATATGCATCATTGTTGGATAGCGAGCTCTTACCTTTGGAGGCGGATGGCTCGGCGGGGAGCGGCGGAATCTTGTGGGCATTGAGAGTCGCCGTGGCCTCGAATACGACGACGCTGGCCGTGGCCTTGATGTCTATGAAAGCTTTCTCCGCTGGGCGGTCTTCATTGTCATCATAGGGACTCCAGTCTTATGCATAGTCGATATCGTGAAGGAAAATAGCCTTCCATTCTTCTTCTTCGCACGCCCACCTCACGCCAAATTAGCACGCCTACATTAACCGATCTCCCGTGAAAATGCACAAGCAGAACAGATCCGCTCCTCGACATCAAGAGTCATGGTAGTGGGCGGATGCTGCCTTAATGAAATGGAGCCACACGGGCTTCGAATTTTAATGTCGACGCCTGAATGGATCGACGCCCCTGCGAGATACAACCCATTTTGTTCCTTCTACCGCCGTGAGTCTTAATGCGTCATCGAGGTCATCACCGAGGGCTCTCTTAATATTGCCGAATACTCATCATCCACGGCGCTATCCGCACTATACACCTCATCGATTGTTTCCGAGATAGATTATCGGCTTACTCCTCGACCACAACCGATACTCCCTCCTTGTCCGCGTAGGAGTGATATTAGCATAAAATTTTTCACTGTGGTCAGAACCGTGGCGGGAAATCGCCGTGAACTCGCCCATCTGCTTAGAGAAGTCACCACGACGAACATAGGAGTTCCTTTATTCTCGCTTGAAACCCTTCTCCATCCACAATGCTCTTAATTTTTAGACCAAATCGCTCAAAATCGCTCAGCGCACAAAACTTAGGAATGTTCTCAATAGATTGACCGGCCTTAGATTTGGAGGTGTAGCTACCCTTGCTTTCAAGTAGTAGCCTCGTGTTCAGCTTTCTTCGCAACTTTAGTTTTCCCTCTCCTTTCGCTAACTTTCCTTTTGGCGAGGCAAGCAAGGTCCGTGACGATTGAGGGAACGCTAAATACACGCGACGAATCGTGAGGCTGCACTGGTGGTAATTCCTCGTCCGACACGATGAGGGCGGTTTGGATCATTATTTGGGACCTTCACAAACTTCCCGGCTCGCTCAAGATTGACCATGGTTGCAAGAAAATTTGAGAGAATTGACAGAGAGGTGAGATCGCTATGAGGATTTTGGGAGGATGACGTTGGTAGTAAGAGCAATGTAAAAGAAAAGAAGAGCAAAGGGAGTTGAGTAGTTGTGGGATATAAGTAAGAATATGGATGGCTTTTTAACCCAAATAGCTTAAGAATTAATTTCGCTCTTTCTAACCAATATTCCCGCTAAAATTTCCCTTTATCTTCCTGCTGCAAATCCTCTTTGAGCACATATAAGCACGTGCTCGTAATATCTTCCGTACTACCGCAATCCAAACATCAAGATATCAATTAACCAAAACAACCTAGTTTCTTTTAATCATGTTATAGCAATTTATTTAAAACCAAAACAAACAAGGAAAGGCAAGTGAATAAGCAATATGTACAATCAGTCGCCAGCGCCTCGATCACCATGGCGACCCATGGTACCCGAGGTCGCATCTTCAAAGTGGTAGAGGTCTTCGCGACCGACCGCCTCAATAATGCTTGACGCACGCCCATCGACCGAATTCACGACCGACTTCCTTCTTCGAGTGTTATAGCACCATGGGGTGCTACATGAAGAATTGTAAAAGGCCCGCACCATCTTGATTTTAGTTTCCTGGAATAACCTCAACCTGAGTTGAACAAAGAACACCACGACCGACAAAAACTCCCGCGAAGATGTTGTTATCATGCCATCTTTAGTTCTCTCTTTGTACAACTTAGCATTTTCATAGCGAACCAACGAATTCATCCATTTCACTTAGTCTGCAACAATGAGCTTCTCCAAGAATTGGACGATCAAAGTTTAGTTTCTTAATCGCCTAATAGGCTCGGTGTTCCAGCTCCCGTGAGGTGACAGTTTTTCCATATACCAAGCGATAAAGTGACATCCCTAATGGTGTTTTCAAAGTCGCTCAGAGGCCCATACCGCATCATCCAACAAGGGACCAACTCACGCCCGGATTCACCACCTTTTCTAGTATACCTTAATCTCTGTTGGAAAGCTCCGCTTGACCATCTCGTCTCTGGATGGTATGTCAGTATGCATCTTATGGCGAACATTGTATTTCGCTAGTACGTAATCTTATCGCCTTGTCGACAAAGTGTGTGCCCTCGTCACTAATGATTGCACGAGAGTACCAAACCGTGTGAAAATATTCTTTGCAAGAACTTGATCACCACTTTGCATCATTCGTGGTACTTGCATGACTTCCACCCATTTGGACACGTAATCAACCGCCACCAATATGTAAAGTTTCCGAACGAGGTGGAAAAGGACCCATGAAGTCGAGGCCCCATACATCGAAGAGCTCGATTTTAATGAAATTCAATGGCATCTCATTTCGAGAGGATATGTTTCCAACTCACTTGGCATCGATCACATCTTTGCACAAAAGCATGTGCATCCTTAAACAAGGTCGGCCAAAATAACCTGATCGAAGCACCTTAGTCGCCCTTTGCCCTCAAAAATGACCACCATATGGAGTGGCATGGCATCCTTCCGTAATTGATTCCACTTCTTCGCGGAACACAACGCTCATTAATCCATCAGCACAAGAAGCTATATAAGCGGCTCGTCCCGTAAGTAATGTTTGACCTCGCAAAGAATCTTTCTTTGACGGGACGAACTCGTGCGTAGCATTCCACATACCAGAAAATTGACAAAATCTGCATACCATGGCGTGCACAAATGTGATGCATGCTCATTAGTTGCTCATCCGGGAACATGTCCCGAACTGAGCTGAGTTGATTTCCTCCGATGCCGGTAATCGAGACAAATGATCCGCCACTTGATTTTCTCTGCTCCTTTCTCGCCTCTTATTTCGTGATCAAATTTCGCAGGAGCAATATCCACCGACTAACCGTGGCTTCGCATCTTTCTTCGCGACAAGATACCGAGTACCGCATGATCCTGTAGATTATCACTTTTTGTTCCCACGAGCCAGGCTCGAACTTTCACAGTAAAACCACAGCAGCGCTTCTTTCTCGTCAGTGGTATAATTTATCCGGCTTCCACCGTGGTTTTACTCTGATAGTAGATCGAGTGGAATATCTTCTCCTGCGCTGGCAAAGACGCCCCTACAGAAAATCACTTGCACGCACATCACCGGAAGGCGATGTCCAATTCGGCCCAACACCATCGGAGCTGTTACAAGAGCTCGTTTCAAGACTTCGAATGCCTTAAAACACTCGTGAGTGAAGTCGAATCATGGGTTTGCTCCAGCAAGGCACATATGTGGCTAGCTATCTTTGAGAAACTTTATAAACCTTCTCAGAGAAACCCTCAGATGTCCCAAGAAGCTTCGCACACCTTTACAAGAGTGGGAGGTGGAAGTTTGTCTATTACTCGATCTTTGCTTTGTCCACTTCGATCCCTTCTTCGATATGTGTGCATTCCTAAAACGATGCCCTCTCGCACCATGAAGTTGGCACTTTCCCGCTTTAAAACTAGTGGGTTGCTTCGCAACGCCCGTAACTTTCCCCAAATTACTTAGGCATATCCCATAGGTGTCTCCAAGACGAGAAGTCATCCATGAAGATTTCATCGATTTCTCCACCATATCCGAGAATATGGCCATCATGCAACGGAATGTTGCAGAGCATTACAGAGCCCAAATGACATTCTTCTAAATGCGAAAGGCCATAAGGACAAGTGAAGGTGGTTTGTGTTGATCATTGGGCGCAATGGCAATTTGGTGATAACCGTAATAACCATCGGCGAAGTAAGAACTCTACCTACCTAGTTTATCCAAAGATTCGATCCATGAATGGTGTAGGAAATGATCCTTCCGTTGCCGTGTTTAGCTTTACGTCAACACGCACGCACACGCCATCCCTGTTATCACCCGCTGGGATCTGCCTCGCCGATCGCTCAAACCACCGTGATCGCCTTTTAGGGAACACCGAACGGGCTCACCACCCAGCTATCCGAAATCGATATATGATTCCGATCCACCATTTGATAACTTCTTTCTTTAGTACCTCTTTCATCGCTGGATCGAGACGTCACGATGCTCTATGGAAGTGTGTGGCAATCTTCCAAAGAATATCTTATGCATGCATGTGGACGGGCTGATCCATTGTATATCGAGAATTGACCATCCAATAGCTCGCTTCATTTTCGCAATACCGTAGCAAAGCTTCTTCCCGATCGGGCTTGAGAATAGCGGAGATAATTACTGGGTGGTTTCTCCCCGCCCAGATATGCATATTTGAGATGGTTCGCAAAGTCTTTAGGATTAACACCGAGGTCTGCCGATCGACGGTTTGGTGCCCTCGAGTTACCCTATCGGCGAGCCCCAACGATTCGAATTCGGCGGGCAAGTGAACCGACATTTTCTTGGAGAGATGTTGACACAACTCCTCGCCTTTCTCCAACTCTACTAGTTCGCATAGGCTTCGCCATTAACTCGAATCGCGAGGTGCGATCTCAGACAGATCCGCGACGACCGCTCCATGACTCGGATTACCGAGCATTCCTCCACTTCGTCCTGACACTTCATAGCATTGAAAACATCAAGGTAACCTTCGATCATTTACCCTCATGGTGAGCTCGCCTTCGAACATCAATTAGAGTTCTTCCGCTACAAAAACGGACGTCCCAAATGATTGGCACCGTGATCCGCCTCATAATCCAAGATAACGAAGTCCGCTTGAAGATTAACGTGTCCACTTTACTAATACATCTCGATTTTTCCCTCGGGATGAGCCATAGATCGGTCCGCCAATTGCAAGGTCACCGTTGTGGGCCTCGCTTCCTATCCCGAGCTTTTTAAATATTGAGAGCGCATCAAATTTATGCTTGCTCGAGGTCACATAACGACGACCACGACGTCGGCCCTCCAATCGAGCATGGAATTGTGAAGCTCCCCGATCTTTCAACTTCGGAGGAGCTTGCTCTTTAGCATCGTACTACTACTTTCAATCCGCCACCGCTTTCAAACTCGCTTCAACCGCTCTCTTTCTGGTCGATGTCCTTCAAGAATTTCACATAGTTCGCATTTGTTCCAACGCCTACCAGCCGGACGTTGATATGTAATTGCTTCGTAACATCAAGGAATCTTCGATATCGGGTATCCTACCGCTTCTTCTTCAACCTTTCGAAAAGGAGGTGGTGGACGATACACCACTTCGTCCGTAAGGTTTGGTAACGCATTTGTCGCTGCACGCACTACCGGCATCGCGAGACCGCCGGATTTTCCGTGGTAGCGACCTGTTGTTACTTGTCGAGGACTCACCCTTTCTTCTCGGTCCGTAGCTCCGGTCTCGTGATTCGCTTTCCACTCGTAACGTGACAGCCTTGACCTATTCTTTATCTTTTCGTGGATTCTCCGTCACTGGCAAATTTCCAAGAGGTCGGTTTTAATCTCATTGGCTAATTGTCCGATCCGACTTCCAAATTCCGCAGTCGAAGTGGATCGCCCCAGACATAAAGATTCTGTTTTAGCCATGTATTCCTTCATCAAGGTTTCAATAGTCTTGAGGCGTGGGGCGACTTGTTGTTGCTTTGGTTGATAATTTTGTGGATATGTGGTTTTCAAAATTTCCACCACCGCTTGATCCGGACCCTCGCCTCCCCATGAGAAATTAGGATGTTGTCGCCACCCCGGATCATACGTTTGTGAATAAGGGTTGTTCCTCCGTCCATTCGATTTCCCGGGTAATGATCGAGGTCGGGTTCGACGGGCAACTCTCGAAGGTATGCCCTTCACAATATACGCACGACACCGCTTACTGGTGCATGGTAGGCGCGACCATCTGGACTACTCGCTTGGTTGCACCACCGATTAGGTACTTGCAATCCTTTTAACATGTTACTCATGGATGCTACTGGCTGTTAATGCCGATCGGGGCATCAACCTCTAACACACCAATGACCGATTTCTTTTCCTATCATGCGCACGAGAATTTGACCATTGGCAATCATATTCGCGATTCTTCCAAGATCTCAGATGCTTCATTGTATTACTTGAAAGAATAGCTCCATTTGCGTAGGCATCAGCACCAAACGTAGCCGACGCGATTGAGACCATTGTAGAAGGTCTCGGTTGAATGCAATGCGGAATGCCGTGATGAGACATTTCCGTAGCATTTTCTCAGTATCGCTTCCCAAGCTTCGCACACCGACTCTTCATTATTCTCGCTGAAATGACATGACGTCATTCCGAATCTTCGCTCTTGGTGGCGGAAGTACTTCATCAAAAAATTTCGCCGAGCTCGCTCCATGAGGTGATAGAATTTGATGGAAGACTGCTCACCATGCTTTGCACGATCTCGAAGTTAAAAGGGAATAACCAAGTCTCGGTGGCGGCCGGAACACCCAGTAACTTAAATGAGTCACGACCTCGTAAATGATCAAGGTGGAGATGTGGATCCTCCGTGGCTTCGACCACTAAATTGCCCCACCGCTTGGAGCATCTCAAACATGACCGCTTCAGATTGAATCGGTTCGCTTGCACCTCTGGCCTTGTAATTCGGATTCATCTCGTTAAACCAACTGGTTAAGCAGAGTACGTATACCCCTTCCCGATCATCAGCGGCGATGACAATGGCATTTCCTCCATTGTGTGCCTCTCCTCCCGTGCGCCATCTCGGCTTGCGCTCGCGAACTCGTTCGGCGCCTCCTCTACTTAAAGGTGCGCTCAATCTGGATCTAATCGTGGTCACTATGCGATTTTGCCTCAAGATAAACCACAATCCCGTAACCCCTGCTCACACAAAAGGTAATGACCAGAGTGAGTCACGTGATTATAAAGAAACACAAAATTGCAATCTCACGTAATTTATAATTGGCACTCCCGACAACGCGCCAAAACTTGTTGGTTGAAATTTCTTTTGATGTGAAAATACTATACGCAAGTGCACGTAATCAACAAGTAACACGGAAGTATTCCGAGATCGAATCCATTGTGAATGCACTTTAAATCACGATTGTAATTTTACAAAGTAGTGTAGATGGATGAACCGCACAAACTAGAATATAACACCAATGAACTGAATTAAAACCACTTCGACGACGTAAGGGATGCGACATAGACAACGAGGAGATTACGTTATCAAGGTAGAAAACAGACTTGATTTCCGATTCCACCCATGCTCTTTTCTAAATATTGCTACAAAGATTATCTTGCATTATCACTATGACATGAACTTCTTTGATTCTTAGTATTTTTCCAAATCTAAGATTATATTCTATAGATCCACCCATATATTCCTATATCGAATCGCTTAGAATATCATTACTAATCCATTCATATTTGCGCACGCTAAGGTAAATGCATATTCCTATGCTATTCACACACATAACATTAAAATCATGTTCTTACGTCGCCTATTGTTTTCCATTCTATAACAACTTCCCAAAGAATTATAGAACCACGATCCGACTAATGGTGATCAATCACAGTGAGATAAAACAATCCCAATAAAACAATAGTGATTTAGCAAGACAAGCGTAGAATCAAGGTCACGCCGAGCATGGGTTTCCTCAAGAAATCAAGTCATAAAGGGTTAGCTCATAGCGAGTCGTTTAACAACATTGAAATAAGCAACAGCCATACAGACAAGGTTTAAGAAAAGATAAAGAATTAGTTATCGATCGTAGTAAGCTCGATCGCCGATCTCTTCCGATGACTTCCTCTCCAAGAATTCGCACCTCTCCCTTACTCCGATGTTCTCTATCCTCTGCAACTCTCCAAAATGTCGATATCCGTAATAACTGCTTTGATTGTTGCCAACCCCTTTAATAACAACTCTATAACAACCTCATGCGCTTTTCAGTCGATGCAGACCGCACCGCCACTGCCTTCGCCCCCGATCCTTTTCTTTTCGCTAGCTCGCTGCAGATGCGAGCGCGGTCTCTTTTCACCGTGGCCGTCCTTGCACGTGGCCGTGGTCCCGCTGATTTCTTCTTCGAGAATTAACCTGCACTTTCCATGCTACTGGCTCCTTCCGTAGCAAGCGGCCTCGGATTTTGCTTTACTCGAGCTCGGCTCGCCACGGGCTTTACTTTGCCAGTGAGTCCGACCACTTTCAACACGAGCTCATCCATACTTGCGAGGTGGACTTCGCCATGAGCTCGATTGCCACGAGCTCGCCCACTTTCAATCTTACCGAGGAGTTCGAACACTTCGCCCGAGCTCACGCGACTTCGCCCGAGCTCGACCTCTTCGCCACGAGCAGGCAAGACCGCCTGAAGCCAACCTCGAGAGCTCTTCATCTTGTGAACTTTTCAATCTTGAGCTCGGAAGGACGCGAGCTCGCCCTCACTCTTTCTCCCGAGTTTGGTTCCACTTACAAGCTCGGCAATTTTGAGCTGGTCGCCACTTTTCCCTGGCCGACTTGACGCCTTAGTAGCCCGACCGTCCCCAATTTTTCAAAGATCACTGCTCACCATCCTCTTACATCAGTCAAGCTCGCTCACGAGCTCGGCTCGCCTTTTCTTTGCCGCTCTTCCGCAACATGCTATGATTATATAAATAACGCCAAAACAACTAAAACCCTTTATTTTCATCGACTCAATCCTTCACACAAACACACACAAACAAGAGAAACACAAGCAAGACAAGGACAAACAAAGTAGCGTAACACACAACAACCGAGGCTTTTATCATTAAAGGACCTATAATAACTCTTTACAAGAGTTATCAAGAGTCGAGCTACAAAGACGAAGTCAACGCGGGAAAAGTGAAAACCGAGGAAGTTGGTCCGAGCTCAAGACTCCGAGCTCAAGACTTCCGAGCTCAAGACCTCCGAGCTCAAGACTACCGAACTCGTGAGCGTAACCGAACCTGTGAGAAAGAGACAGAGCCGAGCTCGCATCCATCCGAGCTCAAAGATTGAAAAGTTCACAAGTATGAAGACGACCTCGATATTGATACTCGTAAGCGAGGTCGGACTCGTAAGCGAGGTCGGACTCTTGGCCGAGCTCGAGACTGATGACTACAAATGAGATCGGAATTACAAGCGAGGTCAGGCCCGCTCAAAGGTCGAGCTCGGAAGAAAGGAAAGGAAAGCAGATGAAGCCGCACTTATGGACGAAACGAAGAAAAGGTATCTGCAGGACCACAGCCACATGGCGGCTGGCCACGACAGCATAAAGGACGCACGTTTTGCCATAGCCAACGGAAAAAGGAAAGGATCAGTGGACGAAGGGTTTGCAGGTGCCTAGTCTACAGCACCTAAAAGTGTCGAGTTGGTTATTAAAAGGAGTAGCGATAATCGAGAAGAGGATTCATTATTCATTCATCATTCAAGATCGGGAGAGAAAATCGTAGGGCAACGCTTGGGGAAGAAGCTATCAAGAGGCGGCGATCCGAGGAGGAGCACGTGATTTTAGCGACAGTGTTAACTTGAATCTCGAATTCCTTTTGTTTGCTATGGCATTTGTGTTTTCGAATCTTGTTGCCTGACTCATTATGAGCTAAATTTGTACGACTTGATCCTTTGATGAAACCCATGCTCGTGTGACGAGCCCGTTTTCTGCTTATCTTGTTAAGTTATTATTGTTTTCTTGGTGTTTATTTATCTTGCTTGTGATTGATCACCATGGGTGAGATCTTAGCTCTATGATTTGGGAAGCTCTCATAGAGTGGAAAACAAGAAAGTGACGCAAAGAACATGATTTAAATATTATGTGTGTGAATAGCATAGGAATATGTGTTTGCCTTGCGTTGACGTAAATGAATGGAACAGTGAGATACTCTTAAAGCGCTTCGGTATAGGAATATATTGACGAGCTTAGAGGTATAATCTTAGATTTGGAAAATACTAAGAGTTGGAAGATTTCATGTCATAATAACGAGGCAAGATAATGTTGAAGCATGGCGGTCACGGGCAT
Source organism: Salvia rosmarinus (assembly GCA_036937905.1). Lineage (NCBI taxonomy): Eukaryota > Viridiplantae > Streptophyta > Magnoliopsida > Lamiales > Lamiaceae > Salvia > Salvia rosmarinus. The sequence goes on from CM072819.1 coordinate 104,056,817, forward strand.
GAGTGGAATCAGTGATCAAGTCTATTTTCCTCCCGATATCTATTTGTTAATCAATTATTATGCGAAATTTCACCTCGTCTCAATGTTAAAGTTCTCTTTAATTGTTTTCTCTCATATTCAGCGGCGAATTGTATTCGACGTGGTTTAAAAATTCGTGCCACAATGGATTCGATCTCGGAATACTTCCGTATATTACTTGTTGATTACGTGCACTTGCGTAGAATAGTAGTTCAACAAACTGCACAACAAGTTTTTGGCGCCTTTGCCGGGGAGCGCTAATTATAAATTACGTTGATATTTCAGTTTTTGTGTTTATTTAGTATTAGAGGTTAACTCTGCTATTTTCTTCTGCGTTAATCGGGATTACGGACCGTGGTATATGCGCATGAAAACAAGGCGCAGTATTGTACCCGCTAGATCCAGATTGAACGCACCTTCCGTCGAGGAAGACGACGCCGATCGTCCTGCAGGCGCAAGCCAAAATGGCCGCACAAGGAGGTGATGGGAATAATGGAGGAAATGCCATAGTCATCGCTGATGACCGGGAAAGGGGTATACGTGACTATGCCAACCCCAGATTTAACGAGCTAAATCCAGGAATAACCAGACCCGAGGTGCAAGTGAACCAGTTCGAGCTGAAGCCAGCCATGTTTCGTATGCTCCAAAGCGTGGGGGCAGTTTAGTGGGCAAGCCACAGAGGATCCACATTTCCACCTTCGATCGTTCTTGGAAGTTAGCGACTCGTTTAAGTTACACGGAGTCTCGGCTGAGGCGTTGAGACTTGGCTATTTCCCTTCTCATTACGAGATCGCAAAGCACGGTGAACGGCCTTCCATCGATTCAATCACTTCATGGAACGAGCTCGTGAAATTTTTGATGAAGTCTTTCCGCCTACAAAGAACGCGAGGTTCGAAATGACATCATGTCGCTCCAGCGAACGATGATGAATCAGCAGCGAGGCTTGGGAGCGATATAAGAAATGCTATGAAATGCCCTCATCACGGCATTCCGCATGCGCATTCAACCGAGACCTTCTACAATGGTCGTAAATGCACGTTTGGTGTGCTTGATGCCTACGCAAACGGGCTATTCTCAAATCTATAATGAGGCATATGAGATTTTGGAAAAATTGCGATAACAATTGCCAATGGTCAAATTCTCGTGCTCCAATAGGAAAGAAATCGGTTGCTGGTGTTTTGGAGGTTGATGCCCTGACGGCATTAACAGCCCAGGTGGCATCCATGAGTAACATGTTAAAAGGATTGCAAGTGCCTAATCCAATTTGTGCGACCAACGAGTGCTCAGGTGGTCGCACCCACGATGCAAGTAAGCGAGGTGTCATGTGTGTGTATGTGTATATTGTGGGGAAGGACACATTTGAGAGTTGCCCATCAAACCGGCGTCGGTATGTTACATGGGAAATCGAAGCGCAAAGGAATAATCCTTACTCACAATCATATAATCCGGGGTGGAGACAACATCCTAATTTTTCGTGGGTAGGACAAGGAGCTGGAACAAGTGGTGGTGGAAATTTTGAGAAGAACACATATCCACAAAATTTCCAACCAAAGCAGCAACAAGCCGCCCACATCCCAAGTCTATTGAAACTTGATGAAGAGTACATGGCGAAGACGGATGCGATAATCCAAGGATCCACTTGCCACGGAATTTAGAAGTTCAGATCGGACAATTAGCCGAAATGAGAAATCGACCTCTTGGTGTCTGCCGAGCGACACTTTGAAAATCCACGAAATGATAAGGAACATGTCGAGGCCGTTACCTACAGTGGAAGAAGATGCAAGAAGCCGAGCATTTGGACCGAGGAAGAAGGCGGAATCTCAAACACTAAGAGCAAGTTGGACGAAGTGGAAGCAGAAGAAATTCCTTGATCTTGAGAAGCCCGCCGGTGAAACCTTTGCCGGCCTTAAGCTGGGCCGAAGTGGTTTATCGTCCACCACCACCTTTTCGGACAGACCGAAAAAAGCGACAAGATACTCGGTTTCGAAGATTCTTAGATGTCTTGAAACAATTGCACATAAATATTCCATTGGTGGAGGCATTGGAACAGATGCGAACTACGTGAAGTTCTGAAGGACATCATGACAAGAAGAGCGCTGGGGGAGTTCAAAGCGGTGGCACTAAGCGAGAGCAGAGTACCATGTTAAAAGCAAGATTTCCCAAGTTGAAAGATCGAGGAGTTTCACAATTAGTGCTCAATTGGAGGTCATGACGTTGGCGAGCTCTATGTGATCTAGGGCGAGTATAAACTTAATGCCGCTCTCAATTTTTAGAAGCTCGGGATAGGGCTCGACCCACAACGATGACTACTGCAATTGGCGATCGGTACATGGCTCATCCCGAAGGAAAAATTGAAGATGTCTAGTAAAGTGGATACATTCATTTTCTGCGGACTTCATCATTACGATTACGAAGATCACGAGGTGCTATAATTTTGGGACGTCCTTTCTCTCGCAGAATGGAAGGACTTTGATTGATGTCCAAAAGGCGAACTCACCATAAGGGTGAATGATCGAAGGTCACCTTTAATGTTTTCAACGCGATGAAGTATCCCGACGAAGTGGAGGAATGCTCTGTAATTCATGTATTAAGGCGGTCGTCATGGACAAGATCTTGGAGCACTCGTCTCGGTTCGAAGACGTGATAGCGAGTTGCGAGACCTCATGGAGTTAGAATTAGAAGGGAGCGACCTCGGCAATTCCCTAACAAGAGATCGGTCAAGTCCCACTCGACGTCGGCCGAGCTCGGGAGTCACTCGAGCTCGCAGATCGGCTGTCCGGTATCAAACCTTCGATGAAGAACCTCCAATACTTAGTCTCGAAAACATTGCCCAACCACCGAAATATGCTTATCTCGGCGAGGGACAAACCCTTCCGGTAATCATTTCGGCGGCGCCGATCTCGACAAAGAAGAATCTTACATTACGGTCTTTGCGCAATCTGAGAGCTATTGGATGGTCGATTACCCGACATCGAGGGGATCAGCCGGCTCTATGCATGCATAAGATATTGTTGGAAGATTGCCCAACACTTCCATAGAACACCGGTAGCCGTCTAAATCCGCCATGAAAGAAGTATTGAAGAAGGAAGTTATTAAATGGTGGATCTTTGGAATCATCTATCCGATCTCGCATCGTTCTTGGGTGAGCCCGGTGCCAATGTGTTCCAAAAAGGAGGAGTTATTGTGATTTCTAATGATCGCAAGAGTTAATTCCAACTCGGGTGATAGCGGATGGCGTGTTTGTGTGGATTATAGGAAATTGAACACGGCTACTAGGAAGGACCATTTTCCTCGCCATTCATGGACGAATGCTTGATAAACTTCATTTGGAAGGAGTTCTTACATTTCCTAGATGGGTATTATGGTTATCATCAGATCGCCATTGCACCCGATGATCAACACAAAACAACCTTCACTTGTCCCTATGGCACTTTTGCCTTTAGAAGGATGTCGTTTGGACTCTGTAATGCCCCAGCGACGTTCCAACGTTGCATGATGGCCATATTCTCAGATATGGTGGAGAAGTCAGTCGAAATCTTCATGGATGACTTCTCCGTATTTGGGGACACTTTTGAGGTATGCCTAGGTAACTTGGAGAAGGTCTTGGAGCGTTGCGAGACGACACACTTGGTCTTAAATTGGGAAAAATGCCACTTCATGGTACAAGAGGGCATAGTGCTAGGCCATCACATATCCAAGAAGGGATCGAAGTGGATAGAGCCAGATCGAGTGATAGATAAGCGTCCACCTCCCACTACCGTAAAGGGGTGCGAAGCTTCTTGGGACATCGTGATTTTCTGAGAAGGTTTATAAAGTTTCTCTAAAATTTCTAAGCCATCGTGTGCCTTGTTGGAAAAATAGCCACTCAATTCACCTCGGAATGTCGGAGGGCATTTGGCGTCTTGAAGCGAGCTCTAGTGACAACTCGTAATCGTTGGTCCGAAGGGACGTTACCTTCGAGGTGATGTGCGACGCTAGTAACCGCCGTGGGGGCGTCTTGGGTCAAAGAAAGGAGAAGATATTCCACTCCATCTATTACGCTAGCAAAGCGTTGGTGGAAGCTCAAGTAAACTACACCACTACGGAGAAGGGCTGCTAGCGATGGTCTCGTGCATGCGAAAAGTTTAGAGCCCACCTCGTGGGTTCGAAAGTGATTAATGTCACGGATCATGCGGCCATCGGATACCTAGTTGCCAAGAAGGATGCAAAGCCTCGGTTGATTGATTGGATCTTGCTTCTCTGAATTCGATCGGAAATTAGAGATAGGAAGAGTCGAGAATCAAGTGGCCGACCATTTATCTCGATTGCCAGCTAGCGAGGCGATGAAGTGCATGCCCAAATTCAGGACGCCTTCCACGATGAACAATTGATGAGCATGCGACAAGAGTACACCGTGGTATCGAGACTTTGTCAATTTCACGGTATGTGAGTCTTGCAGGCCGAACTCTCATTTCAACAAAGGAAAGGTTCTTATCGAGGTCGAGACATTACTTTTGGGACGAACCATTCTTGTATAAACTCTTGTGTCGATGGTTTGATGAGATGATGCGTACATGAAGAGATGGAATCAATTCAGAGGATGTCATGCCACTCCTTATGGGGGCCATTTGCGGGACAAAGAACGACGGCCAGGTATTACAGTCAAAGTTATTTACGGCCGATCGCTCATTCGATGCTTTCATGCCCGCACACAAATGTGACAGATGTCAAGGGTTGGGAACATATCTTCCGGAATGAGATGCTGATGAATTTCATTTTAGAAATTGAGCTCTTTGACGATGTGGGGTCTCGATTTCATGGGTCCGTTCTCACCCCATTTGGCAACCTCTACATCCGGTGGCGATTGATTATGTATCCAAATGGGTAGAAGCCGTGGCTAGTCCCACTAATACGCGAAGGTTGTCATCAAGTTCTTGCAAAAGAACATCTTCACGAGGTTTGGTGCGCCCGCAATTATTAGTGATGAGGGCACACATTTTGTCAACGGGCGATAAGTCTTTGTCATAGCCAGTACAATGTTCGCCACAAGATTGCCACGCATACCACCCCAAACAAATGGACAAAGCTGAACTCTCCAATAGAGATAAAAGGCATCTTGGAGAAGGTGGTAAACCTGTGTCGGAAGAGGCGTCCATCTGTTGGATGATGCGATATGGGCTATAGAACAGTTTTCAAAACTCCGTTAGGGATGTCCCCCTATCGGTTGGTCTATGGGAAAGCTTGTCACCTTCAACTGGAACTTGAGCATAGAGCCTGATGGGCGATAAAGAAATTAATTTTGAGCATAAGACCACTTGAGAAGCTCGCTTGTTGCAACTAAGTGAGATGGATTTAATTCGGTTGGTTTGCCTATAAAAATGTAAAATTTTACAAGGAGAGGACAAAGAGATGGCATGATAACAACATCTTGCGCCGTGAGTTCTTGGTGGTCAGCATGTATTCTTGTTCAATTCAGGTTGAAGCTATTCCGGAAAGCCGAAATCACGATGGTCGGGTCCTTCACAATTCTCAAGTAGCACCCACGGTGCTATCACATTCTGAAGGGACATCGGTCGGGAATTCATGGTGAATGGACAGATGTCAAGCACTATTGTGGTGGCGAGGTCGCTCGTGAGAAGACCTCAACACCACGAAGACGCTGACGGAGGTACCTTGGTGCCACGGCGGAGAGCTTGGCGGCCCCTCTATTTTGTTTGTAAATATTTGTTTTAATTCTCGTTTGTCTCGGTGTTTTTCGTATGTTAATAAATTGCTTTAGCCTTACTAAAAGGATGAGGGATTATTTTGGGATTTTTGATTGCAGGTACGTGCGTACCTCTGGGGGAAGTTCTGAGCATGGTGCTAATTCTTGCCCAAAGTAATGGAGTCTGAGAGGTTTAAGAGAAAGTGAAATTGAAGTTGTCAATTTGGTAAAAACAAAAAGCGGGAAAAATTTGGTTGACTTTTGGGATTTGAAAGACCGCGCCTTTTCCTTTTCCACCTTTCGATCTTTTTAATCTTTTATTTCCCAATTTTCTTTGCATCTTTTCTCTCGCTTTCACGTTCGTTTTCTCCTGCTCGATTGTGCAAAACTTGTAGTCTCCATCTCTTCCATCTTAATCGATTATCATGAGGAGATTCAAGACGGAGTGATCGGGGGCGGTGCGGCCATCATCTATTCAAGCAATGATGCTGCTGCCCCTCGTAATTTCATTTAAGAGGTATCCCAGAACCTTCACCAGGCTCCTCCACAGTACATTACGCCTCTTTCCTCCAAGAGAAAGAATAATCGATGATAAGGGAAGGCCAAGATAGTGGAGGCCGAGGAATGCGAAGATATTCAAAGCAAGAAAGCGCGAGTGGACAAACCCTCGTCAAAAGGCAAGAATTTCAATCGATGCTATCCCTAAATTTGAGCTCACTTGGGTTCGAAGATTTAAGCGCTTGAAGCTTAGGCGACTACTGGATGGAAAAAGGGTTCGAGAAGTCAAAAAAACCCCAGTGTTTGTGGTGGAATTAATTTCTTTGAATGGTTGGGCTACGTTCGGCGATACCACCTCCCCATTACACCCCTCGTTAAGGAGTTCTATGCAAATATCACGCCTTTGCGAAATAAGGAAGGGTTGTCTGCTTTGTGGTTAGAGGTAAATTAGTGGTTTTCTCAGGAAACCATTAATGCTTTTATGAGTTAGACAATGAGGTGGAGGATGCTTTCTCCACCATGAAGAAACCCTTCCGGTGAAGACCTCGGGAGGCGCTACGATTGGCAACCGTCGAGAAGGCACAAAATGGGAGATCTCCACACAGGGGGTGTCGCCCATTAAAGCTGCATCATTAAAATCGAGGCTCATGTATGGCTCCATTTCATCAAAAGTCGGATTTTTCCAACAACCCATGATACCACGGTGTCGGGAGAGCGATGTTGATCTTCTTCGCATCTTCTTTGGAAGGTCCGTCAGCGTAGCGCCTAATCTGGCCTTGAGTAGAAGGGTGCCTAAAAGGAAGACATGCCGATTGTTCTTTCCTTCTCTCGATCACTCGTTATGCATAAAGGCCGGGGTGCTGTTAGGGATGATGAGGATCGCCTCGTTGAAAAATCTTTATAGACATCGGGACTCGACTCATCGTCATAGTGCTTCTACGAGACTAATCTCGCAAGTAGCACAAGAAGATCCACGGCCCATACCGACCTCAGCGAGCCTCTTTGTTCTAGACAAGCGGTGCTCTGCGTGCAAGTCAAGCCCTCATGCTCGATCATTTGCACTAGAAGACGCTTCTTAAGCATTTTTGGGTGTCTTGTCTTAAACGAGATCGGGTAGTGGAGGATAGCGTCAGTCACTTGTCTCTGATAAACTGCCAACCTTCCTAATTCCACATCGGGTATTCAAGCGTGGCCTCTACCTTCCGATTTTGATTACGTCCCGAGCCGAGAAGAGAAAATGTGCCGACCAGAGCTCGACTAAGTGAATCGACCTATTTGTTCAGCGAGGTGGGGTACCTAGTACCCCATCTCGACGAAATCGCACCGACCGAGGCCGAGCTGGCTGTGTCTCACGATGCGGTTGCCGCCTTACCAGCCCATCTAATCGAAAGCCCTACCCTTTGGGTTCTCCAAGTGTAGGCTAAGGCGTTTTTCTAACTCAATCCTTGTTTTGTTTTGTGTTTTGTTGTGTGTCTGCTGGTTGGTGTTTTGTTGGGTTTGTTCTGTTTTGTTAAATAAAAGCATGTGATTCTGTTCTCGATGATTTTTAAGGATGATATTTGATTGGCGAGGGATAGCTTTATGATGTTAATCTGTTTTGTTTATACTGTGATCTTTGGTACGCCTTATTGCTCGTCTGGTCTTTACCCTTATTTTGTGGGATGTACCTCTATTAATTTTGGTATTAAGCGTATTAGCCTATAGGGATTGACCATTGCATCGGTGAATCTTAATTGGCTTTACGATTTTGTAGGAGTGTCATCTCTCATATTTAGTTAGTACGCCTTGAGACAATATACATGAGTGTGTCAACATGGATACGACGAGCCACTTTTGGATCGATTGCTTTCTAGCCTAGCCTTAATATGATATTTTTCCTAGGTCCCCTTTTGAGCTTAAGCTTTTCTTTCGCACCCACCAAATATTCTCCTATATACCTATATATATTATTCCTTACCCTTCACTCTGGGCATACCTAATTGTGGTTCATTTTCTCATTTCTATAATAGTGCCCGTAGTAATCTCTATGTCTCAAGATAATGATGTCTCACCCTCGGCCAGTATAAATCTCAACATTGGGGACAATGTTATGTTCTCGATTTGGGGTGGGCGAGGTAAAGTAACCTCGGAAGTTGAAGGTGAAGTGGTTATAAAATATGGTCATTCTGAGCTTATTGCTCAAAAAAAAACAAAAAAGCGGAGATGATAAATGAAAAAGGTGAAGATCTGGGATCTCTATAAAAGAGAAGAAAATGTCGGGATAGTTGGAACCAAGAATTAGTTAGGTGCCCGGTGCTTTGAGCTACATTATCCCAAACAATCCTACCGTCACCCAAGCCTAACATTATAAGTCATTAAAGACTTGCGATCCAAGATTGCGACACTCATGTTAGTGGAGAGGAGTTGACCGAGGCGAAATGTGGACACATTGCACTTGATAATCAAAGCATGGTCATATTAAGAAGAACTAAGTTATGGGAAGATTCATGTAGTGGCTAATGTGTTATATACTGTTGATATCGAAGGCGACATCCTTGCAATACGAGGTGATTGACCAGATTTGCAACGAGAAGAACCGAATGATCCTTTTCTTTCAAAGAACCACGATCGAAAGCGGCGTCCCTAGGCGATTAAGTCGTCATCTTGGTTATCATCGAGCATTTGAACATCGACTTCTTGTTTTGTGGGTGTGTTCTTGCTGTGTATGCAGCATCACTCGAGGGCCAGTAATGAGCTAAGTTTGGGGTGTGATAACTCTTATAAAGAGTTATTATATGACCTTTTGATGATAAAATCCTTGAGTGAACGGGTTACGCTTTGTTTATTTAGTTGTTATGTTGTATGTTTTGTTATGTTTGCGTGTGTATGTGTGAAGGATTGAGTCGGGTAAAATCAAAGGGTTTTAATTGCTTTTAGGCGTTATTTAAATAATTATGTAGCGGGAAGAAGAGGCGGTGAAGACGAGGCTGAAGTCTGATGAGTCCAAGTCAAGCTCCAGGTTGAACACGCAAGCAAGGCCGAACTTGTGAACGACCTTGACTTCGATGTGCGAGGAGGATCGAGCGAATAATGTTGAAGAAATCTGGGAGGCGAGTCGAGCTACAAAGGCGAAGTCAACGCCGGGAAAAGTGAAACCGAGAAAGTTGGTCCGAGCTCAAGACTCCGAGCTCAAGACTTCGAGCTCAAGACCTCCGAGCTCAAGACTTCCGAGCTCAAGACTTCGAGCTTAAGACCTTGAGCTCAAGACTACCGAACTCGCGAGCGTAACCGAACTCGGGGAGAAAGAGACAGAGGCGAGCTCGCATCCATCCGAGCTCAAAGATTGAAAAGTTCACAAGTATGAAGACGACCTCGATATTGATACTCATAATCGAGGTCGGACTCGTAAGCTTGGTGGGGACTCTTGGCGAGCTCGAGGCGATGACCACAAATGAGATCGAAATTACAAGCGAGGTCGGGCCGCTCAAAGGTCGAGCTCGGAAGAAAGGAAAGGAAAGGAAGCAGATGAAGCCGCTTATGGACGAAACGAAGAAAAGGTATCTGCGGGACTACGCCCACGCGTGGCGGTGGCCACGATAGCATAAAGGGCAGCGTTTTGCGAGCCAGCGGAAAAAGGAAAGGATCGGTGGACGAAGGGTTTGCGGTGCCTATGCGCACACCTAAAAAGTGTCGAGTTGGTTATTAAAGGGAGGCGACAATCGGGAGAAGAGATTCATTATTCATTCATCATTCGAGATCGGGAGAGGAAATCGAGAGGCGCCTTGGGGAAAAGCTATCTAAGAGGCGGCGATCGAGGAGGAGCACGTGATTCGGCGACAGTGTTAACTTTGAATCTCGAATTCCTTTTGTTTTGCTATGGCATTTGTGTTTCGAATCTTGTTGCACGACTCATTATGAGCTAAATTAAATGCGACTTGATCCTTTGATGAAACCCATGCTCGTGTGACGAGCCGTTTCTGCTTATCTTGTTAAGTTATTATCGTTTTCTTGGTGTTTATTTATCTTGCTTGTGATTGATCACCATGGGTGATATCTTAGCTCTATGATTTAGGAAGCTCTCATAGAGTGGAAACAAGAAAGTGACGCAAGAACATGATTTAAATATTATGTGTGAAGAGCATAGGAATATGTGTTTGCCTTGCGTGACCTAAATGAATGGAACGGTAGAGATACTCTTAAAGCGCTTCGGTATAGGAATATATTGACGAGCTTAGAGGGTATAATCTTAGATTTGGAAAAATACTAAGAGTTGGAAGATTTCATGTCATAATAACGAGGCAAGATAATGTTGAAGCATGGCGAGTACGGGCATGGGTGGAATCAGTGATCAAGTCTATTTTCCTCACGATATCTCGTTTGTTAATCAATTATTGTGCGAAATTTCACCTCGTCTCGGTGTTAAAGTTCTCTTTAATTGTTTTCTCTCATATTCACAAACGAATTGTATTCGACGTGGTTTAAAAATGCGTGCCTCGTGGATTCGATCTCGAATACTTCCGTATATTACTTGTTGATTACGTGCACTTGCGTAGAATAGTAGTTCAACAAAGCGCTGTGATGACGAGGGCGCATCCAAAACAGCCTTCATCACGGACTTCGGTGTCTTTACATATAAGAAGATGTCATTCGAACTCAAGAATGCAGGGGCCACCTATCAAAGAATGGTGGACAAGATATTTCAGCCCTACATCGGTCAAAATGTGGAGGTGTATGTAGATGATATATCGCGTCAAAAGTAAGGAAAAAGTCGCATGTGTTGCCGACCTCGGATCATCCTCGGCTACTGTGAAGTGAACCTAAAGCTAAACCCCAAAAGTGTACATTCGCGATGCAGTGGGAAATTTACGGGGTCTTGGGTTTCACAAGAGGGATTAAAAGCCAATCCATCCAAGGTTCAAAACGTTTTGGAGATGAAGGTACCGAAGACAATCCACGACGTGCATAAGTTGACGGGCTGCCTCAACCTCGTCCTTCAACTTACAAACTTCGGCCTCCGCCGCCTCGGCCCTCGCCATTGCCTCCTCGACCGCCTTCGCCACTTCAGCAGCCATCACAGCCGCGGTCTCCCTCTTGGCCGCGTGTCGAGCCTTCGCTTCGGCCTCGGACACCTCTAGGACGAGAAGGGTCTTCTCCTCCTCCAGCTCCCTGGAATACCGAGCCACCTGCTCAAACCGGGCGACGGCGTCATCCAGATATTTTGGCGAGCTCGGTCTTCACGTGCTCGGTCCCCTATAAAGGAATAACCCATGTCAACAAACTACATCAATACATAAATTGGTGGCGTTCAAACAAATTCATTACCTCGGGGAAGGACCGACGTGAGACCTGGGTGCCGACGATCTCGCAATCATCATCACCGGCAGGAGGAGAAACCACGCGCCTTTCCTTGACGGGGCGTGGCATAGATGGGGACGAAGGCAACCTCACTTGGGCTTCGGCCCACTCAGAAGAGGCCTCAGCCACATCCTTCAATGCTAAGGTGGAGGTCTCAAGATCAGAACTCGACCTCTTCCTTTTCTTCCCTTTCAGGAACTCCACTGCAAAGATAACATAAATGCCAAGTTAGAACATAAAGCAAAATAAAAAAATCAATCAGAAAGATGAAGTGAAAAAGGGGGCCTCACCATTCTCCGGTTCTACCGAGGTAGCAGGATCATAAGGGCTCGGCCAAAGAACTTGACTCGGCCTCGAAAAAGCCGTCAACAAGGCCGACCCTATCGAAACCTCCTCGATGCCACCGTCGCCATCGGTGGCCATATCCCCCAACTTCCATGTATTCCAGATGAACTGGAGGGACCCATCGAACCGACAAAAGAAGAACTTCTTCTGCCAGTTCGAGATCTTCGACTTCGTTTTTACTTTGAACTTACGATGAGGTGATAAATAATACCACCCTACGCTAGATTTAAATTGAAAAAACCTAAGGACAGGCCCTAGGGTGAGAGGAAAATTATGCCGATAAGCATAGACACCAAGGCCCGTCAAATGCCGAAAAGAATTTGGCGTTATTTGGGCAAGAGGTATGCCGAACAATTGTTGCAGTTCGACATACACGGAAGGAAAAGGAAGACGAAGACCGCACGAAAGGTTGTCCTCGTATACTGTAACAAAACCATCCGGAGGGGCGCAATCCCTATCCTCCGGTCGGGGAGCGATCAACTCGAAAGATTTGGGAATAAAAAATTTCGAGGCAAGCTATATTATTGCAGGAGCTTCAAGATATGAAGGGAAAGAAGAAACCCTACCAAAATCCCTCAAAGGTGGGAAACCTATTCTATGCACAGAAGGGAGTAGGGAATCAAGGGTGAAAACTTCTAAAATCGCCGGCAAGTCCGGCGGCGACACTGACACAAGATGGCCTTCATGACCGTGAGAATCCCCAGAAGAAGAAGAAGATAAAGAAGCCATAAAAACTTACTTGTTTTATGTAGAAATCAAAGAAGATATCACTGAAGCTCTGGAGAAGACGACAATCGTGAAGATACTAACACTCGCACTTTTTCAGAAAGACAAAGAGCTTTTTGAGTTTAAAATTTTGGAGCGGATAAAGTGAAATGTGAAAAGGCGTAATGTGGAAGTTATTCCCCAACGTGCACTATCGGGACTCCAACCGCCGTCTGCGTTAAATGAATATAGCGTGTTCCATGTTCGACCTCGGCCACGACATTACACATTTAACCACGGCGTCATATATCCGGCCTCGGCGAAACCAGCGACATACGACTTTGGCGAACGCCGGCAAGGCGGTTACAACATACGACATCGACTTGCGAACGCCGCGGGGCGAAGCCAGCGACCTCTGACCGGAAGAACGCCTCGGCGGCGGAAGCCAACGACATCGACTTCGCGTAACGCCCGGCGGGGTGAAGCAAGCAACATACGACCGGCGGAATACAGACAGAGGGCAAGCAGCGAAATACAACTTCGGCAGATCAGATGCGCTCCCACTTCGCGGATCACGAGTTTCGGTGAGCAATGTCGAACCACCGCCCCCATCCATCACGACCTCACTTCTACGTCTTTTGGGGGATGTGATAGGATCTGACCCAACTACTAGGCCCAAGCAACAGGCCCAATATAAATGGGCTTCGACATTAAGCTCGGCCTATGTAAGTTCGGCCAAGAAGAGGCCCAATACAAATGAGCTCGACTATAAAGCTCGGCCTATGTGAATTCGCCCCGAAGACTCTAAACCAACTACAACTCATATCACAAGAGGAGGCAGAAGATTGGATGCATATCTAAAAGAATCCTTATGAGAGAAGACTTTGTATTAGAGTCGAACTCATTATGATGGTTTATAAATAGAGGCTAGGTTAGAGGAAATCGACTAGCTACTCTCTTTGTAATCGCTTTTACACACTCAAATACACATACACTCTCTTGCTCCGTGGACATATATCTATTTTAAAGATCGAACCACATTAACTCCCTCGTGTTCTTTACTGCATTCATTACCTTACGAAATTAAGATCGATCAAATACGGAAGTCGGTAGCTGAAGGATCGAGATAATTAACCTCTAAACTAACAAATATCTACACTTATCTTAAGATAGTTATCTGTCCAATTTGATAATCATGCACCAACATATGGGCTTAAGACATAATAGAGCTTCTTAATTAAATCCGTGAATATCGACTAATTACTTTTAACAAGTGGGCATATCACAACTAGAGTTATCAAACGTAGCTGTGTTACAGGCTCGAAAAAATGTCAGCCAAAACCAACATGATTCCATGCGATGGTCTGATTGAGTCGAGCTTACAGGTATTTCATAACATAGTCATGCGAACGGTTCGAAAATACTCCTAATATATAAAATTTGATTATTATTACGATATAGAAAAATGTAAAATAATAATTGTATTTAATACATTTTTCTTTCCAGAAACCCTCCACCCCTTCATGTCTGAAAAAATAGAACAACATTAGCCACCTCACGTCCATCATCGATGTCGAGAATGAAGCCAACAACATTATCAGCAATACCAAATGATGTATGTAATTTGTTGTTCATATTATTTATTTATTTCTATGCTTTATCAGATTTAACGTACACATTTAGCTGATACTTTGAAATTCTTTGTAACCTTAAAAATAATATCTCCCATTTGAGATTTATTAAGGTATTAGGTTATAAACCTAATAAGTGGCTGATACCAAAAGAGATTAGGACTCGGTCTTTTTCCCTTGGGCCGTGAACACCGTTGGCGGCGTGCATAGTGGTGGTAGAATAGGCTTTAGATATTAGTTTTCTTTGGGATGCTTAAAATTTGAAGAACAATTTCGGAGTTATATCAATATTTTTCCTTATTTTTTAATTATTTATTAGTTATGATTATGCTCTATGAGCTCATTATTCAGTTTAGTTTAATTTCAATAGTATGAGTAGCTAAATTTTTGATTCGGTTAAAAAATAAAATATTAGTTCAAATTCGGTGAAATCTAATTGGTTGATTAATTAATTTAATTAGACTACAATTTGTTTACCGCCTAGGGAGATTTCATCTTACTTTTTTTAAGTTTGACCACTTTTGGGTAATTCAAATTAGTGTCAATTAGTTACCACAATCCTTAATTGTCGGAACATGACTAATTTGTGGCAAAGCTATTGTATTGATAGTAAGAATAAATTGGTAGACTAATTATTACTTGCGATTTTGGGTAATCTGTCTAATTTGGGTTACATTATTTCTTAAAGATCATAATAATAAATCTAAGTTTGGTGTTTCCAACTAGGTTGTGTCTCGATAATGGAATAGTTAGTTTAAGCATCTCTTGATAACTATCAATAAAGTACGTAGGAATTGAAATATATTCATTCATTCATAGTACCCTATAACCGGTTGCTCCATAATAATTATTATATATTTGTGTTGATGATCAAGGGTAGTGACTAGTGTGGATTATTCAAGTCGAGCTCCTTTTATCTTGATTTCTATCTCGTTTTTCATTTTAGTTATTTTAATTATTTTCTTAGTTAATTAATTTATCTTCAACTTTAAGGCGTGGAAGCTACACCAAATTTGATCTTTAGAAAATTGAATTCAGTAACACATTCTCTGTGGTTCGACTCTGCTTATTGATATACTAAATTTTATACTAAACAGGACTACATGAATTATTTGATGGTAAACGACGTCGATCGTCAAGGTAATGTTTGAGCATAATAGAGCTGAAATAACAATATACATGTTTGTACAAAATTTGAAGGTTCATGCAATGGTACGCGCAATCGCGTGAACCTACAAATTTCGTATGATCAAGCAAGCATATGAAGTTCGCATGATTACGTTAACCTTTCTCTTTCTCTCTTGTTTGCGCAAAATTGTTTCGCTTGAATGTGCGAACTTCGAATTTTGTACAATCAAGAACACAAAATTATAAACCTAGATGTCGAAAATATACTGCGATAAAAATACGAAAACAAATAAAACAATTGTAGTCTAAAACATTACTTTCGAAAAGCTTAACTTCGCTTACATCTTCAAGTAAATAGTTGATTCAAATTGTTAGTGTTGAATTTTGAGAACAGTAAGAATAGGAAAATAGGAGTTAATATTTTATGTTTAATGAAATCTGAAATTGGTGTGTTTAATGAAATCTGCAATTGTTTTAGAATCTAAAATTCAATTCTTTTTTTCTTTTTAATTTTATGCCAACTTTAATGTAAAAGAAGAAAAGTATAAATAAAACTGACTAGAATTTATATATTTGTAAATTTGTGGTTACTATTTCTCTATTACTAAGATAATTGGTTATTTTTTGTCACAATAATATTCCTCAATATGTACATATATATAGATGTGCAACAAGAATATTTAGAGTCTCTTTAGGACGGCCTAGTGGTAAAGTGAGTTCTTCTGGCCAAAATGTCACGGATTCGAACTCCACCAACGCTTCTATAGGTCTGAGTCCGTCACACTTAATTTTATAAGTATTTTTCTTGTCTGTGTGATTTACAAGCTATTTCACATGAACTTGAGTTTACCAGTGCACCGATAAACCCCATTTCTGCCTGGTTTATGAGGTTGTTTCCGTTCGTTTTATCATAGTTAAGAGGTCATTTGAGCTTTCATTTGATATGTTTATGTTTACCTTGAAAGATATTATGTCGTGTGTATTTCGTGTCATTTTTGCACATGTTTAAATACCAAAAAGGTGGATCACGAGAAAGAGGGATTTTTGTCCCGTGAGAGCTCGCATCTTTATTGCGCAAAGAAAACTCGCGAGCAAAGCTCACGAAGAAAGACGAAAATCAGGCAAGTTACGCCTCGCGACATTTGTTTGCGATGAACTCTCGCGAGCTAAACTTTCGAGGAAAGGCGGAGGACGCTTCGCGAGTATGCCTCGTGACGAAGTCTCGCGAGGAAGAGAAAGATCGCGAGGAAGGATGGGCGCAGGATTTAACGTGGCTCGCGACGTTTGAAAAACTCGCGAGCCAAGGCGGACCTAGGGCTACATAATAGCTGCGCGGACAGAGAGCTTAGGGGGACGAACCTTTACGATAGATTTTAGAAGAGAATGCTATTTTCTTTAGCTTTTGAGAACTCTTTTTCATCCAGTTTCATATTTTATTTTCTTCAGGAGTTAATTATTGTGGATTCAAGTTGCTACATTATTCGTTTTGGATTTTCACGGTTTTATTTATTCAATTCAGTTCATGTTTCCTTTATTTAATTCTTGTTTTGGTATTTTAATTTTGAGTAGCTAAATCTTGTATTGATCCTAGGGTTTGTATGTCTGACTAGATTCCTGTGATTTATTTGTTGATACTGTTTTGCCTTCTCATTCATGATTTATGATTCTTGGCTTTAATTCTCATGTGTTGGTACCTGATCAATATTGATGCATGCTAGTTATGTGATTGATGTCCTGGCGGAATTAATTGCATAGTCGATCTCTTGAATACATAATACAGACCTTACCTTTGAGACCTGACGGAGATAGGTGAACTGTATGAGGTTATTCTTTGTGTGCTTTTGGTAATTAGCTTACTTCTCTTGAGACCTAACGGAGA
The DNA here is from genome assembly GCA_036937905.1 of Salvia rosmarinus. Taxonomy (NCBI): domain Eukaryota; kingdom Viridiplantae; phylum Streptophyta; class Magnoliopsida; order Lamiales; family Lamiaceae; genus Salvia; species Salvia rosmarinus. The sequence goes on from CM072819.1 coordinate 104,074,038, forward strand.
TAGAGTTTAGGCTAACCTACTACTATAGGCTGTCCTAACGGAAGACTGTAGTTACATTAGTGATCCTTCATATGAATGTGGATTAAATTGGTAAACAGGTTAATAGATTAATTGTGTGAATCTGGTTAGGTTAAGTATATCCCTAGGGTCAATCTTTTATTCCTGAGTTTATTCTTATTTAATTTGAGTCTAGTTTTATCATCGCCCTCTTGTTATTGTTGCCTGAATAATAATCAAGATTCTGTGTGGATTAATCGTTGTGTTATCGAGTATCAGTCCCTGTGGATACGATAATATACTTGCTGTTTTACTATCATTTATTTGTTAGAAAATTAAGCGATCACACACTAAATGTAACGTCATATGAGGTCAGGCTATTGCACATGAATGTGAGGTTTATCAGTGCGCATTGAAGGTACCGTCCTCTGTGGTTTGAGGTTATTGCATAGGAACGTAAGGTTTACCCAGTGCATTGGTTTGCATGCATTGCACATAAACATATAGTTTATTCAATGCGCACTGAAGGTATACAGGAACATGGGGTTTACCAGTGCACTGAAGGTACCATCATGTTATTGTACAAGAACGTGGAGTTAATCTAGTGTGCACCGAAGATAGCAATTGTGGGTTTCCCATAGTTTTTTTTTTTTTTTTATTTAGGCTCGAGAAATGGATTTTGTAGGTTTACTCAATGCGCATTGAAGATACCATCATGCTATAGTATAGGAACGTGAGGTTAACCCAATGTGTACCGTAAGTAGCAATTACAGGTTTTCCATAAAAAAAAATTAAAAATATTTAGGCTCGAGAAATGGATTTTTTTTGTAGGTTTAAGTAAGTGAATTCTCATAAGAAGCCACGCTCAGTATAAACTACGGACTGTCGAGTAAATATTAAAGATTTCAGTCTTGAGTGATCCAGTATGCACCTAAGATAGCAATTGTGGGTTTCCCATAGTTTTTTAAAAAAAAAAATATTTAGGCTCGAGAAATGGATTTTATAGGTTTACTCAATGCGCACTGAAGATACCATCATGCTATAATATAGGAACGTGAGGTTAACTCAGTATTTACCATAAGTAGCAATTACAGGTTTCCATAAAAAAAATTTAAAAATATTTAGGCTCGAGAAATGGATTATTTTTTTTTGTAGGTTTAAGTAAGTGAATTCTCATAAGAAGCCACGCTCAGTATAAACTACGGACTGTCGAGTAAATATTAAAGATTTCAGTCTTGAGTGATATGAGAAAGCTCTATAAATGATTTTTTATTATTTTCTCGTGCCCCAAAACTATAAAATTTAAAAGTTAAGTGAATTCTGATGAATAGGTTAAACATAAATTAGAAGGGGAAATTCATTGCGGCTAAGACCCTGAAAAAGTGGGGAATGGTTAAAGTGGAGGAAGGTGAGATTATTGGCATCCAGGAAGCTCTCTCCTGGATTAAACATCGCAGCATAGCCAAGTGCATCATTGAGAGCGACAGTAAGATTGCTTGCGAAGCTATAAACTCTAGGACTCCCAATTTCTCGGAACTAGGGTGTATTGCTTCTATTTGTCAAGATTTTTTGGTTTCTTATGGTGATATTTCTGTTAGGTTTATTCGGAGGGAGAGCAATATGATTGCTCATTGTTTGGCTAGGGTAGCCAATGAGTTTGAGTCTGGGCATATTTGGGAAGAATCCCCAGCTTTTGTGGAGGGTCTTCTTCGTACATCTTGCTCGTGCTAATAAAATGGCTGTTTGGTTTCAAAAAAAAAAAAGGTTAAACATAAACCTATGATTATATATCGTAATGATGCGAGCACCAAGTCATTGAAACCAACCATTAAGGTGGTCAAACTTTTGTTAATCCAGTATTGTCCTTTTCATTTTTCATGCTACCTCACTTAATTTCTGGGCCCAATTAATAAATCGTTAGTTTTTTAGAAATACTATCTAGTTGACAAAATTTAAGAGCAAAACATGTATCGATACGAAACTTTTAACTAATATCAACTTGTCACGAGCTATCAACTTTTTTGGATAACAAAGAGTCCTAAGCTGAAGGAGATAATTAGCCTCTAAATTAATATAAGAATCAACAGGCTAACATATATATAGGCTTGACACAAAATAGAGCCTCTTTGACTAACTTTTGTTAAGTGAGAATATCATAAGTAGAGCCTCGGGTTATCAAATATAGCCAGGCTACGGGTCTTAAAAGATATCGGAGTTGTAGGAAAATCTGATTTTAACCTTCTCCCGATGATCTATCTTGGATGTTTAATTCATCATATATTGATTATATTCATAGCATGCACCTATATAATTAATTGCAACACGTAGGGTTTCTCGTGTTTACTGCGAATCTGTAGGGATGAATAGATCAAGACTCGTGTTTTGATCTTACTGATCGTATCCCGTTGCCTAAACTATAATGTCGAGTGAGGACAATCTATGGAGAATGCTATGAAAACGTCTTCTTCCTTCTCTCACAATTTTCAAAATTCTCACACTTTTGGGAGTGTAATTCTAAAATTCTAGCTTGAGCATTAGCCTTGATTTTCTCTCTCACCTTATATTTATAACGCAACCCTAATCCTATCATGATAGGATTTATGCATATCTAATAAATATAATCATATCACTTAAGATAGAGGATCAGTGAGTCCAAGAAGAACTCGAGAGAGAGGACGATTTTCCTTAGCCAACAGGCCGGATGGGCAGGCCAGGATCGAATATAAGGAATAAAGATGGACATCAAATAAATTAATTATCTTATGTTGACCGGAACATAAATTAATTCATAAACATTTATTCATGCCACAAGAGAATAAATCTTGACTTACCCTTTATTACCAAGTTGAGTCCAAACTTGCACTTAGACTTTACGAATCCCCGTATTTAAGATATCAGATGTCCATTAATTATTCTATGCTCGACCGCTTAAAATAATTAATATCTTTAATTCCTTAAGTAGTACCATTAAACCTTATTATTGTAATTGAGATAACTCGACTGCAGAGTTTAGTACAATAAATCTTTTGAGCTCCTTATGGGACGTCATCATCCTAACGGATACGGTGACTCGACACGGGTAACTAGCATGACATATAAGCATCGCCACCACCCAAGATGCATAGAATCTTGGGTTATCTCATGTAACCCTCACTCATAGCAAGTCAAAGTGATGGTCGACAACTCATACTCACCTAATACCTTATCGAGGTTTAGATCAGCGTAAGTCTCGAGATCTAGGTTCTTCACGATGGTCGAGATAGAAGAACTCATCTCATATGTGCTCCATCAATACGTCGAGGCGCATCGGCATAGACAAACAACTAAGTCAAGTCACTTCTTATCTATACATGACCTATACCGACAACTCGTCCTCAAGTTGTCTCGGTGTGATTCATTTATATCTCATTAAGCTCGACCAATCATACGGACACGTGATCTACAATACATCGTATGATCTAACTTATATTGAGATAAAGTGACATATATATGCAATCAAGTAAACAATTTAGATATGAGATTGTAATAGTGGTAACAGAAAACATTGTATACAAGCTCAAACAAAACTGCTTCTAGTATACAAATCCAACAGGAGTTTAGAATGTGTTTGGTAGAGCTTATAAGCTTTTGAGAAGTGATAGGTAAAATAAGTTTTTAAACTGTTTATACACTGTGAAAATAAACTTCAATAACTTATAACTTCACCCAAAAAAATAAGTTTTTCAACATCAATTTATTTTTTTATAAGTTTATAAATAATAATAAATTAATCAAAATAATCTTATTATGATTCATTATTTCCAATATATACCATATCAATTTCATCATCTCTCTTCAATTTTCTATCTATAACATCCGCCATCGTGAAGAATGGGGTGTTGGAGTAAGGCAAATTTGAAAAGTTTGATAGTTTTCACTGGGAGCAATTTTTAACAGGAGGCTATAGGGACAAAATAGTAAATACATTAATATTTTAATAATTTTTAAATAGGGAGCTCTAAAGAAAGCTATGTATAAATTCACCCTATAACATAGTCATGCGGGTGGTCCGAAATTCCATGTTATACGTTTGGTTCTTTCCCTATTCTGTTTTTTGTTCTGTCTCAATATTATTCTTTTTCTTTCATACAAGAAGAGCACTAATTCGAAGTAGTGTTAGAACATCCAAATGGGTAGATGCTAGGATGTATCATTGTGAGGAGAGGAAGGGAAAGATGGTAAGGAGGAGAAAGGAGAAGTAGTATTGCTTCTCAAGAGACATGAATATTTTATTTCATTAATTTGTTTTATATTAATTGCAAATAATTAACAAATTATTTTATATTGAATTAAAAATAATAAATGTAAAATATAAATATTTGTCAATTTTAAATTATATAATATTTGTATAATCATTAATTTGTTTTATATTAATTGCAAATAATTAACAAATTATTTTATATTGAATTAAAAATAATAAATGTAAAATATAAATAAATATTGAATGAGTTGAAAGTGATTTGTATAATAATGTCAGCAAAAATCTGAGTTTGGTGAAGTATTGTTAGAGATGAAAAAAGAAAAAGGAGAATATGATAATATGTCTGCGATGATATCATCAAAAACTTGGAGTTTAGGAGTTGCTATTGGAAATGCTTTTATGCGATGACATTCACTTAAATGATGGCGCGTTTACGTGATTGACGAGTGAAAAAACATATAATTTTTTATGTCATACATATATTTTCACGTTAAACCACAAAGCCTCATTTAGATTTTAGAAGTTGAAATTTTGGACTTTGGACATAATTGTGAAAAATATATTGAAAGATCAGGTATCAATTGGTAATTTATCAAACATTGAGATATTGTTAAAAATGACTTTTAGGTTGGGGCACAATCTTTATATATACTCAAATTCAAATATAAATGTGTGTACATGTGAATAAGTAAATAAAGCCCCTACCTTTGCAATCTTTATCAAGCAGATTATGTGAATAAATATAACTGTTTCAAAGTTACTCATTTAATCTTAAAGTACTATTCAAAAATTGATCCGACTCTATTCAGTTTGTGATTTTTTTTAGAAAGTATATTTACAAATACAAAATCACACGCATCAAGAAGAGAATTATTCCACACAGTGAAATTAGACATTATAACGAAAAATAATTATTCGATAAAAGCAAAAGAAAAAAGACAAAGATAAAACAAAGAAAAGAAAAAGGAGACATTAGAAATTTGGGCGTGTGGCTTAAATACCCACTTTTGTAAAAATTGGTGTCATGTATACCCAATTCAAATAATAAGTGCCGTGTATACCCAATACAATATTTTAATATATTTGCATGAAAATATCAGTTGTGCATGAAAATTTGCGTAAGAATCTTGTCAGAACCATAAAGATGGTGGTTGAATGCAAAACTTTTTAGCTTTTTGCAGGCTTTTGTCGTTCTTTAATTCAAATTTTGTTATAAATGTTCAATGACAGACACAACGGCTAAGCTCTCTCTCTCTCTCTCTCTCTCCCGCCAACCTCCTCCCTTACTTCCGTGCCAAGCTCTCCCAGTGCCAACCCTCCTCTCTCTATCCTTGGCCTGACCCTCCGTGCCGCCAACCCTCCCTTCCCTTTCTTCTCGACGGCCAACCCTCCCTAGCGGCCAACACCAACCCCTCCTAGCGGCCATGACCCCTCCTCCCTCACTCCTTCCTTGCCAACCTGTACAACCCAAATGCAGACGTCCTCCTCCCCCGTGCCAACCCTCTCTCCCGGCCATGGTATGGCTTCTTCTTCTTCACATGTTCTTTTTTTTTGTTTATATTTTTGTATTGTATATTTTTGTTAATTATTATGCTTTGTGAATTATAATTCAAATTATATGTTTGACTATGTATTGTTAATTATGTATTGTATATGCTTTGTTAACTATATATTGTTAATTATGTATTATTGTCTATGCTTTGTGAATTAAATTCGAATTGTTAATTATGTATTGTATTGTCTATGCTTTGTTACCGGTTTATATACTAAATAACTCTAAAAACTAATGTTACCGGTTTGATTTCAGTTTTAAATTTTAAAACATTGCACTCTTCATTTATCTATGCGTACTATATCAAATAATTATTTAAGTTGATTTTTGGTTGGCATTTAATCGCGGTAATGGCAATTAATTGGTTGGTAGGACTTGGTTTCTTGACTGTATTAGGTAATAGTCAATTGAATGGATCTTGGGGGAATAAATACATAATAAATCATACACGCTTTTATGTTCTATAAATTTTAAGATTTCTTAATCACCGACCAAATTTTATGTCAATTAATGCAATCCTAAACACCCTTGATCATATATTATTTGGTGTTTCCAAATTTCTCATCCTTATAATTTGGACCATCACCGTACAGGAATTAGGATTACACAATTATGTTGTTATAAACAACAAATCTTGATGGTGGATGGTGTTCGCATGGACCATATCAAAATTTGTTTGTGTCGGTGCCGACCCATTAAGGAAGTCGTAGATTCGGATCCCCATCGTTTAATATAGACATATAGTTGAGAGACGACTTAGGTAATTTTGCAATATTACGGCCAAAAATGAGGCAAACTACAAATAATAGACGGAGAAGATAGTGAGGCATTCGACCGTAATGTCATCATTCAGTCATCCCTTAGATTATGAGCCTCTAAAATTTTAGTGGTGTATGTTTGATTTGACATATTTCTTAATTAAGCATAGTTTAATTTTTTTTAATAAATAGGAAATCATCGAGTTCTTAAGGCGAGACCATCAATCGTCCATCCACAATCGTACGTCTTCAAGCCCAATTATTTCGGAAGGGTCATTATGAGATTGAGAGATATAGGCGGTGAAGAGCTGGTGGATAGGTTTAAGCGGTGTTTTGGTCACTTAGTTGGTTGGGAACACGGATCCAAGTCGAACATGAGTTTGCACCATATGGTATCCGTGATTAAGCCCCAGTCTTTGAAGATCGGAGATATGGTTTTTATCAATGGGAGGAGAATTTGTTTTCCTTCTCGATTTTACGCTCGTGTTGGTTTGAGTTTTGGGACGTCGTCTTCGATCCTACTGTACCGAGTGCGATCCGCGATCGTTGAGGTTTATCGAAGGTTTGTTGGTGGCGGAGGGACTAGTATAGAGAATCTAGGTGTGAGATTCTTTGATCTGAGACGATCCGATTGATGATAATGACGGTCATCTATATCTCGTATGGCCCACGTCTTAGTTCTTTACGCATTCGTTCTTGGAATCGACTTGCAAGACACGTGGATCCGTGGTTGGGTCTTAGTTGACTATCTGGGCGTATTGCGATTTGATGGGTTGCATATGCATATAAAATTCTCGATACTACGTGTGGAATATGAAGACCAAGGCCAAATATCACTTCTACGGACCGTCGTGGGCATTATATATTTGGTCACTAGAGATCATTCCGGATCTTGGCGCGACGGTTGCGAAATATGTCCGGGCGTCGTATCTAGATGCATGAGGTGGAAGTTCACGAAGATGATTGGCGAGGATACACGACCCTGATTCGATCGTGAGGTATTATTATTGTTCAATAATTTTATTTATTCATTATATTATATGTTTTCTATTCAAATATATAGTAATGCGTTTTGGTTTATTGTAGGGCAACCATTTTCTGATTAGTCCGGACGACTATGAGAGGAGTATGCCGTACTATCGTCATCTCTATGTCCGGGTGCACTAGGCGTGAACTACGGAGATCCGTTCCCATTTATGCGCCGGAACAACCCCGCCCGCATTGAGAGCACAGCCCCATCGTCGTTAGAGCGAGCTTTCTCCGATCTTGGCGTGGGGTTGGTCGGCGGCGATGCAGCGATGCGAGGCACGCATCTTGTTGTTGATGAGATTGATGCGAGCACGGCGGCCGACCTCGATGCGTGGAGAGAAGCAAGCGTCGGACGAGGGGCGGCGACATGATATAGGGGGCGCAGATAGGATCTTGGGAAGCGTGCGAGACAGCCACGTTCGTCTTCATCTAGCGATGGCGATGAGCACCACAGACGTCGAGTCGACATGATCGTCGTTGGATCACAGACAAGATCCATGATGTGGTTAGAGAATATTGAGGACTCGAGGCGTGGTTTGAGTCATGCTAGAAGACTCGATGTAGATGTTCGGCGATCTTGAGTAAAGGCAAAATGAGCTGGCGAAAAGCCCACCGGTGCAGGGTTTGGGCGATTTGGGCTTCAAAATTAAAGGCCCAAAAAGCGGGCCTAAAAAGCCCATGAAAAAACCCAGACTCTAGGACTTTGGGCCAAAAAAGCTTGGGGTTTTGGGCTAAAAAGTCCTTAGATTTTATTAAATATATATATTTATAAATTATTTAATATACATATCTATATTTTTTAATAATATTAATTATATTTTATATAATTATTTATTTTTATAGTAACAATTTTCTTACTAATTCACATAATGATCGAAAAATAAATTACGAAAAAATAATAACCTCATAATTCATTCAAAATAATTCCTAAGAGAAATGATCTCCAAAATATATACATTGATGACTAATGATCTTATAGTATGCAAAATCTATTTTGAATCATTGATCTTAAATATATACAATATAATTAATTTATTTTATGAGTATAAGTCGGATTGACGTTTAATAATATCATTTATCTTTGATTTGTAATTACTAATTTTTCTCCTTAAATTAAAGAATTAAAATCATCTTGCATTACAATATCATCGCATGAATACATAAATAGGTCAAGATATACTGAAGCATTATCATAAGAATAAGTAAGCTCAAAATATTCCCATCAACGATTCTTTATTTAAGTTAAAGGAGTTATGAGATCTTAATTAAATAATTATTTTTAAATTTAAAATATTAATTTTATATATTAAAAAAATTAAAAATTATCTAAAAAGTCCGTCATGAAAGCCCGCCTGGGTTGGTTTGAGCTTCATATTTTAGGCAGGAAAATTTTGGGCCCGACGAAAAATTTAAAAGCAAGCGAGCACGGGGTCGGGCCGACCCGGTCATTACTTTGCCAGCCTCTAATCTTGAGGCATATCGTCATCCCTCGTGGTACTACCCACCGCCGACGCGGAGTGACGATCGGGACGACGACCTTCTACTCGTACTCTCGTCAGGGATGGCAATGGATCTTGGATCCGGTCCGGATCCGATGGTCGGATCCATTTTAGGATGCGGGTATAAAAATTGGATCCGATGGATGCGGACGGATCTGGATCCTACTCTAAAATCTCGGATGCGGATCGGATTTTAATTTTGAGATCGGATCCGGTCAGATCCGCCAAGATGACCCGATTAATATAATATATATTTTTATTTTTTATTTTAATTAAATATTAGTTAATCATATATCTAATTCTATTATTTTTTTTTCTTAGTCTTCTTCCAATTCCAAACATTTGCTCTTCTCCATTTTACTTCGACGTAACTTCTTCCAAAAATCTACTCTCATTCACTTCAATTTACTTCGATTCCACCTCTCTATTTTATTTTATTCATTTATGATTTAATCAAAAATTTAGAACAACACTCTTGATTTCTCATATCATAAAACTTTCAGCAGTTGAAGCAGCAACAAATCCTCAAATTTGGACATTGTTTGTGTGAATGGTATGTTTGCAGTTTTAGTTAATCTTTTGTGATATAATTTGATTTTATACTTCTAATATTGATTTCTATTTGATTATGAAGACACGAGGTATAATTTCATTTGGAAAAATTTAGAAATGATGGGAGAAATCCCTACAATCAACCTAACATGATTGATATCGAATCAGCTCAAGAATTTATCGAATATTTGAGGAATACTGATTATAGATTGGTTAATTTAAGATTTATATTAGAAGAGAAAACATATGGATACGGTACAGACCACGGACCTGTGGATCTAATGGATGCGGATCGGATCTTATTTTTTAGATCGATGGATGCGGATCGGATCGGATCCAAGCAAAAATCGAATACGGATGCGGATCTAATCGGATCCGGTCCAATCCGGTCCATTGCCATCCCACCTACGTCGGGTTCGGATGTACCCCAGACTCATCTACCGGATCCGGCGTCTCTGCACCCAGACAGTTATACACCTCATCGTCGGTCTCTGGTCCATGGATCTAGCTCGAGGCATCGACCCATCACACGGTGAGGATCGACTCGTCGTTCCATGCCGAGATGCATATGGAGCAGTAGAGATAATTGAAAAATTATCTTATTTTATATTATTGCATCATATTTGATATGTTTACTTTTTCTAACTCGTTGCTTAAACCAAAATTAGTGACTCGTTTAGAAGCGAACGAGTAAGGTTCATTCTTGTTGCATTGAGGTCACCGTCGTGAATAGTCCTATGCCTCGTCCTATTCCTGATAGTGTATTCGCTTCTTACGAAAAATTTCTTGAGGCAAGGACGAGTTTCGTGATTATTAGAGACAGTGGCTGCACGCTAACCTACAGTGATTTTGTTCGCATCGAAGACCCTTCTGCCGATCTTGACGTGGGGGTAAGTATCACTTCTATTTCTATTTTCATATATGAAATCGTAATTTAAAAAACAAATTATTTATTGCAGGATCTTGATTTGTACATGATGCATCTGTGTCATATCCCGTTTTTCTTAATAAGATTAGAAGGACTTTCGAACTTAGAATTTAAAATGATTCGTGCCCAATGAAAGAAAATTTTAAATTTCCAACAAAAAAAGAATTTATTTCACTAATTATTATAAAGTGATTACGAGAATTATTATAGATTATATAATAATCGAATATGATTTATATATATACTTATAAATCATTGTATTAATAATATCATGTCAATGTTTAATTAATTTATAACCTTTAAGATCGGACTTGAGTCGTAAGAATAATTGTATAATGGGCTTTGGTTTAACAAGAGCCCAAAAGGAGAAGCCATTGGAAACCCTAACTATATAAACTTCACTTCACCTCATTTTTGAACCTAGCCTCACTTTCACTCATTCTTCCCACTGCACCCCAACAAGAGGAATCCTAAGGTTTAAAACTTTTAAATCTTCTATGAATTTTTATGTGTATGCGTATATATGTATGTATACATATATGTGTGTGATATGAAAGATGAAAAGGGGGTTTGCGTTGGGTTTCTGAGAGAGAGATCGGCGGTGGTGGCGGCGACGTGGCAGCCAAGCGCGACGGCGGCGGCGGCGGTCGTGCGTCGCGTGGTGTGTACTGCGTGTGTGTGCTGCGTGTCGCGGCCGCGTGCGTGTGTGTTCGTATGTGTGCGTTGGCGTTTGTGTTGTGCGTCGTGTGCGTGTGTCGTGGTGAGGCGAGAGAGGTTGGTGGTTGGGCGGCGGTGGGCGTCGGTCGGCGTCGGCGGCGGTCTTAACGTACGTGCGTGCGCGTGTGTGTGTGTTGTCTGCGTGTGTGTGTGTTTGTTTGAGTGCGAGGATGAGAATGACGGAGAGAAAAGGCGAGCAGACGAGGAGATGAGGTCGCGGCGGGTGCGATCACCCGGCGGCGTCGGTGTGTGTGCGTGCTGTGTGAGTGCGTGAGTGTGTTGAGTGAGTGATCGAGAGAGAGAGACGTGAGTGAGAGAAAGAAACAAAAAAGGGAAAAATGAGATCACGGAATTTCCGTGATGACGGTAACTGACGGCCGGAAAAATGGAAGGTTTTAGGTTTAGGGTTTGAGAGTTATGGGCTTGTTCTTTTTAATTTAAATGTTATGGGCTAAGGTTTTATTTTGTTCTAAAAGGTTTTGGGCTTTTATTTATTTAAAATTTGGGCCCAAGTTATTAATAAAGTGGGTGGGCCGATTTTTATATGCTTGGGCTGGGTTTTTCTATTCAAAGATTGGGCTGATTCCTTTTTAAATAGTGGGCTGAGAAATTTAAATTGAAGTTGGGCCCTTGTTTTAAATTAAATGGACTGTTTTTATTTAAAGTATTGTGTTGGTTCTTTTAATTCAAAAAGTTGGGCTGAAATTATTTAAATGAGTTGGGCTTAATATTTTAAAGTGTTAGTTCTCATTTATTTAAATGTATTGGGCTTTAATTAATTTAATTAATGATTGGATTTTATTTTAATTAATGACTAGACTTGTTTTAATTAATTGAATCTTTGGATTTTAATTAATTAAATGAATAAGGTTTAATTTGAGACTTAATTAATTAAATTATATTAAGTCTAATTAATTAAATAATTAACTTAAACTTAAATATAAGTTTAAATTATTTAATTATGGTAAGATAATTAATTAATTAATTAATTACTATTAAGTTTAATTAATTGATTGATTAAGATAAGGTTAAGTCGAGTTTAAATTATCTTAATTTATGATTGAGACCTCTTTAATTAATGTAATTAATTTCTTTTAATGAAATTAATTAAGTTAGAATAATTAAATAAATTAAATTATGCTAGTCAGTGCATAATTTCATAATTATATTATGTGTTATATTAGCGAGAGTCCTTAATATATATATATATATATGATTTTAGTATGCAATTTAATTGCATTATACTTTTAATAAAAGTATTTAACAAAAGAAGATTATGAAATTAAATTGTTTTAAGCGAAAAGTCGAGCAAGGGTATTGTTGGTGCCTTAGTCGATATAAATTAGTTTTCAAATTTAATTATATTTTGAAAACTCGCTTAACGAATCATAAGCTAGTATCCTCATTTACTTGAATTTAAGGCTAGCTTTTGAGACCTATTAAGATTAGTGCTTCTTGTAGGTTTTATCGATCAAGAGGATTAGCGGCTGCTTTCGAGACGCATATTATTGTGATTTCTTGAGCTTTGTCCTATCAAGGTGGGCTTATCTTACAAAAGTATATTTGAGTTATATACTACGATATTTCATGAAATCTGTTGTTTATCGATAAAATGTTTTTGTGCGCTCTACTGTTTTAAGGCTCGTATATGAATCGATCGAGGTTCTCTTTTGACCTTACAAGTTGATTGAGAATTGTGTACTTTGTTAGTTGTTTCGGTGGGTTGATCTCCATCGGGCACGACCAAGTCGTGAGGCGTTATAAGGGTGCTTATGCGGATGCGTTAGAGATGCGTCATGTTATTATGGTGCTTGTGCGGATACGTTCAAGTACATCATGAATTGTCGGGTTCGCCCCGATGACAATAATGGGAGCATGTGATCCGGCGGTGGCTAGAGGTCCGGGATCAAAGCGAGTAATGGAAGAGTCGTGACAATGGGCCCAAATGAATGAAATATTTTGCATGCTTAGAAGTGGTTTCTCTTTTAAAACCTTCTAAGTTATGTTATCATGATTGGATAAAGCCGCTTTTACGGTTTATGAAATGTTTATGAAAATGCATGCCCACCGAGTACATTAGTACTTAGCGAATGTTTTCAAATGTTTTCGGGTTGATCAATGGGGTGACGGAGCGGGCGTGATTAGAGTTCACTCCAGTATTTTTGACGGATTATTCATCATTTAGACTTCAGTGATGAGCTAGCTCTAATTACATTTTCCTTCTTGTCTATGACTTGAATTATATCTTTTGATTGAGCTTAGACTCTAAATCATTGATGTTAGTATTTTGATGTGTCTTGGCTATCGAAGCGAAACTAAACTTGTGATCACGAGGATAGATGTTGTTTTGTTTGGATTACATCATTCGATGTCTTCCGTTTTCATTTGGAAGCTATTCCCAAATCTAAGGGTTTATTTGCCTTGACCATTCAGTCGACTTATTTACTTCATATTTTCCATTATTTTTATTCGGTGCCTCGATTCTGAGCTTCCATCATTTCTAGAAACAAGGCGTGACGAGGGTGGTATCGAGCATAAGTTTTCTTCGTGTCTCACCGCCAAAACCTTTTCATGTCGAGTCTAGAATAGTATCCTAGACTTCTTGAAATCTCGGTGACTCTCACCGTCACGTCCATGTTGATCAACAAAGGTATGATTTAAATGTTTCAAAGCGAGATTATGAAATGATGTACGCATTGATGAATGTTTCCATGTGGATTACAAGTTATTTTCATGTGATGATTTGTGAATTGTCTAATTGCTTTCACATTGTTATTGTGAGTCATTGTACTCAGATAGCTACGTTCAATGTCGTGTTAGGGACAACCCGAACCCTTAACGACCCAAATGAAATTGATTGTCGAATTGGATTTTCAAATCTTTTCGATCATGCATGAGACTTTTGGAACTTACATGACAATAGGTTTCACAAAAATGAAAATGTTTGATGACGATATTTTTGGATTCATATCCTAAAATGATCGGAATAAGTTATGGATTCTCTCTGACTGTTTGTGTACTCAAGGATTGTTGAAAGCGTAAGTCGTGATAGCCTCGCTATAATAGTTCCTTTGTTTCACATAGAAGCGTTTGAACATAGAAGTGACATGGAAAAGATTGAGGATTCATTTGAGTTACACCTTTATGGTTATGATTAGTTTCTCCTATAGGCATTATCTTTTCGAGAATGGAAGGCGCACCGATAGGAGATGACATGAGAGGCACCGATAGGGAATGGTAGGGGCCGAGGGCGTGGGCGAGGGCGAGGGCGTGGGCGTGGTGGGTGTACGAGGAAGAGGTTTTGTCCATCAAGAACCTAACCCACAAGTAGCACCGAACCGTACCGAAGAAAGGTTCAAGAGAAACCTCAGATGTTCGATGGACTAGGCGATCAATGGATCTTTGAGAAATGGATACGAGTGTGGAATGGATTTTCAACTATATCCGATGTGAAGACATGGAAAAAGTGAAGTCGCCACCTACCGACTTGTGGAAGAAGCTAACCGGTGGGGTCGGTGAGGCGCACCATGACCGAGGAGGAACTCGATAACCTCACTTGGGAAGAATTGAGACTGAACTGTATGAGAAGTACATACCGAGGATGTTACCGTCGGAAGAAACAAAGCGAGTTACGGAATCAGGCGAGAGAATTGGAGCATCCTTTGAATATGATGAGCTTTCGACCAAGCTGTCGGTATGCTCCACATCGGTGGACAGCGATGCAAAACGCAGCGAGAAGTTCGAGGAGCGGATTACGTCACGAGATAGCGATTTCCCTAGCAAGTCAAGGTGATCTTACATATGCACGAGACACGGCGGGGCTCTTACCATCGAGTCACTTCTGCCGAGAGAGAAAGGAAAAGCTCCTCTGCAGGCTGTGCATGCGCCATTTCAAGACAATGGCAAAGGGAAAGAAAATGGAATGAGGGTAATGGGAAACTTGAAATGGGAAGAAACCACGGAATCGAATCGAGCGAATCAAAATCCGCCTCAATGATGGGCGGACACCTTGCCGGAATGCCGAAATTCCACCCAGCAAATGTCGAAGAGGCAAATGCTTGTTATTCGTGGAGAAGCGGACATTTTGCTCGGCATGCAGAAGAAAATGGGAAAGCACCCAAACAACCAAACCACGGAAATCAACAAAAGCGGATCCATGGTCTCGGAGGAAACCAAGGACAACCGCCAATCGAGGGCCTATGCTCAACCGAAGCAAGCGGCCGAGCAGGAAATCTGCGGTATGATCAATGTGTTGGTATACTGTTATAGCTTTGTTCGATCACGGAGCATCACATTCTTTCATTTCACATCTTGCTTGTAAGGCTTTAGACTTAACTCCGAACCATCTAGTGAAGCTTTATTGATTAGCACACGGATGAGAGAGAATGTTTGTTGAACATATTGTTTCGAACTTAGAATTGAACATAGGTCTTTGAAGAATTTAGAATGGAGACTTATATGTCATCTCTCGCTAGAATTTGACATCATCTTAGGAATGGATTGGCTCACCAAAGTCGATGCCACAATTTTGTGTAACGAGAGAAAGATCTCCTTCCAGACGCTTGGAAAGGAGGGACAATTTTCATAGGATAAGAATGGGAAAAGGAGTATCGGTGATATCCGCCATGAAAGCCACCAAGATTATGAAGAAAGGAGGTTACTATGCAATTCTCGTCGGTTTGATAAGAAAACAGTGGAGAAAACAATTGGAGAAGTTCGGTGGTTCGAGAATGCGAAGATGTTTTCGGAAGAATTGTCGGGTATGCCACCGGATCGGCAATTAGAGTTCACAATCGACTTAGAACCGGAGCATCTCGGTGTCAAAGCACCATATAGGATGGCCCCCCCGAATTACAAGAATTAAAGATTTAGTTGCGGAGTCTGTTGGACTGGGTTTCATACAACCTAGTGTATCGCCATGGGGAGCACCGGTCTGATTCGTCGAGAAGAAAGGCGGAACATTAAGGATGTGTATCGATTACGGAGAATTGAACAAGCTCACTATTAAGAATAGATATCCTCTCCCGGGATAGCGACTTGTTCGACCAAGCGAAAGGAGCGGAGTATTTTCAAGATAGACCTAAGGTATGGATACCATCATTTCAAAATGAGAAGGGATGATATTCCTAAGACAGCGTTTAGAACACGTTACGGACATTACGAGTTCACAGTGATGCCGTTTGGGTTGACAAATGCCCCAGCTGTTTTTATGGATCTGATGAATAGAGTATTCCATCAATATCTCGATAGTTTTGTCTTCGTGTTTATCGATGACATTCTCATCTACTCTAAGACCGAGGAACAGCACGAAGAGCACTTGCGTGTTGTACTCGAGATTTTCTTGGTGAAATTATCGCCAAATTCAGCAAGTGTGAATTTTGGTTAAAGGAAGTGATGTTTCTCGGACATATCGTGTCGGTGAGGAATCAAAGTAGATCTGCTAAAGTGGAAGCCGTCGAAGGATGGAGGACACCATCAAGCGCCAATGAGATCGAAGTTTTCTCGGCTTGGCGGGGATACTACGACGATTCATTGAAGGATTTTCAAAATTGGCTAGACCAATGACACGACTTCTAAGAAAAGGGACCAAGTACATTTGGACCGAAGGCGTGAAAAGAGTTTTCAAGAGCTCAAGACAAAGCTAACCATTGCTCGGTGTTAGCAATCGAGATGAGAATGAAGGATTCGTTATTTACGGATGCATCAAAGTTGGGGCCGGGTTGGGTACTAATGCAAAACCGGAAGGTGATAGCATCGATCTCGTCAATTGAAGCCCATGAGTTGAATTATCCGACTCGTGACTTAGAGTTAGTTCGATCGTACATGTTTTGAAGATCCGGAGACACCACCTTTATGGAGTCGGTGTGAAATCTTCACAAATCATAAAATTTGAAGTATTTTTTTCGGCGAAGGATCGAATATGAGATTTCAAATTTTATTTATTACCCAAGTTACGTCATTGAGTTTAACTCTATGATCTAGTTTCAACTAGGAAATCACTTGAGTTTTCACTTTTCGTGAAAGAAGTTTACAAGCAGAAAATTTCATAAAAGCGTCATTTTGAAACCAAGCCTTCATGTGGTGAGAAGTATTTATGACGGTGCGCCACCCATATGACCAAAGACATCTCGATGAGTCGTCATTCGATCTTCGGATCCTATATCCCAATTATTAAATTCAAGGAAAATATTGGTTCAAACTCTCGAAAATACGATCACCTCGAATTTCAAACCACACCCTTGTAAGTTGTTTTGATAAGTTTTCTTCAATCCTCGAAACTAATAAGTACGATGTAGGTTGACTTATCTTGTCACCTAAGTTTTCGAGTTTGTAAGTGATAGACACCAAGGATAATGTAGAAGTTCAAGATATATTTTCCTCAATGAAACACCTAAGTACGATGACCCTTGATGGGCTTTGCGGATCGATGACGAAGAAGTTATACTCTCATGTGAGTGTTATGAAAATAAAGTTATGAATGATATACTCTTTAGCATTCGGTGCAAGAGTAGAAGTAAAGGAAAATATATGATATTCTTGGGGAATAATCATATTAATATTTTATAAAGAGAGAGATTACAACTTATCTTTAAGATAGTTGATTGTCCTTAAGACCTCGCTAGTAGGTTGGACACGTTTAAAGTTGGTGATGCGAGACTCTTTCGATGGACATATAAGGAATGATAGCATCTTTGTTAACAAATCTCGCTTTATACCTCAACCCTTAGAATTATGCTTGAGCATAATTGATTTCGAATATCTGAGACCTTGTATGGTCGAAAATGTCGATCACCACTTTATTGGGATGAAGTGAGTGAAAGAAAGTTGCTAGGTCGGATCGAGTACAACAATATTGGAAGGTCGATCACACCAAGCAAAGAATCAAAAAGCTCGAGACGGACAAAGTCTTACGCCGACAAGCGTCGATCGACTTAGAATTCAATTTTGGGGATCGAGTTTTCTTAAGGTTTCTCCTTCAAAGGGGTTATACGTTTTGGCAAGAGATGAAAGTTACGACCCGCTATATAGGACTTTTCGAGATCCTGAGCAGGATAGGCCTTGTAGCCTATAGGTTGGCTTTGCCACCAAGCATTTGAGACGTGCACAATGTGTTTCATGTCTCGCAATTAAGAAAAATACGTGTTTAATCCGAAACATGTAATTAAGCACGATGAAGTAGTCCTAGCCAGGACTTAAGTTATGAAGAAATACCTGTCCAAATTTTGGATAGAAAAGTTCAAGTTTTACGGAACAACAAACAAATTGTTCTCGTCAAAGTAAAGTGGAATCATCACGGTATGGAGGAGGCCACATGGGAATTTGAGGACAAAATAAAAACTAAGTATCCCGATTTAGATTACCAAGGTATGGAATTTCGAGGATGAAATTTTTATAAGGATGGAGGGATGTCATATCCATTTTTCTTAATAAGATTAGAAGGACTTTCGAACTTAGAATTTAAAATGATTCACCTTGATGAAGAAAATTTTAAATTTCAACAAAAAAGAATTTATTTCACTAATTATTATAAAGTGATTACGAAATTATTATAGATTATATAATAATCGAATATGATTTATATATATACTTATAAATCATTGTATTAATAATATCATGTCGATGTTTAATTAATTTATAACCTTTAAGATCGGACTTGAGCCGTAAGAATAATTTGTATAATGGGCTTTGGTTTAACAAGAGCCCAAAAGGAGAAGCCCATTGGAAACCCTAACTATATAAACTTCACTTCTCCTTATTTTGAACCCTAGCCTCACTTTCACTCATTCTTCCCACTGCAGCCCCAACAAGAGGAATCTGGGTTTAAAACTTCTAAATCTTCTATGAATTTTTATGTGTATATGCGTATATATGTATGTATACATGTATGTGTGTGATATGAAAGATGAAAAGGGGGTTTGCGTTGGGTTTCTGAGAGAGAGAGATCGCGGCGATGGCGGCGGCGTGGCGACAGCAAGCGGCAACGGCGGCGGCGGTCGTGCGTCGCGTGGTGTGTACTCTGCGTGTGTGCACGCTATGTCGCTGGCCGTGTGCGTGTGTGTGTTCGTATGTGTGCGTTGGCGTTTGTGTTGTGCGTCACGCGTGTGTCGTGGTGAGGCGAGAGAGGTGGTGGTTGGGCGGCGGTGGGCGTCGAAGTCCGGCGTCGGCGGCCAGCGGTCGCTGCCTTGTGCGTGTCGTGTGTGTGTGTGTTGTCTCCGTGTGTGTGTGTTTGTTTGAGTGCGAGGATGAGAATGACGGGAGAGAAAGGCGAGACGGACGAGGGAGATGAGGTCGCATTCATGGCGGCGGCGCGATCACCGGTGACGTGGCCGTGTGGCGTCGGTGTGTGCGTGTTTGTGTGAGTGCGTGTGTGTGTTGGTGGTGATCGAGAGAGGCGTGAGAGAGAGAAAGAAACAAAAAAGGAAAAATGAGATCGCTGAATTTCCGCGGCGATGCGACAATGGGCATTTGAAAGCATGCGGAAAAATGGAAGGTTTTAGGTTTAGGGTTTGAGAGTTATGTGCTTGTTCTTTTTAATTTAAATGTTATGGGCTAAGGTTTTATTTTGTTCTAAAAGGTTTTGGGCTTTTATTTATTTAAAATTTGGGCCCAAGTTATTAATAAATAGGGTGGGCCGATTTTTATATGCTTGGGCTGGGTTTTTCTATTCAAAGATTGGGCTGATTCCTTTTTAAATAGTGGTCCGAGAAATTTAAATTGAAGTTGGGCCCTTGTTTTAAATTAAATGGACTGTTTTTATTTAAAGTATTGTGTTGGTTCTTTTAATTCAAAGAGTTGGGCTGAAATTATTTAAATGAGTTGGGCTTAATATTTTAAAGTGTTAGTTCTCATTTATTTAAATTTATTGGGCTTTAATTAATTTAATTAATGATTGGATTTTATTTTAATTAATGACTAGACTTGTTTTAATTAATTGAATCTTTGGATTTTAATTAATTAAATGAATAAGGTTTAATTTGAGACTTAATTAATTAAATTATATTAAGTCTAATTAATTAAATAATTAACTTAAACTTAAATATAAGTTTAAATTATTTAATTATGGTAAGATAATTAATTAATTAATTAATTACTATTAAGTTTAATTAATTGATTGATTAAGATAAGGTTAAGTCAAGTTTAAATTATCTTAATTTATGATTGAGACCTCTTTAATTAACGTAATTAATTTCTTTTAATGAAATTAATTAAGTTAGAATAATTAAATAAATTAAATTATGCTAGTCAGTGCATAATTTGATAATTATATTATGTGTTATATTAGCGAGAGTCCTTAATATATATATATGATTTTAGTATGCAATTTAATTGCATTATACTTTTAATAAAAGTATTTAACAAAAGAAGATTATGAAATTAAATTGTTTTTAAACGAAAAGTCGAGCAAGGGTATTGTTGGTGCCTTAGCCGATATAAATTAGTTTTCAAATTTAATTATATTTTGAAAACTCGAACTTAACGAATCATAAGCTAGTATCATCCTTTACTTGAATTTAAGGCTAGCTTTTCGAGACCTATTAAGATTAGTGCTTCTTGTAGGTTTTATCGATCAAGGGGATTAGCGCTGCTTTCCCGAGACGCATATTATTGTGATTTCTTCAGGCTTTGTCCTATCAAGGTGGGCTTATCTTACAAAAGTATATTTGAGTTATATGCTCTGATATTTCATGAAATGCAAACTGTTTATCCAATAAAATGTTTTTGTGCGCTCTACTCTGTTTAAGGCTCGTATATGAATCGATCGAGGTTCTCTTTGACCTTACAAGTTGATTGAGAATTGTGTACACCGTTAGTTGTTTCGGTGGGTTGATCTCCATCGGGCACTAACCAAGTCGTGAGGCGTTATAAGGGTGCTTGTGCGGATGCGTCCGAGATGCGTCATGTTATTATGGTGCTTGTGCGGATACGTTCGAGTACATCATGAATTGTCAGGGTTCGTCCCGATGACAACAATGGGACACGTGATCCGGCGGTGGCTAGAGGTCAGGGATCAAAGCGAGTAATGTAAGAGTCGCGACAATGGGCCCAAATGAATGAAATATTTTGCATGCTTAGAAGTGGTTTCTCTTTTTAAAACCTTCTAAGTTATGTTATCATGATTGGATAAACTGCTTTTACGGATTTATGAAATGTTTATGAAAATGCATGCCCACTGAGTACATTAGTACTTAGCCCAAATGTTTTCAAATGTTTTCAGGTTGATCAATGGGCGCTGACGGAGCAGAGCTGAGATTAGAGTTCACTCCGTATTTTTGACGGATTATTCCGCATTTAGACTTCCGCTGATGAGCTAGCTCTAATTACATTTTCCTTCTTGTCTATGACTTGAATTATATCTTTTGATTGAGCTTAGACTCTAAATCATTGATGTTAGTATTTTTGATGTGTACTGGCTATCAGAAGCACGAAACTAAACTTGTGATCCTGAGGATAGATGTTGTTTTGTTTGGATTACATCATTCGATGTCTTCCGTTTTCATTTAGGAAGCTATTCCCAAATCCTAAGGGTTTATTTGCCTTGACCATTCGAGTCAACTTATTTACTTCATATTTTCCATTATTTTTATTCGTCGTGCCTCGATTTACGAGCTTCCGTCATTTCTAGAAACTGGGGCGTGACAATCTGAGGATGAGATTAATAAACAAGCAGGACTTGTTGGATGAGATTAATAGTGCGAACACAATTATTTTGGACACCGATTTTTTTGTAAGTATATATTTCGTATTTCTTATAGATGTGAATATATATGTATATATTATACATCGTATGTGAATAAATATTTCTCGTTGAACAGTTGTACATCAGTCGATCATGACTGCAAATTTTTTAGAATAATCAATCACAACAGTCAATAGAGAATGTTATATCTATGTGGGCTCCAAATAATACTTGACATCGGGTAACCCATGGCAGAAGGGTGGGCCAAAGTCATAGACCATGGCTTCATGCTGAACATGTAACTTATTTATACAGTGACTAATTATAAAATAGATTTTTATTCGTGCCTTTACAAAATTGAATCTCTTCTTACAGATCATCATCCCTTGTTTTAGTAGATGTCACATCATTTTGAGTCGAATGCACATGAGGAGCGGGGTGTGTGAAATTTTCGATTCGATATATTATTCATTAGACCCCCGGCAAAAAGAGCAGCGGATGATGCATTGGTATGGCTTGAAGATGTTATGGCCACAGTTCTTAATCAAATCTCATTGGTTTGAAAATAACTCACTCAATGTTCGTGCCTTTCCGCATGAGGTGATGTTTAGAATGGCTGCTCCTGATGATCAGTTCAGTCAGCAAGACAAAACCAGTGCCGGAACGTTTATGTGCATGTACGCCGAACGCATCATTTCAGGTTCCCCGAGCATTGAATGAGGTAATGAGAATGTATATGGTTACCGAAAGAAAATAGTTGCTTCTATCTTTGAATTATGTGAACGAGAGTCATAGAAAGTGGTCGAAACATGTTACTAATTATTATGTAATAACCTTATTTGTATTTGAGTGTATTTTCTTGAATATTGTAATATTTGAATCAATGATTGAACATATATAGCTGCTTCTATCAACATATTTTTGAAATGAACAAACGGAACAATAGAACAAACGGAATTAATGATTCAACATATTTTTGAAATGAACAAATGGAACATATAATTTGAATTTTTGAAATGAAGAAACGGAATTGATAACATAACCATTTTGATTTTATTTCTAACAACAAAATAAGAGAAACAATGGATCCTAAAATTCTAATTATCCTCTCCCGGACACGTTATGACGCGTATGTCCGAGCTCACCTTGTTGCATTTCCTTGGCGCTCGACGTCTGCTACCAGATGGCTCATCAGTACTGGGTCTATGTGCAGGTCGCTCGCCACCACCTCAAGTGATGTACCGAAGGTTTTCCATCTACATAAAAAAAAATCACATTCTTAAGCATAATCAATGAATAATATTTAACAAAATAATAATTAAATCGTGTATTCATAAAACAGAAGAGTAAAAATCATAATCAGGGATAAAATGACGGCGGCTTTCAGAAAAATAGGTTAGTCGCCGTCGAAGTGCCGCCGGAGAGGTTAGCCGCCGTTGAGCACACATCGGCTAACCACTCCGACGGCATTTCGACGGCGGCTAACCCATTTTTCTGAAAGCCGCCGTCATTTTATGCTTGATTACGGGTTTTTATTTTTTTAAACATATTCTTAAGCATACTCAATAAATAATATTTTATAAAATCATAATTAATTAATAATAAATCGTATATTCACAAAGCAAGAGAAAAATCATAATCAAGCATAAAATAATGGCGGCTTTCACAAAAATGGGTTGGCCGTCGAAATGTCGCAGGGGTGGTTAGCCGATGTGTGCTCAACGGCTAACCTCTCGGCGACATTTCGATGGCCAACCCATTTTTGTGAAAGCCATCATTTTCGTGTTTGTGGTTTTTAATTTTTAAACATGTTAAAATAAATTATTAATATTATTTACATAATTCAATCACAAATTCAATAATTAAAACATACGATAAAACATAATTAAAACATACGATAAAACATATTGATAAAACATAAGTTGCTTTGAGAAAAGCTAGTAATAAATCATACGATAAAACATAATGATAATTCAATAATTGAAATATTAAAAAATGCAGTCAATTATGATAAGGACAAATAACTAATTATATCAATCAGTTCAGGAATTCTCTTGAAAAGTGGACCGACATTTGACTGCCTTGTGTTGAGAATTGTGAAAATTGACCCAAAATATATTTAAATAATAGTTTGGGTATACGCAGACTTGTTTTGTGGAATTGGATAATTAGTGAACATAGTTTTCAAAAGGTGGCTATTCTCGGCCATTTCCACTTAGAAATTTTAATTGTATGATTATATTCCAATATGTTAGAAAGAAGGTAGTAGTCATAGATACTCGATTATGCCCTTTATATGTCTATCCATACACACAGAGAGATATATAGTCAGTTTTTCGAAATTAGTTGAGATCGATGGAAGAAAAAACAAAACATAAAGACTTTGAAAGAAAAGGAGAGGGAGTAGGAGGAGCAATATTAGCAACACCACCGATCATCCCTCATGATGATGATAAATGTGAGTTCCATACTCACAAACATCAACTCACTTTAATACCATCTAGAGACGGATTCATAATTTGATAATGGGGTGTACTGACAAATAAATATTTCAATGCATTAAATTTTATAAATATCAAAATATTTATATGCTCCATAAGTTGTGTCATGTGAGACTTCAATACGTAAAAGTCATCAATAATTGACTCTATATTTAAATCTTTAACAAAATCTTTTTAGAATGAAGTTATAGTGAATCTTCAAGTAAATCATCATCCATATTATTAAAAAATATCGTCTTCACATGCTTCATTGCGAACAATGTTTGTTCAGTTGTAGTAGTAGAAACATGTTACATCCAAATTAGATGAACTAATTGGTCTATTCAACATAATATAGACCTTCGACCTTTCACTTTTAGTAAATAGTTGATTTGACTCAACAAATGTAAAAACTTGAAACCCTTTCATCATTATCATATTATGTTTATAATGTTTCAACTCATACTCTAATAAAAAAAATATCTTGGTCAATGATGTCACACTGAGAGAAAGCAATTCAACAGATCGCAACTTATTTAATTTTTAATTATTTTGGATTTGACTAATTTTGAGTTCGACTTAATATAATACATATAAGCATAAGAAAAGGTTTGGGGTTTGCACCGGACTAAAGCCCGGTGCAAGCTCCACAAAAATCCGCCCTTGATACCATGGTCATCTTATGATGATCAAAAACAAAGAAAAAGAAGATGAAGATGATGATTATGGAAAAAGATCAGAAGACCTAATATGTGATGGGTGCATTGCTCCTATATTTTCATATCCTTCATTTTCTTCATCAAGTAGTAAATATTACTACGACATGAGTTGCAGCAGTGAATATTGCAAATACCTAATCCTCAAATCTGCTGCCAAACTCGAAATTATGTGGCTTTGCAGCGTTTGTGATCTCTTATTCATTCGAATGGGCTTGTACAGAATGGTGGTTCAAAGCCGACTCCAGGTGCGAACAAAATTTAAGTTGTCTATCAGCATCACGCGTGAATTTTCAATAATATTTTATGAAACTAGATGGAATTCTTTTTCATTTAAATGCTAATTTTACTGGACCAAATTAATAAATTGCTAATTTTATAGAATTACAATCTAGGTGCCCATAATTTAGGAGCAAAAGTGTATCAACAGTATGCAACTTGTCACGAGCTATCAACTTTTGTGGATAAACCAATTGGACAATCACCAACATAGGTTAACTCGTATAGACATAGCCTGTTTAAAAAGTGAGCATATCACAATTAGAGTTATCAATTCAAACCAACATGATTCCAAGATTTCATGATCGTCTGATGGGTTCGAACCTATTAATATTGCAGAACATTGTCACGCGGATTATTCGAAATGCTCAATTCTCAAATTGACCTATACCTCCAAAGAAACCATTCAATGAATTTTCTAGCAGGTCCAATTTCTCACATTGGCCGTTGGGTTGGGCTGGGTTTGGGTCGGGCAGGGCTGCCCCGCACATTTGGCACCGGTTATTACAGCTGACTAGAGTTTTAGATATTGAAATTTGAATTATTCTAAGGTGACAATTGAGTTGTTTGCAAGTCAATTACACCCTCGAATGAGAACAAATCTCCACTAATATAAAACAAAGTTTCAGACATATTCTTCATAGTTTAAATCAAAAGTCTCAAAGGGTAATGCCGTCTAAGGAAAAATTCAAACGCAACCCCACCCAGTTTCCAAGAATTTCAAATTCCCTAATGTCTACAACTCTTGCCTCTTTGTCCCAACAACTTTGACGTTATGGCGAATATGATTAATATAATAATACCCTTTTACTTATCAGTAATCACGATCAAGAAAAGCTTAATAAAAACATCACAACTTCCAAAATAACAGCACACCGTAAATTTGAATATTCCTCTATTTGTCTTTCGCAAATAGACTAGTTCTCTATGTATTATTATAACAAATGAAACTACGTAACAGCACACCGCCCCATGTTATGATCCTTGCTCCAAAGGCCTCTTTCTCATCAAATGATCAAGAACAACAACACATTTTGTGATCTGCTCTCTCTCTCTCTCTTTTTCTTTTTTTCTTTTTCCCCTCCGACAAAGGATTAATTGCTAAATAAATAATGACTACCGATGGATCTGAGACGGGCCCTCCACCCGATCACATCGTCGGATGGATCGAGGAGTCGATATCGTACTTTCCCTCGATCTTCGACGATCCCTATGAGGCCGGAGACTTCAGCGGCGACTCATGGTGGGATCACAGCCAGAGCCTTGAACAGCTGATCAACAGCAGCTTCAACTCTTTCAACACTCCGGCTGTGGCCGCCACCACCGCCAGCGCCGCCCCGACTCCCGCCGACTCAATAGTATCCTACCAGTCACTCTCACTAGATTTGAGCAAGAAGAGAAAGTTACCCGACGACTTGAGCCCCAAGGAGACCCGCAAGAACACCGGCCGGCAAGGGCACGAGGTCGATGCTGCGGCCATGGAGGTGGCTGCCGCCCTGAGAAAACCGGTGGGAAACAAGAAAGGGAGCAAGTCGGCAGGGAACGGCAACAAGGAAGGGAGGTGGGCGGAGCAGCTCCTCAACCCGTGCGCCGCCGCCATCACTGGCCGGAATCCGTCCCGCGTGCAGCATTTCTTGTACGTGCTGCATGACCTCGCCTCCCTTAACGGCGACGCTAACCACCGGCTGGCGCACCACGGACTCCGAGCGATCACACACCACCTCTCTGGCGCCGCCAGCGCCGACACCTTCTCGTCTTCGTCCGGGAACACTTTCGCATCCAGCAATCCAAGATTCTTCAGCAACTCTCTGATCAAATTCAACGACATCAACCCATGGTTTCGAATCCCTAACAATGTTGCAAACTCCTCAATCCTTCAAATTCTTGGCGAACAGCAACACCCTACCAATCTCCACATTCTTGACATTGGAGTCTCACATGGCCTCCAATGGCCTACCCTCCTCGAAGAGCTGACTCGTCGTGCAGGCGGGCCACCCCCGATAGTCCGCCTCACGGTGGTCTCTCCACCCACCACCAACGACGAGTCAAGAAATGCCACCCCCTTTGCTCATGGCCCTCAAAACTACGACTTCACCTCCAAACTCCTCGCCTTCGCCAAGCACATGAATGTGAACCTGCTGATCAACAAAATGGACAACTTCCACCTCCAAAATCTCAACTCACAAGTCATCAACTCCACATGAGACAAGCGTTAGTCATCTGCGCACAGTTCCGGTTGCACAACCTCAGCCACAGTGCTCCCGACGACAGAACAGAGTTCCTAAGAGTGCTCAGAAGTCTGCAGCCAAAAGGAGTGATATTGAGTGAGAACAACACAGACTGCAGCTGCAATAGCTGTGGAGATTTCACAACAGCCTTCTCGAGGAGGGTGGATTACCTATGGAGGTTCTTAGACTCGACCAGCATCAGCGTATAAAGGCGCGAGAGGCGATGAGAGGCGGATGATCGAAGCAGAAGCAGCTAAGGTGCTGGTGAATGTGGAGGAGATGAATGAGAGGAAAGAGAAATGGTGTGAGAGAATGAAAAATGCAGGATTTAAAGGAGAAGTGTTGGGAGAGGAGACCGTTGATGGAGCCAGAGCGTTGCTGAGGAAGTACGATAGCAACTGGGAGATTCGAGCCGATGAGAAAGATGGCTGCGTTGGGCTGTGGTGGAAGGGGCAGCCAGTGTCGTTCTGCTCGCTGTGGAAGATGGAAGTGAGAGTAAAGGAGTGTTTGACATAATCATGAATGATATGGTTTTTGCCCTCTGTTTTTTAGAATAAATTTTCGATCTTTTTTTTGTAACCCTGTCAACTCTGATTCCTTTCCACACACTCTTCAAAACCATCTAAAATCAAGGAAACAAAAAAGAAACAAGAATGAAGGAGAAGATTAATCTGATAAGCTATCACAAAATTTAGTATATATACAAACGATTTGTCATATTGTCAATACTTTTCTATGTTAGTACAAAAGACGTATCACACGGATGTGTGGGCGTCTTGAATACCCTCAGGAGTCATAAATTCTCACGGAGCTCCGGATCGTCTGTCTGCAGAGGGGACATTTTGGAGTTATCTCACGCTCCACGGAGAGGGCACAGCGCTGGCAGCAGACCAAATGTCCGCAGGGGACAAAGGCAGAGCGCCTTCTTCTCATGAGGCAAATGACACATAGTTCGCCATCGGGAATTTCTTCAGCTTCATCATCGACACCTTCGTCATGCATAGAGTCGTCGCCAGTGCTAGTAGAGATATTTTGCTGCTGAGTTCGCCGCTGGCTTCTCCACTGCTTATACTTAGTCCAGTTCCTACACAAAGTCAATGTGAAGACATATAACAATATGCTAAATATACATCCTCCGAAAGCTAGCATTAAAAATATGTTGTAGTTCAAATGAAATAGAAACAAAGAGAGATCGATTTAGTTAGAGTTTCAGAAGAGAAAAAGGTTGTACAGAATCTACATGCCTAGTATTCAGATAAGTAAGGGACTAAAATCTTATTCTGATAAAAGGTGGGCAATGAGAAAATGTGAAAACCTTGTTGCAATTCTAAGAAGACTACATTTTGAGATCCCACGGCAACTGGCTCGTGTCTAAGACAAAAAAATAAACTGGATCCACATGGGAAAATGGAAGACACAGCTAAGCCAAATATTATTTCACATAAAAAACAATATGCCTTTAGTTTCAAGTATGTATGTGCTAGAGTGTTTGTGTGTACATAAAACATGTATAATTTGATGTCAAAATTCTGGAAAATAAGAAGCAATGTACTGATCGACCATGTAAGTAAGAAAATAAAATTCGCAAAGAAGGGACAGCTTTCTATGCAAACAAAGAGAGATCATTTTAAAAGTTCACCTAGTTACTGGAAGTGTTTCTATTATGCCATCTTTCGTAGATAAACACCTAATCTGAGTAAGATGCATGTTTGGAGAAACGTACCTTGCAACGGAATAGCCCAGGATACCTATAGCAATGGTACCAAAAACAAGTCCACTCCACATTAACACTTTTGTCTTGAAGGAAAGATCTGCTACAAGTTGATCTTTGGTCAAAGCAGACCTACAGATAGAGCCCCAGATTGGTCAGCTTTCTAAAATATCTCTTGCTGAGGAGGAAGAATTAACATTAGAGACTACACTTAATGTAGAATTACATGTTGCAGAAACAATATCTGCTGAGCTTTCCTGATAAATATGTTGCCAGAATAAAGAATTGGTTTCAATTCAAGCAATCAAAGATAAACAAGACTTCTTAAACACTCAACAAATTCTTAAATAGCCAGCAGCCAGAATATCTTGAAAGATTGCTTCAATATTAATGTCAAAAGTTACAAATTTTTGAAACTACAAAGAAACCATGAAACAGACCAAATCTACACAGCACTTCTGCATAGTTCATTCTAGTTTTCAGTATCTAAATTTCTTTTGCCGCAGAAACTGCACATCAATATGTCAGACATATAGGAACACCACCACATATACACACTCCAAAAAGATGAGTGTGAAAACTAAAAAACCACAAACACGGCGATACATTTAGTCATACAGTAACGAAAATGAACAGATCATAAACTAACATGAAAAAGTGTGACCATATGTTTGTAATGTAAAACTAATCTTGCAGTCTAACATATAACCTATTATTATATAATATATTTAAAAAAAATTACATACAAGAAATAAGGAAGATCCTTGCAGGATTTAATCTCAAAACTCCCATTTTTTAGACTGCAAAGTCCAACAGCAGTTATATCCTTCCCAAGAGGGAGAATTTTCTCTTCATAGAGCATTCCAACCTGAGGAGAAAATATGTTTTTTAAGTATGAAATAATTAAGAACAGCGAATTTTTTTTATCACAACAAGGATGCATAATAAGTAACTCACTGGATATTCGAGACCACAAATTGCCTGAAGGAAAGTGTATGGCGTGGCATTAATAGGCTGTAAGTGCTGATAAACTGTTGTTAGAGGTAATGGGTGATTTGATCCTTCCATGTTGACAACAACATAATCAGATTGCGGCCATTTCGCACCTTCGACAAGAATAAAAGGAACCTGGGCGAAAATCCAATGCATATGTCATTCGAGACCAACCTCAATATTATTGTTGCAGAAACAGAAAATTATTCACTATGACTGATTCAAAGATAAATCTCTTTCAAAATAAAAACATGTCATTCCAAGAGGAAGCAGAACACAATTAGCTGTTAGTGCATCTATGCATCATGTGCTAATGAACAAGGCACAGAATCCAATTTTCAGAACATTGCAGAATTGGTAATCTGTGTAGTTAGAAACTTAGTATGGCGGGAGCATCTAATGCTTGGTGATCTACAGAAAATCAAAGCAGTTAGGGGGTAGAGAGAAGACCAATGCATTTTGATAGAGTAAAGGCGATGATAATAGAAGAAAACCAGAATAATAAAATAGAACTGAATAGAATTCCTCAAATGAGGCCTACGGAATTACCGTCCAGAATCCTAATGCTCAAAAACAGTCCCGCCTCTCACTACATGAAAGGCTATAAATAATTACCCTAATTACCCTAAAGCCCATGCACATATTGGGCCTGACTCCATAGCAACTATTAATTAAAAAGGAACGAAATAATAAAACTTAAACTTAATTCAGTAATCAGCAACCGCACGCTTCCCGCGTGCATAGACCACCCATGTGCGGCGATGGCTATCAAGTGCTCCGCTGCTCGAAACAGCCTTGTCCTCAAGGCTGAAGTCCGGAAACTGGCCACGAACATCAGCCGTATCCATCCAAGTGGCTGCCTCCACATCCAACCCATCCCACTTGATCAAAACTTGCTCCACCGACTGACCGTCACGCACAACCCTCCGGCGATCCAAAATTGCCGCTGGCAAAAATGGCGGTTCCACAGCCAGGAGATCCTCCGGAAGAACCGGATCAGCTTGCACTGCCCCAACAGCTTGTTTCAACAGCGAAACATGGAATATCGGATGTATCTTAGACCCGTGGAAGTTTCAAGCGATAGGCTACAGACCCCACTCGGCTTCCACCTCGAATGGCCCAAAGAACCTTGGCGCCAACTTGCGATTCTCCGATTTAAACAAGGTGGACTGACGAAACGGCCGGAACTTCAGATAAACTAGAGTACCGACTGGAAACTTGATATCACGTCTGTATTTGTTAGCTTCACGAACCATACGTTGCTGAGCACGTTCCAAATGATAACGCAAATGAGTCGAACTCGTCTCTAGATGTTAGAAACTCGCAAGGGACTGCACGAATCTCCCCGCAAAAGCGATGTAACATAGGAGGGGCCGACCATAAACCACCTCGAGCGGCGTGGTACCGGCTGCAGAATGGAATCCCGTGTTGTAACAATATTCAGCCAAGTTAACCATTTAGCCCATGCTTGGCTGTTCGATGAGAAACAACGTAAATAAGTCTCCAAGCACCGATTCAATACTTCATCGGCCATCCGTCTCGGGATGGTATGCGAACTCATCTTTAGTGTAGTGCCAGCCAGACGGAATAACTCCTGCCAAAAGGAGCTCAGAAAGATAGGATCACGATCGGAGACGATTGAGCTGGGAATTCCATGTAGACGAACTATCTCGCGAGTGAAAATATCAGCCACCGACTTTGCCGGAAAGGGGTGGCGTAGAGCTAAC
Source organism: Salvia rosmarinus (assembly GCA_036937905.1). Classification (NCBI taxonomy): domain Eukaryota; kingdom Viridiplantae; phylum Streptophyta; class Magnoliopsida; order Lamiales; family Lamiaceae; genus Salvia; species Salvia rosmarinus. Next base: position 104,106,122 of record CM072819.1, read on the forward strand.
AAGTGACCATATTTGGAAAATCTATCCACCACAACCAAAACACAATCCACGCCTTCTGAACGTGGCAGACCCGAAACAAAGTCAAGACTAATATCATCCCAAACTCGAACAGGTATGGGTAAAGGTGTCAGCAAACTGGCTGGAGATTTCGTCTCGTGCCGCCACAAATTGCGTGACATGTTTCATCATCCCCGGCCAGTACATATTGGCTGCGAGGCAGCGATAGGTGCGGTAAGCGCCAGAATGTCCGTCGGACGGTGTACCATGAAATTCATTCAGTAACTTGGGAATCCAAACCGAGTTCGGGGTATAACTAGACGGCTCTTGTACATCAACGTCCCATGCACCAATGAGTAGTGTTTTGGTGCGATCGTCATTCTCCGATCCTCTATTATCTTGGCCAATCCAAGATCGGCGCCAATATCCCGTTGCAGAAGACCAATCCACCCATTGTGGCCATGAAACGGCTGCTAGTTCGCCTTCCCCATCCCGACGGGACGAGCATCGCAAGACGGTTGAGGTGCCTTCCTGTATGAATTGTGCAATCGTAACCAAGCAACTTGGCTGCCCAATTTTGCTGTACGGAGTGGTAGCGGTTGCGTTATCGAGATGGCGCAGTGCTGCTGATCGGTTCGATGATAAACCCGGCCTAAGAGATATGGGCGCCGATGTTTCACAGCCAATACCAAAGCCATTAATTCCTTCTCATATGCGATTTGGATAACACGGTGGAAGACAAACTCTTACTAAAGTAAGCAATAGTCGCTTATCTTGCACCAACATAGCGCCAATCCCGCGACCTGAGGCATCACACTCGATCACGAATTCTTTTGAAAAGTCAGGCATACGCAAGAGAGGGGCTGAGGTTAGAGCACGTTTCAATGACTGGAATGTTGATTCAGCTGCTGGTGGCCAAACCCATTTTCGGGAAGCGTCCTTTTTGAGTAATGTTGTGAGTGGTGCGGCAAGCTTGCCGTAGTCGCGGATAAACCGACGGTAATAGCAGTGAGCCCCAAAAATCCCCTTAGGCCATGTGTTGTCGTCGGTATTGCCATCGGATAACTCCCGAGACCTTTCTTTGGATCCATGCGTACCTTTGATCGGAAACAATATGTCCCAAATATTCAACTTGATCCGGCGGAGGCATTTCTTGAGTTAACGACCAATTTATGATTGTGAAGTATCGCAAAACACTCGCGAAGGTGACAAAGATGGTCCCGCCACTAGCGATCAGAACAATATGTCATCAAAAATACCAATACAAAACGTCGTAGATAGGGTCGAAAATATTGTTCATCGTGCAATTGGAATGTCGCAGGGCATTTGTGAGCCCGAAGGCATAACTAAGAACTCATAATGGCGAGTGGGTGCGAAAAGCCGTTTGGGCACATCATCATTGGATACTCGAATTTGGTGATACCGACGGAGATCTAACTTACTAAACCAATGTGCTCCATGTAACTCTTCCAACAACTCTTGGATTACCGGAATGGGATATTTATCGGGAATGGTGAGTTTGTTGAGCTCACGATAGTCAACACAGAAACGCCACGACCCATCATTTTTCGGACCAACATAACCGGCTGGAATAAGTGGTGCTTGGTTGTATGATTCTCGCAAGCATCTCGGCTACTAAGCGCTCCATTTCGTCCTTCTGCAGGTGATTATAGCGGTAGGGGAGCACCGAAATTGGTCGTGCACCGGGCTGTAATGTAATGCGGTGATCACTGGGACGCGCTGGAGGGAGCTCTGTGGGTGGGATGCTGACCGCAGGGAACACCGGTAGTACTGCCGCTTAAGTCCTGCCGAGCTGTTTCTGTTAAGGAGGTGGACATCCCATACTGATCAACTGGTGTCCCACTGTCCATGAGTCGCAACACCCAACATTCATCTTCCGGTTTAAGTGCTTGGAGCTCTTGAGAGGTACATGATTTGCGGGTAAGAGTAGGATCACCCCGAAGGCAACAGTGGCGCCCCAATCACGAAGTCCATAGTGAGTGTTTTCCAATCGCCTTCACATCTCCAAGAGTGGCCACCACGACACGCCCAAAATTAAATCAACATCGCTAAGAGGAACACATAACAAGATATTGTGAACAATTCGAGTCCAGATGAGAGGACTTGCTTACATAGATACCGCCTGTAAACACGTGTGCCGTTCCACAAGACTCTTGAAAACGCGCGAAGGGCTCGATGGTCCAATGCAATTTCTTTGCCACATTTTCAGCCACGAAACAGTGGCTGGCGCCACTGTCTACCATAATTTTGAGGCGTGAATCTCCTACGCGGCCAATGAGTTTCATCGTTTGAGGGCCATCAAACCCAAACGAAGTTAGTTCCGACATTACTAATGAAGCGAGATCAAACTGCTCTTGTTGGGCCTGTTCTGTCAAATGGTCAGCGGGTAGAACAAATCCGTCATCATCGGCGTCCTCATCAGGGTCACCCACGAGAACGTGCAGGGTTTTCGGTGGGGCAACGGTGAGTTGGACTGAATTTAAGTCCACAACGGAAACAGGTGCCCGCAGCCAAGTGCTTTCGATATTCCTCATCTGACATGTTACGAATACGTCGTGCCGGGCGATGCGCGGAGGAAGCCTGAAAGGAAGATGTGGGAGTAGGTTGTGGTGTCGAAGACACGGAAGGAAAACGCTGCGACGGAGCAGGGTTCGTATTGAAGGTTGTGGCAATGAAGCAGGCCGAGAAGGGGAAGGGTTCGACAATGGCACATGAACCTGATCAACCTTTTTGGCCATGTGAATTGCAGCAGTATAATCGGCAAGGGTAGCATCTTGAATCAGCACCCGGATCTCTGTCTTCAATCCACCGAGGAAAGCACCCAAATAAAGTTCATCTTTGAGCTCGGGCAGCTGAGATACGCGTCCTTCGAAGGCAGAAATATAGTCCTCCAGAGAACCCGTTTGCTTCGTTGTGAAGAAAGCCTCATAGCCGTTGACAGTGGACCCATCACCGAAACGAGTCAGCAGATGATTGGAAAACTGAGACCAAGTCAGCTTAGGGAAACGTCGGAGTAAAATCTGTATCCAAGACATAGCGGAACCGGACATCGCAATTAGCGCAATCTGCACGCGTTGATCCACATGTATGTGGTGCACTAAGAAGTATTGCTCAGCGCGAGTCAACCAAGACAGTGCATCAGAGCCATCGAAACTGGGAATATCCATCTTAGGCATGGAAAACAAGGGCTGCTCTGTCCCAGCTGAGTGACTGCTCTCGAGCTCCTCTGTATCGGATGTTTCAAGAGAAATACCGAACTTTTTCATCAAGGCATCAAGTTTTGCCTCTATGGACGTGTTGCAGGCCTCTTCTTGTTGTCTGAACGCAGCAAAATTCTGTCTTGGCGCCGCCGATCACCAACCACCTTCTAAGTCCTCCAAACGAGAATCGTTACTTGGTAGTCACCATCGTTCACCGCACCAATTTGATAGAGTAAAGGCGATGATAATAGAAGAAAACCGAATAATAAAATAGAACTGAATAGAATTCCTCAAATGAGGCCTACGGAATTACCGTCCCGAATCCTAATGCTCAAAACAGTCCCCTCTCACTACATGAAAGGCTATAAATAATAACCCTAATTACCCTAAAGCCCATGCACATATTGGGCCTGACTCCATAGCAACTATTAATTAAAAAGGAACGAAATAATAAAACTTAAACTTAATTCAGTAATCAGCAACCGCACGCTTCCCGCGTGCATAGACTACCCATGTGCGGCGATGGCTATCACATTTAGAAAGAAGGCGACAACTAAATGGTTTACTAATATTTTTGGACTTATAAAAAGTGTAGCAACAAGCAAGGGCAGATAAAACAGAAAAAATCATGTCTTGCACTCATAACATGATACCATAGCTGCAAGAAAATGTAAGTACTAAATCAAGTGTTAAAATTTCATGATTATTGAAAAAATATAATTTACCACTCTCGTAGAAGATGTCTCATGCTCTTTCAAGGATCCAGAAATCATGTTGCGCAGATCAGCAGTCCATCCAAAGACACCCTTCCATTCATTGTATATACACTTCAAATGCAAAGAGCAAAAAAGACTAATTCAATAAAGAATCTCATATAAGAAGCTGGCAATGGCATGCAAGGAACGGGAAATTCATCTAGAGATTACTAGTAAAGCTTACTCAGTTAGTGCCTTTTTAAACAGTTAAAGAAGACGTATGGAAATAACTTATTTAATTTTTCAAAGAAAAGACTAAAGAGAAAACGAATAACATACGGTTTGGCTTCTCTGCAATATCACCCCTTTTTCGCCGGAAGCCTTCGAAGCGACTAAGTTACTCCCCATCAAGGCCTTCCAATTCGCCTTCTCCGCGGCCGATTTCACCTCCACACTACCCCTGACGATGACCAATTTCCCACCCCCATTCGAACTGGACACCTCCCCGCCGTCGGAACCCGAGCAACTAGAATCATCGCCGTCGGTGAGAATCGATCGGAGATCGGACGGAAGAACCGATGGCGCGTCGCGGATTTTTCGGAGGGCGGAGGCAGTGGCCGTGTATTTGCGGATGCTGCGATACGCAACGTAGGCGACGCCGAAGCCAAATAAGGCGCCGTCCGCCGCCATCATTATCTGAGCCAGGACCGCCGCCGTGGCGCGGTCGTGCATCGACATCTCCGCCGCTGATTGACTAATCGGATTTTTCCCGGTTTGCTCTGTGTGTGTTGTGAATTTCTCGCCTATTTCTTTCCCCCGCGTAAAAGGTTTTATTTTGTAGAATTTCTTTTTCCTTTTTTCTTGTCTGGAAAAGATTATCTATTATCATAATTTTAATATGGTATAAAAATAATAAACTAATAAAAGTATTCAGATCAACATTTTAGAGAAGAACATAAAACGTTTATTTTGTGCCACTATTTTTTCTCTCTGTCCCTAATTTTGATAATTTCTCTTATATTTTCATACTTACTACTTATTCAGGAAGATTATGTAAAATTTTAGCTGTGATTGAATTCGACCGATTTTAACTAATATCAATATTTTTCATTAAAACAATAGTGAGACAGAATCCCCTAACTAATTTTGTTTGGATCGACTTCATAGAGACTCCATCTAAAGAGGCTGATATGATTTATACATTACTTATTATTTGAGGCATCATTATAAACATGATATATTCGTCAATTTACTGTATCCAACCTTAAAACCATTAATCATCTCACTAAAATAATATATAAAGCCCCCTAACCAATTTTGTATGGATTGACTTGATAGACTCCATCTAAAGAGGCTAATTTTGTATGGATTAACTTAGGGGTGTTTGGCTAAGCTTATTTTAGAGAGTTTATAAGATGTTTTAAGAGCTTATAAGAGGTAATGTCTCAAGTGCTTATAAGTTGTTAAAGTGTTTGGATAATTGATCTTATAAGCTAGAGAAAGAATCGTGAGTTAGAGAGAGAAAATCATAATTAGAGAGATAAAATTGATGAGATGTGAAGTTGATAGTTTATGTATAGAAAATAACGAACTATAATAAGGTTATTTTAGTAAATTTTTGGTTACTTATAAGTTTATGAAAAAATAAGTTATGGTTGACCAACTTATTTTTAGGGGAGCTTATAAGTTGTTTGAGCTTATTTTCTCAATTTATAAGTTGTTTAAGAACTTATTTTTAAAACATTTCTGACAATGACTTATAGCTCATAAAAGATTATAAGTTGTTTTAAAGAGATTATAAGCTGAGCCAAACACCCTCTTAATAGACTCCATCCAAAGAGGCTGATAAGATGTATCCATTACTTATTATTTAAGGCATCATTATAAACATATAATATATAATCATCAATTTAATGTATCCAACCTTAAATACATTAATCATCTAATTAACATAGTATGTCATATTATATTCTGATAACAGGACTAGGTGTTAAGGCGAAAACAAGAAATGAAACACAATTACTAACAAATTATTCTGTGTGCAGATTTAAATGGCGTATAGAAATCTTGGGAAAATTATAAAGTGAGTGCAATAAACTCATATTAGTTACAAATAGAAATATCACGAATTTGGTATGATATAATTTCGGAATTCATATTAGCTGCTAGTTTCACAATGTCTTCATATTGTGAAAAAATGAAGCAACAAAATATTGCAAGACAACTATTATACAAATGCTACAAGCCACTTTTCTGAACCAGGAAAACAAGCAACAGCCTTACAGACAACACTACAGCTGCCGAGACACACACACACACACCTTATATACTATGCCTACAGATCCGAAGGCGTCCTGGTATCCAGAGTCGAGCAAAAGGCCTTCTGAAGAACATTTTATCGCATATTTGAACCTATTGGATGGACACTGAAGGTAAAATCATGTCGAAGATAACTAGCATATATCTTCCACCATGTGAACGGTCTTGATGTTATGAACCAATGGAGCTAGATTTATGAGTAGGGTGGATAACCTGCTTGGGATTTCACTTTCAGATAAATCCTTTTATCAGATCATTCAAGGAATCGGGAGAGTCGAAGTTTACTGCATGCCCTGTATCCCGGAGAATTTCCAGACTAGCTCTCGGGCCCAAGTTTCTGCATCAACAATGATGAATATACAATTTATGTCGGTGTTACTGGAACTAAATGCATGGAAATTGTCACTTAAGGTGAAAAGTTATGTACCTTTGCAACTCATAGGCAAAGCTTAAAGGGAAGATCTTATCCTTGTCGCCCCAAACAAGCAATATTTCCTACACCGATCAAAGGTGAAAAGAGAAGATATATTAATTTAACAGCAGGATGTAATGAGTTTTTCCCCAAAGCATACGTCCTATTAGGTGATAGCTCGCTATGTATTATCATAAATGAGATGAAATGTCTACTTACCTGACTAAGTGGTTGAATCTTGCATTTTTCACTATTAGCCAAGAGATGTTCTACCAGCTCTTGTTTCTCCTTCCTGTTAGTGTTGCACATTGTCTATCCAAAGAATGTAGCATGTCACAATGTGCGCTCTTTGAAATTCTTACACAATCAGTCAGAAAATCGTTCTGTATTCTTCACTAGTGCACACTTTTCATTGAACAAATACCATATTTTATCCAAACAAATAAAAGAGAAAGAAAGAAATAAAGTTCTAAATGATAAACACTGGCTACAAAATAGCTAACTTCATTGTAGAGTCAATTAGGTAAGCATTTAAGAAGTGCATTTCCAGCGTATAGAATTCTCAACAAATCATTTTTCACCATACAAACATCTTCCTGCAATAAATCAGACATTAGTTTAAAAGGGGTAGCACCCACTGTCTATGTAGATATGAAATATGCAAGTTGGTTACAACTTTGCAGAAACTCTGGTTGCTATAAGATGTCGATTTTGATATCCAACTATAACGAATAATGATACAAAAGATATCATCTAAGCTGACACGTAATCCACATATATGTTAGTCACTTTATCAAATTGAACCAGTCTTTGAGCAACTTCAATTTTATTTCTGATAACCGATTATGACATGTTTAGATTAAGATCATAATCATTAGATAAATGTGAACTCCTGATTAATATAATAATATTATAGCAATGTATAGCTTGTAAGTTACCACTTTCATGCGTGGGACCTTAGATGATAAAATACATATTACTTCTAACAATGTGTAACCAACCCGGTCAAGAAAACGAAACCAATGAGCATATCCAAAAAAGTTATATAATCTATCACCAACCATTGATACAGAAAAGTCATTGGCTTTCAACTTGCAACATCGTCATCACATAGTCTACAACGACACAAAGACTGCAGACAAGGACAGCTTTTAAAAAGAGCAGCCAATTGTTGAACATGATACAGCCACAAATCACACATTCACACCCTACCTAAACAGATCAACAATTCATCCGACGTTTCACCAAGTCATCAATGTGAAAGCATCTAAAGATAAGCAGACTCAACATCTCAATCACCACACAACTAACTTAAGCCTCATTAACAGCCTAACATTAATCATCATAGACTAGCAATGCAACAGTACTACCAGATATTAAAAGAACCAACACATTGTCAAACTGCAGAAGAAACACGCATTAATAGGGCTGCACAACATTGAATTATCCACTTAGAGCACTCACATCAATGAACTCCTCGAGCACGAAATCCGGGGCCCACCTCAGCGGATTTGACTTGTAGACAGAGAGCTCCACGAGCCGCTTCATCCCGGCAGGCCTCCGGGGAAGGAGCAGATCCAATAGATCAACCCCCACGTTCTTCAGCTGCTCCCCCTTCTGGCTCTGCGTGCATCCGACCCCACTGCTCACGATCACCGCCTTCTCCACCAGCTCCGGCTGCATCTCAGCCAACCGATAGCACACGAATCCGCCGTAGCTGATTGCGTACACCGAACACCTCTCCACGCCCAATCTCCTCAACCCCGCCGCCACGCACTCAGCCTGAAATGCCTCGGTGCGGTTCGTGCGGTTCGTGTAGGATTTCCGAAGAAGAGGAGGTCCGGTATGTAGACATTGAATGATTCGGCTAATGACGCCACCTAAAATATACAACATGAATCAAAATTCTACAAGAAAAATCGCTACAATTCAGATGAAATCAGACGAAAATCGGACACCGTTTTAAGTCGACTAAATTTCTAGTGTAATCTACACTTTTGTGTCAATAGATATGGAAGTTGGATCGATTTACACTGTCTAAACCAACAATACAAATTAATGACAAAATCAATGCAGCGAACCTGGTATACGAATTGCCACTTAGAGTTGCCGCCGTAGCCGTGGATCATCAACAGATTGGGCTTGTTGAATCTGCGGTGGGCGGGGGCGAGGAAATGCATGGTGGTCTGATCGTCCAAATCGACGGTGCATTGGATCAGATTGCATGCGAATTTGAAGTAGACGGAGAGGATCCACTCGAAGACGGGAGTGAAGATTGGGAAGCGGCGGATTTTGGAGAAGGGGGAGAAGAGGTAGATGGAGATGTTGGCAGCAAGGGTTATCTGGAAGGAGAGGAGGTGTCGGAGGAAGAGGCGCAGAGTCTCCATTGATGCAGGTGCTGGAGCTCCAGAGAAAATTGAGTTTGGGAAACGAAATGTGGAAGTGGTGAGAGGGGCCTTTATTTTTATAGTATTTCTTGAAATTGTTTTTCTATAAAATGTGGGCCCTGGAATTTAGGCTTATTTGGAGGGTTTAAGTGTCTGGGTCCCGCGAAATTCTTTCAACTTTCGCTCAATTTTAATTTATTTTGTGGTTTATGCATAAAATAATGTAATTTACACGTCATAAGTGGTAGGTGTTTCACCTTTTTAAATGACGTGCTTTCTCTATAATATTTATGTTTTATCGCAATTATTTAATGTAATGTGCATGTCAGTGGTAAGTATTTAGATAAAAATAAATTTTTAGTAAGAATTTATAAATCAACATAAAATTGATGTATTTTATGTAAAGTTAGTGTTCAATAAAAATATCAATGAATCATATTGTTTTTTATCAATACCTAATAATATATCAACTTCATATACAAAATGCATCGTATTTATATTATACATCTGAAATATAATGATTAGTAAATTTTTATGAAAAAATATTTTTTTATTATTGAAACTCAACCTTTTGTATGGCTTCCCAATTTTATTATTTTAGTGGATAGATCCTTCTTCTCCAAGATACATTGAAAAAGGAGCTGTAGCAATTTTGAGCTTGGGAATAGATTTACTCAACATCTATCTGGGGGTACAAATAATTGAAATTATGGATCTATGCTCAAGAAATCGCATAATTATACTCTTTATTATTTCTATATTAATTTTTAATGAAATCTACCCAATCCAGTAGCCAAATAAAACGGCAGACATAAATTCCTTTATTACTAGCTCCGACAATATTGAAAAAATTGAATCACGTCTCTTTCAACAAGGACCAATACTTCAACATCGAATTAGTTGTTTGATCATAACTCAGACGAAAGCCACAACAATTAATACTGAAAATAGAGTGTGATCTTATCAAATCTAATATTATAAATTTTGAGTTTTTACATGCTTTTGATTTACAAGCTTATTATATATATATTCTCATATGTTACTATTTGTCTCCTATTTTAACTATTATATTTTCATCACGTGTATTCTATTTCTTTCATAATTTTCATTAGAAATGATAAAATTCAAGGGACTTCTTAGATATACTCAGTGAACTCAAACAATTTAAATGGAACTTGGTATTTATTTTTATTTTGCTTATAACCTCATACTTCATTTTGGATTATGTAATGCTCATTTAGTTGGTTTTCTCACAAAAAGAAACCAGAAAAAGGAGAAAAGAGGAAACGTTCAACATGATTATTTGTACATGAAACAAATCGACCTTTGTCTTTGTCCGGCCGTTATACTGATTATTGGTCTAAATATCATAAATCAACTATTACATCTTGTTGAAAGTTAAATGCAAAGTATTTTGACAATTAAACCTCAATTAGGTGATTATTGGTATACAAGAATTGAATAAGAATGGAATGATGATTTCTATGTTCATTTCTAATTTTATAGCTAATCAAAATTTTACAATAGAAATCATCATTTTCGAATAAATATTTATTCTCATGATCATGAGATTAGTCATTCCACTCCCCATAATGATATTACGTATTCCCATAAATATGGAATTAGCCACATTTAATTTTTTTTATCTAACAAAATTATTCTTATTTATTTTTTTCTTATAAAATGAATAATAATAATAATAATAATGACAATAAATAATAATTATTATTATTATATTATTATAATTATAGTAATAATAACATAAGTTATAAGAATAATGGTTATTCTATTTATTTTATTTCATTTATATTCGTTCATTTCTTGTATGTATAGCCATAATTAAAAATCATAATTTTATTACATTTCATTTCTTTTCTATCACCATTCAATTCTCAAGTTGATCTCATTACTATCTAATTTTATTCTTGCGAACCAGCAACCACTTTAGATGAAACAAAACGACCTTATTAATTAAGATATTGCCTAATACCTTTATCGAGATTGAAGTGAGTTTTGCTTTAGTTTTTAAGTTACATTGGAGTGATTTTTATATTACAGTGTACAATATATATTTTAACCTTATAGTTCTGTTATAATTATCTTATATTCATATATCATTTCCAGGATTTGAGCATCACATGTATAACTAATTGTAAAATTATTTGATAAATAAAATATTGTTTTCGTAATTATAAATTAAAATTTTATTTTATTTTTTTGAGTTAAAGTTGAGTACATCATTCCATTTGCTGTATTATATTATACTATAGTCTATCAATCATCAACAATTCTTACAAGTATAAGCAATACTCAAAAAGAGAACTAAATAGTCGCACGCCTTTGACGAGAATGGAGTCAGAGAAGCTATAGCATATATTAGTGAATATCAACATGTAATGATCAGTAACGAGGATATTTTTTTAAAACCTACTACAGTGTTTAAAATCTTTTTTTTCTAGAAGGAACAATGTTTGAAATCATTAAGAAAAACTTTAATGGGATTCCAATAAATTATTGCTAAACTTAATGACATAGCTTTGAAATTATATAACGTAGGGCAGTGCGAGACGATTCGTGCGTGTGAAAATGGTTATCGTGTCGACAAGATAACGACACGACACGATAAGGCCAAACACAAACACGACTCGTTAAGGATCTGTTCGACACGAACACGAACACGACACAAAATGCACTAACACGAACACGAATATGACACGATTTTTTTCATGTTGACACGACACGACATGACAGGAAACAACAAATTCAAGTCAAAATTAGAAAATAAATTAATAAAAATATATAAAATGTATAAAATATAATTTAATTAATATTATATATATAAATATTATCGAATTACACAAAAAAGACACGATCTGACACAAACACGAATGCAACACGAAAATTATCGTGTTACACGAATACGACACGGATTCGACAGGAACACGACATGAAATTATAGTGTCCTTATCGTGTCGACACGATAAGGACACGAACACAATAAAACTGAACATTAACCTGTTAATTTCGTGCATGTTCGTGTCGTGTTATCGTGTCGTGTCGAAAATTGCCATCCCTAATATAATGGACTATAGCTAAACTTTCACGGTCTCTTTTATTGAAAATTTTGCATGTTGTGACTATATTAATTTACCAAGTAAAAAAGAAATACTATATATAGTATTTAGTCTTTAACACCCGAAACCATTAAAATTATTTTAAATGCAAGTGTTTAGGTTCATACAAGAAAGTTGAAAATTTACGGGATTGCTATAGTTAAAAAAGTTAAGTAAATTGAATTTTTTAAAGGACGTTTCTAAAACTAAAAAAAAAAAAGTCAAGGTCCTTTTGGTCCGGTCTAATGGTATAGTAGATTCTTGTAGCAAAAAGATCACAGATTCGAACCTTATTAACATTTTTGTGAGTCTGAGCTTGTCACACCTAGTTTTTCAAGTGTTGTTTATTCGTCTTGTGTGGTTTGCGGACTATTGCACAGAGATATGTGATTTACCTAGTGCATACCAAAGGTAACGGCTACGGGTTCCCCATAAATTCAAAAAAAAAAAAACATTATAATCGATATATTTTATATTTATCGGGATTTTTTTATTTATTTATTAAAAGCGACCATATGAACAGAACAACAAAATTCTCTTTTTATTCATGGGTACGCAGGAATAAAATTAAATGAGAATGTAATGAAATTTAGAATGAAATAGAGACATGAATGGAATAGAGATAGACATAAAATGGAACAAACATGAGATTCATATGGTATGTACAATGAATAAATAGATAGGAACTGATGGGTCCCACTAGATACGGTCTGGTGTATGAGAGGAATATATCAGGTATACAATTTAAAACTTTTACATTGACAAGATCGATTGTAGATGTCGATATCGACTAGTCGATTAGCGGCGATCCAATCTTGGTGTCGATATTGTTGGTCGATCAAAATAACGGATATCTCAGATCTTGAGTGATATCGGTTAGCAAACCCTCTCGATCGCTAAGCCAACAAGTCAGTTGGACTGCAATCGATGTACATGCGAATGTGGTGGTTCTTGAATTTCATTTTATTTAAAACTAATACTCAGTTAATTTAAACACTTGGTTAAAATTATTTAGTCACTATTCGGTTTATAACTCATCGATGTCGACATCGATAGAGGGTTTCAAAACGATGATATGCTGCTTATGTGCTGATGATGACAATTCAATAACATGTAATGTAATATAATACAGGAAGTAAATAATACATTGCTTTTACATGGTTCAGAGAGATCAACTCCTACATTCACAGACCGATTGCTCAGTCAATCCACTAGTTCAGGATTAGGTCTTATTTACGGGTACAAGAATAAATCTAGATATTGAGGTCATTTTACAGTATCTCATCGAACTTGACATTCTTCTTAAGCTTCGTTGGTGCTAGGAAACATTAACTGCTTTCAGAATGTAGTTGACCTAACCTCTAGCTTACGGTTGCTGGAAATCAAGCTTGCAGCAACTAATACTTCGTTGCCTATTTGCCCAAACTTTTACTAATCTGTGGGGGGTTTTGTAGAGGGTTTTTCCAACTGGTGGTCTGAGTTATCACAGACGATAAACTCGGTATGTCTAGGCTAAAGATATACAATGTAAATATCCTAGACGCAAGGAAGTGTATGTGAAATCTCGAGCTGATAAGTATATTTGAGCTCTGGATATTTGCTGTTACTTGAGGAACTTTCTTCTTTGAAATCGTTGTTTGATTGTCTTGAGCTTTGGCTTTGTAGCTTTTGAAAATTCAATTGTGCAGCGTTTCGGTAACCTATGAAGGTTGGATTCTACAAACTTATATATAGAGAGATAAGAATAGAATCATTGGAGGGACCTCCTTAAATATTCTTCTATTTTATCGTTTGAATTCTTCTCGTTAAGAATCCTCGTATATCTTCTGACAAATGTCGCATCATCGTACATTGTAGCTCTGCAACTCTGAAAAGCGGTATGACGTGTCAAGATCTTCTACAGGTACGCTACTACACGTGGCGAGTCAAACACTCAAGATTTAATATTTTTTCGTGTTTCTTCAGTTGAGTAAACTCTGTGTTTCTTCAGCATGTACTTCAGGTTTGGTCAATCGAGTATGCTTCAGCATATACTCAGCAGTCTGGACTCAGTCTTTTATCAGCTTTGATCAACCTAAGTCAGTATGATGCTTCCAATCAGACATAGATATATACTCAGCTTTGACCTTTCATCTTGCCAGCTTTGACTTTGTATAGTTACCCTGATTATTGATCGCTAGCTTTTACTATCGACTAGCATCTTTGACTCCTGAGCATCAGCTTTGACTCTCGGTACCCAACTTTGACTTTCTTCAAAGTCTGTCGGCTGCCTGATATGATACTTAGTCATATCCTGACTCTTTCTCGATCCGTCAGCAATGAGTTTTCAGTCTTCGATCTTCAGGCTTTAGTCTTCCAACATCGTCTTGATCTTGACTTTACTCATCGATCTTTCTCTTTCGCCGCTTGTATTTCAATCTTCAGACTTCCGTTGGTCTTCCTTCAGTCTCCAGTCTTCAGTACGCGATCTTTCAGTCAAACTGTTCATCGGTTGTACCGGTACTGATACTCCTATCAGTATGACTGACTTTTGTACTGCTTGAACCTCTTCGGTCTTGGGTCTGTCCAAGTTGGTAATTCCATTGCTGAAAACATGTAACAATAATGACTAACTCCAAAATAATTCAGTAGCATTAGTTATTTCAGCAAGACAATCCTCAGATGTTTTGAGATCTAATAAAAAACACAGTTAAAATAGATTTAATTCATGAATTGAAGGAATTTTTCCAACATGAATGAAATCGAATCAATGGGATAGTTATTATTCTCATAATTTATGCTATTGTTCACATAATTTATGTTATTATTGCTGTAATAACAACAATTTATTATTATTTTATTTTTATACCTTTTGTTATTGCTACTATTATTAGTTTTATTGATATTATTTTTTTGTTGATATCATTATTTATTATTAATAATAATAAGAATAGTTTTGTTAGGAATTTTTTTGACTAATCCCAAAGTTAGTATATTCGATAAATCAGTTATTGGAAATCTTCCGTCAAACAATCCCTATTAATACTAGTCACTGGAGACAAATATTGCTCATTATTTGTGCAGGAAAATTTGATCTGGTACAATCCAAATCGCAAAGTGTTAACACGTTTTTTTCCTTGGTTTTCTTTTTGCTTTCTGTTAGACAGGTCGTATATAGACAACCTTTGGAGAGAAGGAAAAATAATAGGGATCCATCCAATCCAAATAATCAAAGTTTAGAATTAAATTAATTATTAAAAGATCCATCCAATTATGTTATAAACCAAATCGATTATTATTTCCCCCTCTCTTTTTTTATCTTTTCTGTTTTGAGATCGAATTACTTTAATTTTGTTAACTAATAAAAGGATTTTTCCTCTTCTGTTAATACATGCATATTTTTGTATTCGAGATATACATGGATAAATTTGCGTAATATGACTGGGCATGATTATGTTAGCTATCTAAATTTTATATCAATCTTTTGAATCCTTTACAGAAACACACTATAAGTTAATATATTTCTTAAATCTGCTAATTTAATATTTAAATATATGAATATATATATATATATATATATATATATATATATATATATATTCTTTTAATTACTATTTTATTTGTATTAGTTACTCATTTCAGTTTGCTTCTGCTGTTACAACAAATGGAAAGGTGAAATTGGATTGGGTAAATACTAAATACCATTTAGCACCCCAATGTTTACGACTTTTACGTTCAGATGCTAACCTAAGTATATTGACAAATCAAACTCTAACGTTTTGAATGAATTCATAATTGTGTCCTGATGATGGATTCGGGCCAATTTTCTCTAGCTAGCACGTCACGTCATTTACACACATACACAAAAAAAATCTAAACGAAAAAACAAAACGGTGTCGTTCCTGCTACCAACTAAAAAAAAATTCATTTCCTTTTCTTTTTTCCATTTTGAATTGAAATTCTCACTACTATTCTCTCTCTCTCTCAAACTCCTCACAGCTAACTCCTAGATCTTACTCATCTCTTCTCCCTCACTCTCACTCTCACTCATCTCTTTCTATCTCCCTCTCACACACGCTTCACTGTGCTTCACCGATTTGATAATAAACTACAATATCACAAAACCGTTTCTAGAGGATGGTGAAAGCCACCATGACCGGCAGAGGTAGCAATGGTTACGTAGGGTGGTGGACGGATTGCTGTTGTTGATTAGGGTTTTGAGAAGGAAAAATAATACTACAATGAACCTCGCGGTGATGTATGAGATTTATGTCGTATTTGAGTTAGATGATTTAGAGGGTGTTTGGCTGAGCTTATAAGTTGTTGCAGTGTTTTGCAAAATAAGCTCCTAAACAGCTTATAAGTTGTGGAAAAATAAGCTCCAACAGCTTATAAGCTCTCATAAAAATAAGTTGATGAGCCATAACTTATTTTTTTCATAAACTTATAAGCAATCATGAATTTAACAAAATAACTTTATTATAGTTCGTTATTTCCTACACATATATTGTCAATTTCACATCTCGTTAATTTTATCTCTCTAACTATGATTTTCTCTCTCTAACTCACGATTATTTCTCTAACTTATAAGATCAATTATCCAAACACTTTAACAACTTATAAACACTTGAGACATTAACTCTTATAAGCTCTTGGAGCTTATAAGCTCTCTAAAATAAGCTTAGCCAAACACCCCCTAATGAATGAAACAAGACTATTGGAAACATGCCGTTATAGAGGTACGCAAAATTGAGGTACGCATTTTTATTTTTTTATCATGTAATTTTGTGTTTGGGAATACTTTTTTGTTTGTTTCGATGAAAATATATATTTTATCTAAAACTTGCAAGATCGATGTTTATGTTTATGTTTTGCTTTTCTTTTCTTTTTTTTTTGTCATTTTGTGATTCTAATTAGTAAATATACTATAAGTTAGAATCATTCATCTTAGTTGTTCTGCAACTATTTTTGCTAAATAATCAAAGTTATAAAATTAAATTAATTATTAAAAGATCTATCCAATTATGTTATAAACCAAATCGATTATTAATCCCCCCTTTTTCTTTTTCTTTTTGAGATCGAATTACTTTAATTTTGTTAACTATTAAAAGGGATTTTTCCCTCTTCTGTTAATACATGCATATTTTTGTATTCGATATATACATGGATAAATTTGCGTAATATGACTGATTGACTGGGCATGATTATGTTAGCTATCTAATTTTTATATCTATCTTTTTGAATCACTTTACGAAACACACTATAAGTTAATATATTTCTTAAATCTGTCAATTTAACATTTAAATATATGAATATATACAGGGGCGGATCTACGATTCGACAATAGGGTGGGCTGAGAAATAAATACTTTAACACATTAAATTTTATACAAATCAAAATATTTCGATGTTTACATAAGTTGTGCCCTGCGAGACTTTAATACATAAAATTCATCAATAACTGAGCCTATATCTATATCTTTAACAAAATCTCTCTCAATATAAAGCATCAACGAATCTTCAAGTAAATAATCACCTATCTTGTTACGAAGTGTCATCTTCACATGCTTCATTGCAGAAAATGCTCGTTCAATTGTATCAGTAGAAACAGGCAGAGTCAAAATCAGATGAATTACTAGCTTTGACCTTTCACTCTTAGTAAGTAATTGACTCAACCTAACAAGTGTAGAAACTTGAAACTCTTGCATTACTATCACATCATGCTTCTTATAATGCCTCAATTCATACTCTAATGAAACAATATCTTGATCAGTGAAATCTTCAGGATAAAATTTCCTTGCAAGCTTGCATATATCATCACTGTTAAATGATTTAAAAGAATTCTTAGGATCTAAGGCTACACTGAGAGAAAGCAATTCAACAGACACATCATTAAATCTTGTATTCAACTCCATCAAGATGTAATCTATTGCTCCATTGAAAACATCAAAATGATAATGATGTTCAATTGTAGTTTGTCCATGTGAACGACCAACCTTATATGGAGAATCCAAGTTGGGGACATCAATGTCATTCTTCAAGCAAAAAAACATTTACTTCATTGAGAAATTCGTCCCAACCACTATCTCTCAATTCTTGAAGAATAGTTTTGGTATTAGAGACAAATGCAATAGTAGCCAAAATATCTTGAACTTTTCTTTGAAGAATCTGACAAAGAGAATCGGTAACTCTCATCTTATGCATCAAGTGTACAGTGAATACAAATTCAAAGCTTACCATATTCTTGTAAACCCCTTGAACTTCGGCCTTAGATCTTCCATTTTGAGAATGTTTAATGAGACACTCAAACACTCTACAAGTTGCAGCATACATATCTATCAAACTCCTCACAAAGTTGTAGTGTAAACTCCAACGAGTAGCTTCAGCTTGCTACATATTACCAATTTGATTGGCACCACATCCAGAATCAATTTCCTCTGCAATCAACAAACTCTGAATTTCATGCCTTTGAGCAACGTGCAGTTGAGAGACACGTTTCAGTGAAGAATTTATAATGTTAACAACATTATCCAAATGAGAAATGAACTCCCAAACAACATAGATATCCTTAGCTGCAGAAACCAATGCCAACTATAAATGATGCGCAAAGCAATGAATATAATAGGCATATGGACAATCTCTAAGAAATAATGCCTGAAGTTCATTCCATGAACCACGCATATTATTAGTACCCCTCTCAATTTCTCAACTCGAAGATCATGATGAGAAATAACACGATATATCTCATTTTTTAAATTTAGTGAAGTCGTGTCACTAACACTTTTAATTGTAAAAAAACGTTCAGTCAAAATTCCATGATCATTCACAAACTCCAAGATAATAGTCATTTGCTCTTGCTTTGAGATATCTTGTGCTTCATCAACAAGAATACAAAATACTTATCTCTAACTTCTTCACGAATCCTTTGACGTACTCTGTTGGCCATAATATTCAAAATCTCTTTTTAAATTTTCGGAGCAATGCATTGGGCATTTTTTGGAGCATTATCAAGAACAACTTCATTAACTTCCTTATGCATATCTGCAAAAGCCTTCACCAATTCAATAAAATTCCCACGATTGGATGAAGAAGAAGACTCATCGTGACCTCTAAAAGCACAACCTTGAAGTGCAAGCCATCAGAGGCTTATGATCGGAGTCTTCAAGCACAAACGATTTCCCTCATTCTCAATAATTGTTTGAGAATGCATAACTTTGTCTATATGTCCAATTGGTCTCATTAAATCTTCTGCACGTCTTAAGCACATAGTATATGGTGATGTAGCTGCAGAACCAACATGAGTAAGAAATGCACATGCATTTATTTCTTTGATTTATCCTTTTCCAATTGTCAAATCTTTCATTAATTAATGCAGAAGAGCTAGGCATATTAACATCACTTATGAAAATCAAGCAACAAAAACAATGTGCCTTGTTTGTGGAAAGTGAATACTCCAACCAATGAAACTTATCAAACCATCTCTTCTGAAAGTTACGATTTTGAGTGCCAAAATTTGTAACAGGATACATTTCCATCTTCGGTTGATAAGGCCCAACTTTTAGATATGCACGTCTTATATCATCACGTGCATTACCGGAATACTCCCATAATTGTTTCCTTCTTCCCGGATCACGCTCAATACATGTAACTTGATTTCTCTCTATAGGACTTGAAGGGCATTGACTAGTTTGATTTTAGGTAGCCATGGTTATAGGTTCTGAGCTACCTTCATTGTTTTGAGTGTCTTAATGGTCACACTTCTTAAAAAAGATGATATAAGTCATTTTTCTTTCTTTTCAATATGTTGGTGCTCCATTTAAATGAATGGAAACTGCAAGACATCAAAAAATGAAGAGTGTTAAAAAAAAATCGAGGATATATTCCATAAGAGATCGAGTCATAAAAAGTTGTGCATTTAATATCAATTCATTTATCTCGCGCAAACCAAAAGCTCAAAAAATTATTCATGTAATACCATTCAAAGTGAAAAATAAATATGGAACAATTGAGCATTAGAAGACTTGGAACCAAAATATAAAGTGCAATTAGCAAAATGCGTTCAACTGTAAGACCAAAAATCTAGAAAATGTCGATATATAATTTTGATGCCCTATTTATAATATGATTTTTTTGTTATAAAAATAATTGTTATATATATAATCTAGCTATGGCTTAATGGCTACTAGAAAATTCTCATGCCTTGTTAATAACTAGCATTGTTTATATTTTAAGGCGTTGAGCTAGCAATCAACACGACAATGTTAGTTTATCTTAGCTTAAATCTTGTCAAAATACCTGAATACGAGGGAGTGATACGGAATACACCAAATAAAAAAATGATCAGCTCCTTGTTCAAAATTATGATATTTATTCACCAAAAATAAACTCAATTTGAAATACTAAATCTTAATTAAGGGTTCCATACCTTGAACATATGAGATGAGAAGGAGTGATGGGCAAAAAGAATGGACTCAGAAGTCGGAATGTTTGACGGCACCGCCGGTGCCACGGTGGAATCGGAGAAGACTCAGAAGAAGAAAAAAAGACTATGTTCTGATTGTGTCTTGCGTATGTTGCTGTACATCAAACTAGGATTAGGATTTTTATATTTGTTTTTAATTATTTGGGGGTGGGCTTAAATGAATTTGGGCCTAAATATAAAGTATAGGTATAGGAAAAAATTTGGGGGTTGCACTGGGCTGGAGCCCAGTGCAACCCATTAGTACATTCCCCCATGAATATATATATTCTTTTATTTACTATTTCATTTGCATTAGTTACTCATTTCAGTTTGCTTCTGCTGCTACAACAAATGGAAAGGTGAAAATGGATTAGGTAAATACCATTTAGCACCCCAATATTTACGACTTTTTACGTTCATGTCCCAACGTAAGTATATTGATAAATCAAACTCTAACGTTTTGAATGAGTTCATAATTGTGACCTGATAACGGATTCAGACCAATTTTTTCTAGGCACGCCCGAAAAGCCACGTCATTTACACACACACAAATCTAAAAGAAAAACAAAACCATGTCGTTTCCTGCTACCAACTTAAAAAAAATCCTTTTCTTTTTTCCATTTTGAATTGAAATTATCTCTCTCTCTCCAACTCCTCACAGCTAACTCCTAGATCTTACTCATCTCTTCTTCCTCACTCTCACTTATCTCTTTCTACCTCCCTCTCACACACGCCTCACCGATTTGATAATAAACTACTATATCAAAAAACGCTTTTAGAGGGCGGCGACGGTGGTGAGAGCCACCATAACCGGCAGAGGTAGAAATGGTTACGTAGGATGGTGGAGGGATTGATGGTGTTGATTGGGGTTCTGATTTCCTACATCTATCTCTCTCTCAATAAGAAAGACAGAAGCTTTGATTGGGGCTTTGTTTGTTGCTGCTATGACT
Source organism: Salvia rosmarinus (assembly GCA_036937905.1). Lineage (NCBI taxonomy): Eukaryota > Viridiplantae > Streptophyta > Magnoliopsida > Lamiales > Lamiaceae > Salvia > Salvia rosmarinus. The sequence continues at coordinate 104,127,655 of CM072819.1, forward strand.
TCAATTCGCAATTCTATTCCCATGGTTGGGGCCAGCACTGGACGACTCATTGAAGCTCTGCAGCGGTGGAGACGTAGAGCTCTCCGGAGACGCGGTGGCCGCGATAGGGAAGGTTGAGGAGGAAGGGGGTTGTGGGCTCCCACACGAGGGAAAGCCGCTGCAGGGTACGACTACCACCAATGAATGCGGCATCGCCGAGCCATCATCAGCTGGAGGAGGTCGTGATTCGAGAAGCCCTGCTTCATAGTGTCGTCGTGCGTGTGTGCGATCCGCGTACGAGTGTGGTATCTATTAGTTCTGACGATGGTGGAGGAGTGTACGGCGCCGCCTCCGAGAGAGGAGCGTGGTTTGGGAGACACATGTGACGTCGACGATGGTACGGGACGGGTTGGTGTGGGGGGAATGAAAGGGGTGGGGAGGGTGATTGAGTGGATGAGTGTGTTGTGCGTGTGTTTTTGTGTATATATATATATTAATTTTATGCATGCCACATAATCAAATCAGGCCTGAATTATATGCCACATAGGTAAATTAGGTTCGATTTCAGTCATCGGGAAACGGATGTTAAAAATATACAACGGTTATGGTTCAATTTATTATTATATTTACATTAGGATACAGATATAAAAAGTTAAAAACGTTGGAATGTTATATGTTATTTACTGTTGTTAATGATTGGCCCAATATTTGCGACCCATATTATACAAGCCCATTTCTTAAACCTAGGTTAATCCCTATCCACTCTTGCAATTGAATAAAAGTCACGCCCATTCCTTTTGGCTAAGAGTGATGAATAGTCTCACTTCTTGTCCATATTCACGGCAGTAGCAATTGTTGGCTAAACTTGCGCCTCTTATTTGATTGACTTGGAGAGCGGCAAATACATATAGGTCCCCCATTCCCATTCAATTCGAAGGTCATGCGAGAGAGAGAGAGATAAAGAGAAAGCTTCTACATATAGCCTTTGTGGCTATGATTGCGGAGCCGATAAGATAGCCACTCCCTTTGGTGGAGCCACGGTTGTGTGTGTGCGTCAAAAGAGGAGCCGCACCTGAGCCGAATCGGTATCTCCAATTTTTCTTTCTTGTTTCTTTTGTTGTGTGCAGGTCAAGGAAGTTGCCGGGGTCGACGGGAGGTGTTGTCCGGGAGCGCGTTGACGACGTCGAGACTGTAAAGGATTCTCAACAGTGGTATCAGAGCGAGGTGTGTCTCATTGTCACGACGCGTTAATCAGCGATTCAGATCGCCGCAGGTATAACGGTGCCTCGATCTTAGGCACCGCTCTGGTAAATTGGCTTAATCTCTCCGTAATTTAAATTCCTAGAGACTGCCGAGTGGCGCAACATAGGTTGTATTTAAATTTGAGAAAAGCGCCGATTAGCAAGATAAAGCTTTGGCATTTGTTCTTTGTTTACCAACTTGCGTTTTGGCACGTGATTTGTGTGGTGTTTTCAATCCGCTTCTTGCCGTGTTGCTGTGTTAGTTTTATTTCCGCTGCCTTATTCATTTGTTGAATTTTTTTCTTTGTGCAATGGCTACTAACGATACGGCATGTCTCATTTTAATTGAAAATCGGATTTTAGTATATGGAAACAAAAAATAAAGTGTGTATTAGTTCAACAGAAAGTTTTTCGTGCTGTCACTCAAAATTATGTAGAAAGTGATAAACAGGATGAAATGAATGAACTTGCATGCTCTACCATTATTCTTAATTTGTCTGACAATGTGTTAAGAAAAGTTGGTATGCTAGATTCTGCTAAGAAATTGTGGGAAAAACTCGAAGAACTCTATACTGAAACGTCACTTCCTTCAAAAATGTTTTTGTTAGAAAGTTTCTTTCGGTTTAAACTTGATTTGTCTAAAGAGTTAGATGAGAACCTTGATATGTTTACTAAGTTAATACAAGATATTAAACTGACTGGTGATAAACACATCGATGATTATTCTCCTATTGTGCTTATAAATGCTATACCTGATTCTTACAGTGACGTGAAATCTGCCATTAAGTATGGAAGAGATAATGTGACTCTTGATACTGTTGTGAATGGGTTAAAAAGTAAAGAATTAGATTTAAGACACAATAAGGGTGGAAAATCGTCGGTGAAATTATGCATGTGAGAGACGAACTCAACATAAGTTTAATAATCACAAGCATGCTAGTAATGATGAATCAGGGAAAGAACACGCCCGTGGTAAGAGTAGGTCTAAGTCTCAGCCTAAGGAAAAAGTGTTTTAACTATGGTGAAGTTGGTCACTTTATCAAAGAGTGTCCACACCCCAAGAAGAAAGAGCATGCTAATGTTGTGACAAATGGTGAAATTATGGAAGATTTGTTTATGGTGTTTTCGTGAATTCTATGCATTCCTCTGTTCTATGTGAAAATGAATGGCTAGTTGATTCTGGTTGCACTTTTCCATATGTCTCCTTTTAAGAACATGTTTTCAAACTATAAAGATGTCAGTGATGGTTTTGTGTCATTAGCTAATGAGAAGAAATATCCCGTGCTTGGTATTGGTGATGTTTGTCTTAAGTTTGATTCGGTCATGTCTATACCTGAAGAATGTCGTCATGTGCCCGCTTCTTCGTTATAATTTGTTGTCTTGTCTTTGCTTTGGAAGATGATGGGTTAGAAGGTAGATGGGAAGGGGCAAATGAAAATATTGAAAGGCTCCCTTGTTGTGTTTAAGGTGAAAACGCCATAACTTGTATAGTTGCCTTGCTAATCTTGTCATTGATGATGCAATCTCTGTGAATGTCTGTCAAGAAGATAAGGCGTGCTTTGGCATAAACGTTTAGGCATATGAGCAATAGAGGTCTATAAATCTTGCATAAGAATGGTGCATTTGGTGATGATAAGTTGTCGAGCATGCCTTTACGTGAGTCGTGTGTGTAGGCAAACAACATAGAGTCTCTTTTACTATGTCTTCTTTGAAGAATAAGACTATGTGTTCTGATGTTCTTGAGTATTTACATGCTGATGTATGGGGTCCTGCTAGTGTGCCCACTCATGGTGGGAATAGGTATTTCCTGTCTGTGATTGATGATTACTCGAGAAAAGTTTGGATTTTTCTGCTTCAGAATAAGTTTGATGTTTTTGATAAGTTTAAAACTTGGAAAACTCAAATTGAAAACCAAACTGGAAAGAAGATTAAGGTTTTGAGAATTGATAATGGCCTTGAGTTTTGTAATGCTCTGCTTGATGATTTGTGCTCTTTATCTGGTATTAAGATATATAGAACTGTGCCTTACATGCCACAACAGAATGGGGTAGCTGAATGTATGAATAGGATTTTGTTAGAAAGGGTAAGAAGCATGTTGGCATCTTCTGGGCTTTCTAAGAACTTTTGGGGGGAAGCTATACATACAGCTGCTTATTTAATAAATAGGTCTCCCTCTGTGCCATTAAAGGGCAAGTGTCCCGAAAGTGTTTTCGTGGTAAGCTCTGTTGATTTTGTAATCTCCGTGTGTTTGGTGTGTCTTTTATGCATAAAAGTGGTGATAAATTGAACCTAGATCTAAAAATGTGTTTTTAGGATACCTTGAAGGTGTTAAAGGGTATAGGGTATGGGATAGAAATGAGCACGGCTTCAAAGCCATAATTAGTAGGATGTGATCTTTAATGAATCGATTTTCCTTGCTTGTCTCACGATTACATCTCGACACGACTCAAAGTGAGGTGGAGCAATTCCCTCATTTGATTCATTTTGATGATTCCAATGATTTGAGTGCCGAAAGTGATCATGAGCATTTTGTTGATCAATATGTGTCTGTTATTGATGAAAATGTGCATGAAAACCCTGCTGATAATGCTCTTGGTGATGATATGCATGAAGATGATACGCATGATGATGTTATTGAAAATGATGATATGCATGATTATCAACTTACTAGGGATAGAGGTAGGAGGACAACTAAAGTACCTACTAAGTATAATGACTTTGAATTATGTTTGCTTGCCTTTAATGTGTTTGAATCCCTAGATAGTAATGCTCCTAATACATATCAAGAAGCATTAAAATCTGTGAATGCTAATAAGTGGCTGGAAGCTATGCAAAAGGAGATGAACTCCCTTCAATCCAATGTAACTTGGATTCTTGTGCTCGAACCTAAAGATTGCTCTATTATTGATTGCAAATGGCTTTTAAACCGAAAAAGAACTTGATTCTATTCGTTATAAGGCTAGGTTAGTGGCTAAGGGATTTACTCAAAAGAGGGATAGACTACAATGAAATTTTGCCCCGTTGTGAAGTTTACCACTATTAGAATGATGTTTGCTTTAGTTGCACACTTTAATGGGAATTAAAACAAATGGATGTGACTACCGCTTTTACGCATGGTGATTTAGATAAGCTATTTACATGAGACAACCGCTTTGTTGATCCTAAGAAACCTAATCATGTGTGTCTCCTAAGAAGGCTTTGTATGGTTTGAAAAATCACCCAGCAATGGAACATAAAATTTGAGCAATGCATGAAATCTTTAAAGTTTACTAGAAGTGAATTTGATCATTGTCTCTACTTTAAAGATTGTGATTACGTGCTATGTTCTTGCTTTTATATGTGGATGATATGTTGTTAGTTAGTCCGTGTGTTAAGACTATCAAGCATGTGCAAAAGTGTCTAAGTGATAACTTTGAGACGAAGACTTAGGAGATCTGAAAGAAAATTCTTCGCATGAATATTGTTAGAGATAGGAGTAAAGGTACTCTAGTGCTTAATCGATTTCATATGTTGAAAAGATTTTGAGTAAATTCTCTATGTCGAATGCTAAGTGTTCTAATGTGCCTCTTGCTTCTCATTTTGTGCTAAGTAAGGATCACCCCCAAGACCGCTTCGAAATGAATGTCGTGAAGAAAGTGCCTTATTCCAATGCTATAGGATCTGTGATGTATCTTATGATTAGTACTACGCCTGATATTGCTTATACTATGAGTTGTCTAAGTCGCTACATGTCTAATGTAATATTCCAAAGAAACGAATATACGATTACGGTTTTCTAAACCCGTAATTAGGGTTTTGCCGATATTATCTTTTACGACATCGAATATTGTGATTTCGATACGATATCGTTATAACGAATTCTTTTCATAATTCACTAAGGATTGTGAATTTAAGGATTGAAATATTACGAAATGATTCATCAATATATTTTAACGTCAAACGCCGATCGAACGCCGACTTTTCATGAAATTTTCTGAGCAGTGAAGCTTGGAATTAATTTCCATCTTAATTCCTTTATTAAATGGAATAGATTTATTTAGTAAGTATGAACTTACTGCGACCACTTTGAGATGAGTCGACTTTGAACGTTTTGAGACGTTTTGAACGTCAACGTCTAGAGACGTTTTGAAAAATGAGTTTAATGCTCAGGAAATTATAATAATTAATTTTCTATTATTATTTTATATAATTACAGTATTAATAATTATTAAAATCGAATTTTAGCTTTTAAACTCGATAATTTCGGTTATTAATTTTCAAAAACCTAACTTGTAAATTAGGGTTTTATCGCATGAAATGATACCATTAAATTATCATATGATATCTAAACTTTATAATATGATATATATGGATATTATTAAGCATTAAATCAGATTTTTAACCATAAAATTCGATGGTTTCAGTTTTATAAAATTTGAAACCCTATTTTAAAATTGGGTTTTAATGCATTAAATGTGTAATAATTTTATCCTATGCTATTATTTAATATCTAAACCATATATTATGATATATACGTGTATGTTTGATCGAAATGTACATGAGTATCAATAATAGGTGTGATTTACATTTATTTCCTATTTCCTCAAATTTTATCAGATTTTCAAATTAAGGCTATGTGTTGATTTAATTATTTTTATGGCATGTATTATATATCTATAACCTATGATGTGATTAATACACGTATTATGTGTAATTGAAAAATAAAATCAGCCCCTTTTGAACCCCCATGCGCCGATTTGCTTCACCCTTCCCCATTACACAATGATTCCACTTTTAAATTGCCCAATGCATGGAAAGCTCATTTAACACTCTTAATCATCACATCCCACTCCCAAATGCAGCCCTTGTTTTCATTGGGTGAGTGAGAGAGAGAGAGAGAGAGAGAGACGGCATGAGTGAGGGGGAGAGAGATATAGGAGAGGGCCTTCATTTTCTTCTCATTCTCATTCATCCCAACTTTGTAAACACAAAATACACTCCATTCTCTCCCAAAAACTCGCTGAAAATCGAGAGCCTTTCCCCAAATTTTCGAAAGTTCTCTTCTTCTCCTTCCTTCTTTTCCCAAAACCTTCATACCATACATTGTTCCTTGATACTAGACCATTTCAAAGGTAAATGAGACCAATAGCTTCGATTTTTCATCTCCTTTATTCTGAAATTTTCGAACTTGAATGTATGTATGAGTTGTGTTCGAGTTTTATTTATATATGTATCTATATATGTGTTAAATGTTCTTGAGCATGAGCCATTGTGTATATACTTGTTCTTGTTGATTTCATTTTAAATATATATGAGAAGTATGTGTAGATGAACATAGGATAGGGTATATGAAATGTATGAATGCATCTTGACAAGATATAATTTTCGAACCATAGTATGTATTAGAAATAATTTTCGAAAATGATGCAAAATGTTGGATAAAGACCGAATGCTTCCTAGTATGTTTTAAGCATGTATTATTGATCTATGTTATGATTTAAGACTATGGTATGGATTTAGCAAATTTTGGAAAACCCTAGCTTGATTTCTCATGAATACCGTGAACAATATATGCATGTACATTAATGTATAATTTTTATTTCAAGCTTGTAATGGTGTATTAATGCTTTAGAACCTTGATTATATGTTCTATGAATTGATTAGAATTTTTGGAAATCCCTTGCTATTTTTCTTGTTATTACCGTGAGCACTATAGTAGTATAGGTTGGTGTATGATTTTATTTTTGAACATGCAATGGTGTATTAATGCTTTAGTATATTGTTTATGCATTGTGTGAATTTATTAGAATTTTTGGAAATCAAATACTATTTTAAATCAAATAAGCCGTGAGCTTTGTGCTCTTGAAGGTGATGATTTAATTAGTTTTGATAAATATTATGATGTTATATTACTATACTATAGTGTATAAACATAGTATATAATTGTTGGAATTTTTGAAAATCAAATAACATATTGAATCAAAGAAGCCGAGAGCTATTGAGCTCCATATGGTGATGATTCAAATGTTTTTGGTTGATGTTATGATGTTACAATGTTATAATATAATGTTTAATGATGTTGGAATTTATTTAGAATTTTTAGAAATTATTTGCTAATTATTCGGTAATTATCAAGTTATTGCCGTGAATAATTGCTATATATTATTAAATGAATGGTTATGGTGAACTATAGGTTATATTGGTGATGTATATTGATGTTGGGATATTATACTAGGTATATATCAATTTTGGGAATTTTTGGATAATTATTCCCTAATTGTTGTAATTACCGTAAGTATATATATGTATATATATATAAATAAATAGCAAATAATATCATATGAATTTTATAAATTCATATTCTGGACCATAGTGTATAATAATGCACTATATTAATTTAGAAAAAATTTCAAAAGTCATTTGACATTTTTAAATTAATTATCGAGTTTTCGATAATTAATAAGGATTTTTAAATCCTTTTTAAATCAGTTTATTAATAAAATATTTGCTAAATTAATATCTGGACTGATTTAAATTTTACAAAATTTTATAAACATAGATTGCTATGTTTGAGACAAACGTTCATTTTATAACGTTTTAAAAACCAAAATACGCATTTTATTTATAAAAAGGTTTATTTAATGCGAAATTATTTATAAGTCCTCGATTTACGTGATAAATCGAAAATAGGACTTACGCTTTCAAATCGATCAAGTTCGATTTATAAAACAAAATAGTAAGAGCTTACTATTTAAAAGTCAAAATCATTGACTTTGTTGACCAGTGTTGACTTCGTTGACTTTTCAAGTCAAACGTACGATTTTACGATTATAAATACGTCAGTACGCGTAAGATATACTAATTGAGTATGATACCTCATTAGTAAGAAAAGATTTCACAAATGAAATCCATATGTCGAAAAACGTACTTATACGTTGAACGATCTCGGCGAACGAGAATAATTCAATGTATACGTGTTAGAGGACGTATCAATTCACTAAGGAATTCAGTCTACATCGATATGAAATATCGAAGTTTATCTTAGCTTTTGGAAGTCTCGAGAGACTTGAGCGACGTACTAAAGCCTCGCTTTTTCGTAAAGGTGTGGACGCAAACGCAGCGACGGGATTTTGACGAACGAACGAACCTAGGACTTTTACAACGAACCATAGTCCAGGTGGGCTTCTTATCTTTAAAATGTGGGCCTTTTCTTACCCCACTAAAACGTGACTTTACTGTTATTTCAAATGAGTTTATTTACAGCACTTATCCTACAACTGTTTAACAAATGTTTTACTGCATTACCTGCCAAAAATATTTCGTTTTGTGTATGGATCCTATCTGTTATGCCCGGGTAAATTGTGGAGATGGTTGGAACTATTATATCATTTGTTGTGGTAGCATCGGGTCCCGTGCGGATGATAAATGCCTGGCTAGGATTGGCGTGAAGGTTGGAACTATACGCTGTGTTAACATATGCTTGCAGAGAGTGACTGTGTGCTGTACGGGATTACGGCCGGTCACGGCGTCGTAGATGGGAGGCCTCCCTCTCGACGTTTATTATTTATTATTATTATGTATTGTGACTATGAGATACGGACCATACACACCAAGAAAATGCTTGGCCAAGCTACTTTACTAACCGAATGATTTTAGTAAAGAGGCCTTTAACTAAAACCCATGACTTACTCGATATTAACAGAATCCAAATATTATCAAATGTTTTCGCATAAGTCCACCGAGTGCAATTTCTTGTACTTAGCCCCGCATGTTTGTTTTAAATGTGCAGTTGAGCTTTGGTGATGATGGGAATGTGTTGAGAGTCCGGTGTCCTCGACCGATTTACTTGAATTTTTGGGTTATACCTTGAATGCGTATCGTCATATATGTATTCACACACTTTCCGCTGCTATACTCTGAACTCCTTATTTATGCCTTATGTTTACAAACTATCGAGGTACATCGGATCAGGCCAAGTTTTGGGGTCCGATGGCCTAAACATTTTCAAAAACATTATGACATCATCTCATATTCTGTTCAAGCATGTTAGTTTATTTTTATGCATCTCTATTTTATCCATGTAACCCCTAAAATACTACTCCTAGTATTAGTCGCCCTCCAGTCCGGGTTGGTCCGGAGTGGGGTCGTGACATCTAATCCCGGTATGCCGCATTGGGAAGCGTTGAAATGGTTGCTTAGGTACTTGAAATCTTCTATGAATCTTGGTTTGACTTTCTTTAAGTGTACTGATGGAGTTAAACTTGTTGGTTATGTGGACTCTAATTATGCTAATGATAGAGACAATAGGAAATCCACCACCTCTTATGTGTTTACTTTGTGTGGATCATGCATAAGTTGGAAATCTCAATTACAACCTATTGTTGCTTTATCTACTACTGAAGCTGAGTATGTTGCTGCTAGCCTTAAAAGAAGCTATTTGGTTAAAAGGTCTTTTATCTGAAATTAATTTTCTTGATAAAGATGTTGTGCTTTTCTCTGATAGTCAATCTTTTATTCAATTATGCAAGAACCCTGTGTTTCATGATAGAACTAAGCATATTGATGTAAGTTTCATTTTATACGTGACATTGTTGATAAAGGCATAATTAAACTTGAGAAAGTGTACACCGATTTTAATATGGCGATATGGGTACTAAGTGTATGCAGTTGAGAAGCTTGGTCATGTCAAAGGATCTTGAACTTTGACTTGGTTAGTTTACCCTGGATCTTTGTGATCTGTACAAACTATGTTTGTACAAAAGTCCCTGTTTAGCCTTTGTGGTTTTCGTCGCAAATTGTCCTTTGTTCTATCTTCGTGATTTTACTGAGGGGCTCGTGAGGATGATTGTGCAGTTTGTTCTCCGATACACACAGCAACACGGTTGAGCCAAAGGTGGAGATTGTTGTTAATGATTGGCCCAATATTTGCAGCCCATATTGTACAAGCCCATTTCTTAAACCTAGGTTAATCCCTATCCACTCTTGCAATTGAATAAAAGTCAAGCCTCCCTTCCTTTTGGCTAAGAGTGACAGAATAGTCTCACATCTTGTCCATATTCACGGCAGTAGCAATTCGTTGGCTAAACTTGCGCCTCTCTTATTTGATTGACTTGGAGAGCAGCAAATACATATAGGTCCCCCCATTCCCATTCAATTCAGTAAGGCTGCGAGAGATAGAGAGAGATAAAGAGAAAGCTTCTACCTATAGCCTTTGTGGTGTGATTGCGAGCCGACTAGATAGTCATTCCTTTGGTGGAGCCACGGTTGTGTATGTGCGTCGAAGGAGGAGCGCTTTGTTGAATTGGTATCTCCATTTTTCTTTCTTGTTTCTTTTGTTGTGTGCGGTCGAGGAAGTTGCGGGATCGACGGAAGGTGTTGTCCGGGAGCACGTTGACGACGTCGAGGCGTAAATGATTCTCGACATTTACCCAATTTGATTTTATCATAGCAAATATCAACTCACTAGACCTCGATGAATTTAACCTTCTTCAGCTGGCGGTCATCATTAAAATACCTATAATATGTAAATCAAACTTCTTTATTTAATTTGGATAACGTCTATACATATATATATAGTCAAAATTCCCTCAATATGAATTCATTTTCTATAAAGTGACATCTATTGATGACAACACATCGAGAGAAAGGGGCACCCATGACTCTTGAATTGTTAAGGTATCTATGGCAAGTGGCAACACGTGGCGCGGGAGAAGGCGATAGGCCAGTGGCGGCCAACTATGCCACTAGATGAGGCACTGAGTTTAGGGAAACGAGTCTCTCGTTCATACAAAAATTTTAACTAAGGCATTTATTTTTTACGATTGGATAAATTGATAAAAACACAAAATTAAGTATTTGTATAATATAAAATGATCAAATAAGTTTAAAATATATCAATCTATTAAAGTAAATGATAGATTAAATTAAATTATTTTTATTTATTCATCATATTACTCAAAGTAAATATTCCCTAGCAAAATTTATAAATTATAAGGGAAGACAATTAGGCGAGGGGAATCAATCGGACTACAATATGATGAGCCATAGTAGCATTAAGAGAAAGGCCTTTTCTTTGATTCCATATCCCTTCATTATATAATATATAGGATGATTGCCCAAAGAGATTCTCGAGTTAATGAATGTGACTAACTAGAATGCAAGTGGCAAGCCATCTTCAGGTATATATATTTTCAGCAGACAAACTTATATAAAACATATTGTAAATTGTCGCTTTAGGCCATGACAGGCGGATCCAGGAAATTTAGTGTAGGGGAGGTTGAGTATAACACGATGTGATCGGGATGGACGTGAAAATTTTTACTAGTTGTATTTACTTGATACTCTAATAGAATGATTATGGGAGATGAGGGTGTGTCGCTCTTTTGAGTCACAGATTAATCGTTTATTTAAGTATATATTCATTGTCTACTTCGATAATCATTTCTTTTAATTTCTTTAGACGTCTTTCAACTTGTTTTTTCCTTGCCCCACCCCTAACCTCATTATACAAAATTATCTTGAACATAAATATTTTTTGTATGAAAAATATGAGAATTTAAAGTTGGAGTTCATCCATTATTGGTTATATTAATATTTGTAAATATAGATTTTTAATTCTAATTAAAATAACTAAATAATGTTAAGTCTAGATTTTTATATAGAACTTTTAGAGGATTTTTTTTTTCAAATTTTATCACTTTTTTTGGACGAAATATTATATAATTTATATATTTAAAACTTATGAAAAGTATATAAAGAATGTGATTAAACTAGCAATTGCAACTTAAAAATATATATATTCGTAGTCTTGCGAAAATAGTAATAAGAAACTTCCTAAAGTATTAGAACTATGATTAATGAATATGGAACAATTGAGAGTTGGAAAAAATTCAAATTTTCCATTCGTGATTATACTAGAAAAAATGATCAATTCCTTGTTCAAAATCGTGAAAAATTATTAACCAAAAGTCAATCCAATATGTTATGTAATTTTGTTCATATATGCTGCTACATATCATGTAAGGATTATGAGCTTTAAATTAAAATTTTAATTATTTAGGATGGGCTAAATTTGAAGTTGGGTTACATATAATATATATAAATATAAGAAGAAATTTTGGGGTTGCGTTTGTTCTGGAGCAAGCATTTATTAATAAATCCGCCCATGGGCCATGATAATTAGATTTTTCCTTTTCTTATTGTGGCTATTTTCTTGTACATAATTTAAAATACTTTTACTTTCTTACTTCATTATTTCTTTTACTTAATTATAGCATTATTTTTCGAATTATACGCATATATTCTTATTTTTATCGGTTCTTATTGTAACTTTGTTCTTCGACATTTCGAACACACCGGTCTCTAAATCTGAGGAACTTAATGCCTAAAATTGAATTTAGTGGGGGCCCGGGCATTAGTTGAGACAGTTAGTTTATATTTCCTCTTATAAGGATATTCTTATAACTCGACCAAAATACGTTTCTTATGAAAATGGTAAAATTTAAAATGTCTACGTACAAATTTGTCACTCATCTATAGATATTCACATCATAGAGTTGTTACAGTATTATTATTTTTTCTATTTTTGGTTGGTTAGTATATCTTAGAAACGACATATACTACCTCCGTCCTCTAAATTTCTTCTTGAAAATCTTGGGCATGAGTTTTAATAAAAGTTGTTGAATGTATTAAGAGTGGAGTAAGGATCTCACATTAGTGTAATATTAAATTAGTTATTGGTAAGCCATAGATAGTAAAAATTGTAAATAAATATATTATTGAGGTAAGAAAGAGAGATAATGATAGGTCGTGAATAATAATAAATAGAAAGGATGGTTACCATAAATGAAATAGCAAAGAAATTGAAAAACGTCCTAAAAAAGAAAACTAGAAAGGAAATTGGGAGATAGAATGTGTTTCTTTTTCTTTTTGTTAGAAAGTGGCAATCGCCCCTCAAGAGATAAAGTCTACTCTCAACCCTTGTCTTCTCCCAGTCATAAGCTAAGGCGATTTGGATTTGTGCATCTTTTTGTAACAGGAAGAAGATTTTCACGGCTTGGATGAGTTGGGGCATAAAGGACTGTTTGCATTCGGACCATACGTGTTTAAGAAAAATAAAAAATAAAAGATAGTAGTACTATTTAAGATAATATTTCATTTGAATCTTTAAGGATGCGGGACGTTAAAATAAGCAATGAGGGGCCTGAACCTTTATCATCAATTTTTACAAAGATGAGAACCGTTTGGATGTCCTGAATGGATTTTTTTTTATTTTTTATTTTTTTTTTGTTTTTTCGATTTGAGTGTGTATATCTTTGTAACCGTGTAGTCAAAATAGTGTATATATTTATAGCTATGTAGTCGCACCATGTTACTACATATTTTTGTATTTTTTGGGTCAATTAATATAGAATTTTAAAGATCGTGTCACGATGAATTCAAATATAAGATTTTTGGCCTTAGTCATAACCACTCTACCACTAGACTACGTCACAGTGGACTCGAACCCGAGGCCTTTGGTCTCGGGCATTAACCGCTTGTCAATTAAATACAGAAATTTTAAAGGCCGCGTCACAGTGGACTCGAACCCGAGACATTTGGCCTCGGACATTAACCACTCTACCACTAGGTCAACACACGCACACTATATTTATGTATTTTATTTTGATCAATTTAATACAGAAATTTAAAGGCCGTGTCACGGTGGACTCGAACCCGAGATCTTTGGCTTCGGGCATTAACCACTCTACTATTAGGTCATACACGCACTCATATTTATGCATTTTGGTGTTTGATACTGTCATTCTGAAGCTTGGGTCTACTTAATTATATATACAACATTTTCTAATTTTTAATTTTGTTCGTTACTAAATACGATAATATTATATAAAATTTAACCCATGTTTGAGGGCGAACATGGCATCAATGTCATCAATCTTGATTATATCCGCGGTTAGATTGAATTGGAATTAGCCTATGATTAACCATCAACCATCTCTCCTATAAAAACAATATAAATATTCAATATTAATGAACAAAAGAAGCATCATAACTAATCGAGTTTAATTAGCTAAGTTACTAATCGAATCAGATATTATTATTACTTTCAAAACTATTGCTCCACCAGTAGAATGTCCGAAGCAGAAGCAGGATAATTTCGGGTTTTCAGCTAAAACCTTGTTGAGAAACGTTTTCTGCACACAATATGGAATAGCAACCTCTCAAATTACCAATCTTTCAAACTAAAAGGTGTAAATATATCAATTATTTTGAACTCTTTTTTCCTTGTTGGAGAATTGTTTTTAAATAATCAAACTTTTAAATCAATAGCATGACTTATTAACCTTTAGAGGCTTCGACTAATACCCACAAGCACCCACTAAGAAGATATACAAATACGAACTACTCATTAGTTGTCCACTAAAAGGCCATGAAAACAAAAAAACTGACTTAACATAGAATGTATAATATGCTCTGTTTTCACCTAAGAGGTGCAGGAAACATAAACCCTCTGCTATATATCTATCTACTAAGATAGTTGGCACAGTATCCAACAAATTACAAGGAAACCCCATAAAATACTGCAGTATCATAAGGAACATAACTATTACTTCACCTTTCTGCAAGGGGCAAGAGGCAAATGGTCAAAAAATCAATACAGTTGATTTACCAAAGATCAATAAATGAAAAAACTAAATTCGATCTTGCAGGAGACAAGTTTCTTTCTTTTATTCAATGCTTTCAACCAGCACTATTTAACTTCTATTTCTCTAGTCATTAGCTAATCATTCGTACACATGCAGAGGCATTAGACAATAAACTAGATGCCAAATCATAGCAACATGAACGGTGTCCAAATCAAGATTTCAAGAACATGAGAAATTCTATCTCAAAAACAAAAAGCCCATAAAAACCCATCAATATTTCCCCACTCGTCCCCAACAAAATCACATTCATATATTGACTATTCACAAAGAAAAGACAAAGACAACCATAATTTCAAAGAAAAAACAAAAACAGTAACAAAAGGAAATGGAAAACACGTATAAAAACAAGAAAAAGTTAGAAATACGTACCTTTAGTGGAGGCCAAGCAGAAATGGGATATAACAGAAGGAATTGAGAGGCCAAAGGCTAATAAGAAATGCAATTTCTAATTATGGTATCTTCTAGCAAATGAACTAAGTATTATGGCCATCAACTTGCGCCAATCATCATAAACCTGTTCACCAGAAAGTGGAGAAGGTACTCGCAAGCTGGAGTTAGAATAAAATATCCAGGAACCTACAAGCCCACAAGCATATGTGATCCAATCATCTTCATAAACTCCTTTATCACATGGCTTTGAGCTACTGGCACTTAAAAGGATGACAGCCACATTCTTCTCATGGACGCAAAAGCAAATAAGTATAATTTGGCAACAGTTGAACTAAAATAGAGAGCAAGACATTTCAAAACCAAATTCTCAAGAACAATATCAATTCAAACCAACAGCACTAAGAAAGCTCATTGCTTGCGACACATTGACTAAATTGCCATTCATCAAAACATAGTCTTGGTCTCTACCAATTCAACATAGTCTTGGTCTCTACCAAGTTTCAGCAAAATAACTTCTCCTGAGAATATGCAACATTTAACTTGGGACTTTTCTTGAAATGGAAGATTGGACGGTCTCCAAAACTACATCCTTGTTTCATAGTTTTACCAATATCCAAAGACCATCTAATAATATAATTTAACAATGTCTACTCAAATCCTCATTTCTGAATATTGCAAAATAATACAGCACCAAAGTTTCTTATCTCTTATCTTTTTTCTGGAGATAGTGAAACATGTAGCACATATGATGCTTAACCATGAGATCAAAACCAGCAAAACATAGAGAAACCTTAATAGACAACCTTCACCAATCATCATTTTCTTTTATCTGTTGACCCTCCAAAATAAGAAAACTAGAAGAATACCATGGAACTGTATAAACATAACAGAGAACAGTCAAGACAGACATATGAGGATAATGAAGAAACGCACCACTATCGTGAACAAATTCTAGAACCAATCGACATATCTCTACAAGGGCGGAAAAATCAGCTACATATCTCGGGTTAAAGAAGAACAGAAACCGGTAGATAAAATTCGAATCTGGTCCAAAACACTGCCTGAATGAGCATGATAAAACAATAAGAGACGGACATAAGATGAATGCAATAGAAGAACAAGAAATATTCACGAATAGATAACACTAAAACTGGAAACGGTAACTGAATTAATAATCTGGAAAGACATCCAAGACAAAGATTCAATATAATTCAATATTTAAGTCACTATATTACATAATTTGTTAATATTGTGATGTGTCATTTTGGACACTGTATTGATGAGATATCATATTAGATAAGATTCCATAACCGAATGTTTCATAGGTAAATAGTTTTTACTTGCAAAAGCAACTACTGTCTACTGCACCAGGAATTTTCATAAGTTAGGCTTGCTACTGTGAACAATTCACATATAATCTAATACATGCAGTTATTTTCATAAGTTAGGCTTGCTATTAGATCTTGTATTTCTGCATCTTTGCTAAACTCAACAGTAGAATTGAAGTAAAACCTAATTTCAAATCAATTTGTAGTGTCATTTACAAATTATCTATTTTACTGAATTGAAAGAGAGAAACTATACCTTAAATTCAACCGAAGGTGGAGATCTGGCGGAGATTCAATCAGAGGAGCTCAAATATCGAAGATTCAGTGCTGGAAAATACTTTTTTCTGAAACTAAATCTTTACTATTGTGATCGAATTAGAGAGAAGAAGAGAATGGTAGAGAGCGGATAGAGGAAACTGACGGAGAGGAGTGTGGTATGGACGCGATTGTCTTCACGAGTACTCCAGAGGTGGAGGAGCTTGGCGGAAGTGGGGCTGAATTGGAGAATTATTTGATTGCAAATTACTGGGAGCAGCAAGTGGTTCTTGAGCTTTTAACGCTGCGATTCGCCTCTCGGCAACTGCAGCTCTCTTCTCCCTCTCCAAGTCTCGATTTATTTTATCTGAAAAACAAATAACAAAACAAAGTCTACACACGAGACGCGTTGAATTTGACATGGATTTCAATTTCACTTGGACACGATTTGCATCTGGACTAAATTTCAATTTCATTCCTACTGATATTCTATTCGATAATATTTCCTTTACTTATATTAACTTTTAACCTTTTTTCCATCTATGTTTTATTCGATAACATGTCACAATATTTTTAAACTCTTGAGTTATAGTAAAATTTAGTTATATTCTTATATGTAACAAAAAAAAAATTGTGACATGTTTAAATATAGTAAGGTTTAATTACATGTATAGATGTGACAAATTTTACTACATTTTCAAATGTAACAAAATTTACATACATTTTTATGTGTAACAAAAATATATTGATGCATGTATTGATGTAATTAAATTTTGCCACATCTAAAGATGTCATAAATTTTGTAACACTTCTCTTGGTGTCACTAAAAATATGTAACTACTAGACTTTTTTTTTTGTAGTGAGAACCATTACTTATTTATTGGTTCTGGTCCTTGTAAAACTCATCCATTGACATCCCTATGTGGGCTCCCTAAGCCCCCGTAACTCCGCCTCTGGTTATAAAAGGGTATATTGTCAAGCTAATCTTTATTGAGATTAAAGTGCGATATTGCTCGAATTTTAGTAATTAATCGCAAACCTTTTTATATTACAACAATATAGGCTTCAATATATATTTATCAATTACCTTTTATGTATAATATTTTTATGATAACCATATTTTCAGATTTTTAGCATCAAAAATGAATACTTACAACTTTTTAATAGCTAGAATTTGAAAAGATAAACTATTATTGATAATTTTAAATCAAAAGGTCTTATTTGGAAGTCATGGTTCCTTATATCATATATTATGTTAATCTGTTTAATATATAAATTTACCAGATTTCCCCCAAGGGTCTTTAATACATTAATTTTAGACTATATATATATTATCTAATGATTAATTAGTAAGATTATAGTAAGTATATGAGAGCACCACCACAATAATTCAAAAACAAATTCAAAAACATTTAATAAGCATAAGAGAAATTTAAGAGTTATAGAGGATATATATTTCTAAACTAGGAAAATTTTAAACATGCGTGTGTTCTTTCTCAATTCCATCTTTAATTGATTGCATCAATATATAATAATTATTTTTCTGAAGTTATCAATTGATTATTATTTTGTAACCAATGGTGGAAATCGAACCATCAAATTCTTATTAAGGAGATATTTTTTATACTTCAACTTAATTTACCACTTAAAATAGACCTTATTAACAACTAGGAACTAATATTAGTGTTTATTGCTTTAAATTCGTTATCTCTTAAATAATTGAGCTAAGTCTGTGGGAACTGATATCAGTGGGTTTTTTGTTGTTGAGTATTTTACGTGCAATGTTATACCCGTCATCCTTAAAATAAAATAAAATAAAAACGATATTTGGTGACAACAGTTACAGCATTAAATTTAGTTTGAAGGGATGTGCTTTACAAGGAAGGTTGAAAATTATCGCGACTAATTCGTCAAATAGGTAAGCAAAATTGATGCATTAAAGGTAACTTTAAAATAAAGGCTATAATACAATGGTAAGTGTAATCATAGCATTTACCTCACAAAATATTTTGTTAAGAGCAGTCGTGTGAACACAAAAAGGAAAAAAAATGTCTTTTTTTCTTAAGTATTAATTAGGGTTTTGACTTTGCAAGCACAGTCGTATGCTGGTCGGTGTAATAAATAGCAGCATTAAACCTATGTATAATTATTTTTGCATGGTTAGATAAAGTTTTATTGAACTTCCTATGTATTTTAACCCAGTAGGACTGAATTAAATTAATTGGTCAAACACATCTTCATATATATATATATAGGTTTATTTTCTGAGTGCATGTGAAACGAAATCGAACTTTAATTTACAAGTGTAAAAACTAATAATTATATTGGATTTTTTTATATAAAAAAATCAATTATTTGAAATCCACCATATCGAGCAACCCTCTATAAATACTAGTCATCATTCTATCCAAATTCCCTTTGTGGGGGAAAATTGAACTCGTATAAACCTGCTACTTTGAGGTCTTAATATTGATTATTATTATTATTATTTTTTTTTGGGGGGTTGTGTGTTTATCTCATTCTCTTGCATAAGTTTCTGATAATTAAAGATTTTCACTTTGTAATTCAATATCAACTTATTCAAACTCTAATATATTTTGTCTCTTTTGGCAGCTTTTGCATCGATTGGGAAAACAATATCCAAATGAATTCATATCTTGCGGTAATGCATGAAATTCATGTTCTATTTGTGGACCATGAATTAAATTGTTTAAACACGACAAGGCTGTTGGAAACATGCCAGTACAGAGGTAAACATATTTATCTTGCTTTATTAATCCTACCCTCCACACACACACACACACACACACATACTTTTTTGGATAGTCGTAGCTGCACTCTTCATAGACGTAAACGTAATGTATTTCAATTTAGATGACGTTGTGGAATATGGAACACAAACTTTTGTATTTATTCTATTACTGTATAGAGTTTTAGATATTTGAATTTATTTACTTTGGCATTTAATTTCTATAAATTCAATTGATATATATATATATATATATATATATAGGAATTTATTTATGTACATACAATCATTAACATACATAAATGAAAACAAATCATGTTCATTAGATTTGAAAATTTAATAGCTATTTTTAAATTTCATCTGAATTAGTTATATGCATATTTCTGTATATAATTATGCATTTGTGTATCTGCATCATAATTTATGCATTGAATCTGAAACGTCTATATTAATTTATCAAATGTTGATATTTGTCCACATGTTTATATTATAAGGAGTGTCCACACGATAAACACACAATATATATACTCTCCTATTACACACACACACACACACACAAAAACTATAAATGTGTGTGATGTGTACTAGTTTGCTTTGACTAAGACGTTGCTTATCATTTTCATCAATACCTAAAACAGACAAAGAGCAAGAAGATGTATTCAGTGTGTCAATTTGGAAAATGAACTTTTTTGGCATCACATTTGTAGATTCACGTGTTCATTAATGTTTTTATTAGAAAATGAGTTTTTATGGCATCACATACATATAATAAGAAAAAATATGAAAGGAAGATCCAATTGCACAAGAGGATTTTAGTGCATTAGCTTTATTACGACAATTATATATCTATATAAAACTTCTAAACATTACATTTTTCTTTTTACTTAACTAATTATTTTCTAGTGATCTTCAATAACTTAACTTACTATTCTTTTTTCTTTTTCTATTTTTCATATTTCATTTTTTGGTATATTAGTTACTCATGTCGCAGTTGCTGCTGATGCAATCTTAATGTTGTCAAATGGAAAGTTGAAATTTGATTTTGTCATAGCAAATATCAACTCACCCGACCTTCAAGGATTCAAGCTTCTCCAACTAGCAGTAAGCATGGACATACCAATAATTTGTAAGCTAGATATATTTCTCTAATGTGGATAATTTTATTTCGATATTTCACCAAATTATGTACGTTTCTCTTAGTTCTTGGGATAATATTTCCTCTCGTATAATAGTGATGTCTGTCGATGACGACACAATCACGGCCATGAGGGTTATCGAGATTGGAGCATTTCTCTATATCAAAAGGCCAACGACTCTCGAGATGCTAAGATGCCTGTGGCAGCACGTGGCTAGGGAGAACGCACGTGTGATGAGGGAGCGCGAGAGGCTAATGGCGGCCCATTATGTCACTCCTCCACGTGGCATTGAGTTTAGGGAAACGACTCGCCAACTGAATGAAAACCCTAACAATGTCGGCTTCAACAACTTGTTGGTGATGAAGGACAAGGGGAAGTTTAGGAAAGATTACAATAAGGGAAGGCAAGTTGAGGAAGAATATAACTCAGATAACAATATGACGATCCACGGAAAGGTCAAGCGAAAGGTTTGTACCGAGTGGACTCAGGAACTACACGAGAAATTCATGGATGCTGTGGAACAACTTGGAGAAGGAAGTAAGATTTTTTTTATTTTTTTCCATCAATTAATGTTTTCATATAGTTGAAAGAATAACCTATTTTACCTAAAACTTATGTTTAGTTTATAGCATGAACATGCAATGTACATGTATGGTAATTACCTAATATTTGATTATTTGACAATCATAGTTCAAATTTGATGATATAGGGTGCTTCCCAAAGGAGATATTGGAGTTAATGAACGTGCCTGGACTAACAAGAATGCAAGTGGCAAGCCATCTTCAGGTTAATTTGTTTTTTCAACAACTAACATATATAAAAGCTATTAACCTCAACATCATGTATAGTAAACAAATATTTTAATATTTTCTATATTTCGAAATTATTTGATAGAAATGTCGCAATGACAACTGGCGATCCCCCGATGAGCGAAAGTCAACCCTAGGGACCCACTCCATGTCGTCTGATGGCGAAGGGTCCCACCACAAGCCAAGACGGTTCGGGTCCATGCCCCGGGTAGACAAGGCTCCTTCAGACGACCGGGTCTATAGTAATGCCAGCGGGGGCGGGCAGGGGTCGAGAAGCGAAATGGGGGTAGGGTTACTGAAACAGTGATGGCTAACCAAATCACATATCATCAACATTATGGAGCACTGGTCCTCATCCAGACAATGTTGTAGCAGGCATAAACTCTTCGAACCTTAGGCACCTATCAGCTGATGGTTTCTTTACATTAGAAACGGATTGCCTGATTCAGAATTTCTCTGATATGCCTCAAGGATTTGCAGGCATGAATCATCCTCAATCTAGCTCCAGACTTGAGTCGGTCTACGTCCATGACCAGGTATAGTTCATATTCGTGTGTGTGTGTTATTAGTTTATCAAAAATTTGTATTTAAATCATGGTGATGCAGACAAACTTGAAGGTGGCAAGCATGGACAGCGGGAGCCAGTGGACTGGTTCGGAAAATTCGAACTTCTGCAGTGATGATTCACAAACCAAGGCAAATTGAGGCTGTAACTTCCTCATTAAGATACCATCTTTGACCATTGATTCAATTGTAGTATACTTGCAATTAATAGGTTTGAATCTATCATATTTGATTTTTCAAATATAGTTTATATCTCAAATTCAAAAACGAATAATTAATATATATTTTTATTTAAGTACGTATTAGACCGGAAGCAAATTTAAATGATTTTGATCTATAATTTATGTATATATCGCTTTCTTTTCTTTTCTTTTCTTTTTTTTTAAGAAAAATGGTTCAAATTCTTTTCATTAATTAGTTAAATTGACGATTGTCGCTTAATTCAACGAAGAAGTCACTCCAACTGTACTACAAAAAAAAATGAAATTATCGAGTTTTGAGTTGAACGACCAATCGAAAACAGTACTTTTAGTTTTCTACTTTTTCGTAAAAGTTGTATAGTGCAAAGTAGTCCACAACATATTTACGGGAACAAAGGAAGAAGAAAAAGTATATTTTGCATATCATGAAACATGAAGATTGATTAAATTGTTGAAAATTTACTCTTTGTACAGCATCACGCCTCGATATAGCAGAAGAACTGCAATTAAGGTGTTAATTGCGAGCAGAAGATCTAAAATTTAAACTAAAGTATTGCAACTATTTAAGGTGTTAATCAACTTTTTTGGCCTATAAAACAGACCAATGCTACGTTGACACTTGGTTTTGATTGATCACTGCGTTGAATTATATATCAATATATATGCATAATTTTCGCACTATTGTAATTACAAATCAAGCTAATTACTTTCGCTCGCCACTATATATTTGCTAAATATACATCTTAAAAAACACAATATCAATTAAATAAGTGGATAAGAATATACAGTGTGAGCCGGACATTTCATGTTGGGGGTCCAAAAATATTTTTATAATAAAATAAAATAAATAGTATTATTTAAATTACATTACAATATTTAAAAAATAAAAGTTAAATACAATCACATCATAACATTTCTCTTCTATTCTTCATCTTCTGAAATCGCTGCATCTTTTGCAATACTATATTCCAACCAACTCTTGAATTCATCAAACCAATTTGAAACAAATTTACGTTTTCGATTTCCATCAATTCTATGAGGAAAAGCATGCTCACGCGGTTGACATGGACCTTTAAGTAAGTAAGCTCTACGAACCTGCTCTATTAAGTTCGGTGGATAACTCATTATATCAGGTCGTAATCCTGGATCACTTGGAACATTTTCTAAATCAACTTCATTGTTATCTTCCTTCGATGATTCTTGAGGTTGGAGAAGTGTAGGTCCATTAACCGACGAAGATGAAACCTCCACAGTAAGAGAAGTTTTCCTAAAATAACGATTCATTTACCTAAGAAATAGTGAAAACAATATTACCCCAATGCAACCAAAGCAAGTAATACGACACTAGTGTGCCTACAAAAATAACTTCACTACAAAGAAGCATTGTCAAGAATAGCATATAAATAATAATATTTATTATACAACTCCACTAATAATAATTTAAAAGTATAATTTAAATTATTTTATGTTAAAATCATATAATGAGTAAGTTATAAATAATAATATTTATTATACAACTCCACTAATCGTCTTCAAAATTTGAGTAATTAATATTTTTAGAAATAATTATCTCAGCTAAGTTTAATTGATTGTTATTTCTTCCACAATCAAAAAGACAACTTTAATATTTATTCTCTAGTAATATTATTTTGGTAAAATTATGTTCACTATGCTAATTAAATCAAAATAGAAATAATGAAATCTAAAATTAAAGACTAATTTAATTAATTAAACTATACTTGTGTTTGACCCGCCATCGAGTCTTTTTAGGCCCAAATTATGAACATCGCTTAATTAAATTAGATCTAAGCACAACATGACCCATACTAAAGTAACCCATTGTTTAAATTGAAAATAAATTAATTAAAAGCCCAAGGTGAGAACCCAATGTAAGAGAAAGAAAACCCCTTTCTCGTGAAATATGTAATAATATATTAAAAATTAATTAAATCGTGAAATTACTAAAATACCCCTGGATTTTTTGAAAATTATGGGGGCCCATGGGCCCCTGTGCCCTTATCGCCTCCGTCCCTGAGAATATATAATATCCATATATCTAGTTCATATCAACGGTTCAGATTAAAGTGAATTTAGTTAATGATTTAAGATTTTATTTTATTAAATAATTCAAAAATGGTAAATTTCGTATAAAAAATTATTTATCTGCCACTCCAAACATAAATCTCGTCACTTCGATAATCTAGCCACTTACTGAAAATCTATTTATTAATCTGATACGCATTGGAGAGCCCACAACAATCCTTCATCATACGTGGCGTCCTCAAAAACTTGTTACGGTCCTCTAATCTTAAGTACTATTTAGCAGGGACTATTACTCTAAACAGGATGGATAAACAGAGAGACCATTTAACATTAAACCGTGATACAAGCATATTTTTGGACTATAATACATAACTTAAGTTCTTGCAATGAAAACATGTGATATGTACATACGACGATGTACAATCAGGTATAACTTTCACGACAAACATTCATATTGCTCAACATCGCTCCATCGCATCACTGACTCAATCGCACATTTAAAACAATATGCGGGATCGAGTACAAGAATGCACTCATGGACTCATGCCAAAATATTTTATCATCTTTCAATTACATCGTCTCCATCATGGTAAGACACGAGGGTTTTATTTGAAAGGCTCAGGCTTACTAAAACATTTCATCATTTTCATAAATCATCGCTGCCAAGCATTTTTCTTTGTATGTATGATCCATATCACTTTCCTTTCTCATAACATTAACATTAACGCCGTAGAAGTAGGCCTCCTTCTACGTCGCTGTGACTGACCGAGCATTGTCCTTACGGCCCCAAGTCACCATTAGTGTACCGTTAACCCTAGCCAGGTATTGTCCTTCCGGCATAAGATACGATATCGATTTTATTCATAAGTTGGTAGCGAACCAACACATTCATCAACATTCATGGATAGGATACATACATAAAACATAAATATTTAGGCAGGTAATTAAATAAATCATTTCATCATCATTTCTTGCAAATAAGCATCGTAAATAAATCATTTGGTAAGCATTTTATCTTTTTGAGTATAGTAAAGCCCACCTAGACTGTAGACTTTCTCTAAACAATTTCTTTCTACGCCAACGATCATGTCCGCGTCCCACCTTTACGTAAGAAGCTAATTTAGTACATCGGTCACGTTTTTCGATAACGTCAAAGTCTAACAAACTTTGATAACTTTCTATAATAATACTTCGCATCTTTTAACTAAATTAGCACACCGTTTCATCGCATAACTTAGCTAATAACTTCTCGTACTTCGATAGAGACGTAATATAATCTACGGTCTCATATTAACCGTTTAGGTTAAACGTCGAACTTATACTAACGTCTTTCAATAAAATGATTTTAATTATGAAATCGTTTCTCATAAAAGAGATATTCTTATAAATCTAATACGTTTCACACGTATTAGTGTATTTATTCAACGTATACTACAACATTGATCACATACTAACGTATTTCATACGTTTAGTCTTAAGTCAACGATTTTGACTTTTCTTAACATATTTTTCGAATTATTCACATATATGTTAACAAACTTTCATTTAAATCGATTTTCAATCGATTTCTTATCAATTAATCCTAATTCTCGATTTTTCACGTTATTCAACAAATATGATCAATATTTTACTCAAGTGTGATCTAACTTGTACATTACATATTATTTTTTTACATCTAACGTTATTTAACATAACGTTTCGCCGTAAACATAGTATACTATGTTTCTAAAATCCCATAAATTCTCAATAAGTCTAACATATAATATAAGGATATAATATGTAATTTTTCTTGAATAAATGAATTTAAAACCCCTAGTCCTCATGTCCTAGCTCTCGGCCCTTATAACTTTAATTCACAAAACTCTTCTAAAAATTCTTATAAAATCACATATCACTCTATATTATCATAGGATCATTAATATGTATTAACATTAGCTATAGGAAAATTGGACATCATTTCTCCTACCCTATAGCTTTCGGCCATTTCACTTTAATATAGCAAACATTTTTCAAAAATTTCCATTAAATCATACAACCCATAATCATCATCCTATATTATTAATATAACATAATATCCAACAATTTCAATTCACATTAACATACTCATACTTAGTCATTCTCGAAATTTCTCAAATATTTGAACAACCATTTTCTAAAATTCTAATAAATTCACATAGCACTAAATCAATGCTCTACATCAATAATATGTTATAATATCACTTAAACATGATTTATACATCAACCTTTTTCCTCCAACAATTTTGGTATATATATATATATATATATATATATATATATTTAACATATGATTTCCAAAATTTCCAAATAAATCACTATAAGCTTAACTATCATTATATATCATTAATCCATCAACCTATGAACTTTATAATTTTCGATCACCACTATTCATTTCATAACATAATTAATTTGTAATTAACATGAAATATAAATCATATACATCATAATAAGCATTATTAACAAACAACTAAACATTAATATAACATTCCTCAATTTTGTAGCATTAATACATAAGCATTTATATTAAAATCCAACAGTTGGAAATCGAAAAATTTAACGTATAAATAAAGCTCGTTAAAATCCTAACCTTTTGATTGGCGTTGATTTTTAGTGCAAAGGATTTTATAACAATGGTTTGGGAAATAAAATGAGGAACTCTCTTTCTTTTCCTTTCTATTTGCTCACGGTAATAAGGTTATTTGGAATGAGAGATGGTTTTGATTCTTTTAAATCCTATCACTTAAAACACTTTAAAGTTAAAGGACTAAAACAAGTATTACACTTACTCATTCTCCTATACCTTCTTGGTCCACACACAAACAAAGCAAGACAAAAAAAATTATTTGTGACTCATCAATATAATACATCACTATTTATGCCATAGTAAATGCCTATCACTATCATCAATTAATTGAAACAAAATATCCTCACTTTATCTCAACAAATGCATCGGTCATTCTTCATGCCCAAAGGAGGAGTCTTTATTTATTGTCTTATACTAATCACAAATATCTCACACCTTAACTACATGGTAGCCAAGTCAAAGAAGAGTTCTAAAAATTCTTCTTTCTTCATTTTAGTCCATATTCACGGCACTTACACAGGCACTTACACAAGCCATTACATCTCAACTTGATTCCTTTAATTAATTTCCTTGTTTCTAGTGTAAAAATATCCTACTGCATATTTATTACATAGCATGTTGGAAGATAGCCAAATTTTTATTTATTCCATCATATTGGTTCCAAAAACTCACGGCACTTATGGTATTATTGGTACACATTTTATTTCCTTTCCATTGGTAGCTATATAACACAATATAGGTCTTAGATGATATATTAAATCATAGAAAAAATTATTAAAATGATTTCATGTGTCAAAACTCTAATTTCGAAAATTAGGGTTTTCGAAAATAGCTAACTTTATTCAATAATTAATCCTTAATTCTCTAGCATTATTTTGATGATAAATAATACTCTTATTTCATAAAATAATCATAGGAATTTAAATATTATAATTCCTCAATCATTTGACTTAGTTTTCAATTCGTCTCTAAACGTTGACGTTCGAAACGTCTCAAAACGTTAATAATCGACCTATCTCAAAATGTTCGTAATAAAGTCGTAATCACTTTATTAATAATGAAATGTAATTCTAAGCTTCGTCACTTAGAAAAATAACATAATATTAACTATCGATATTCAATCGACGTTAAAATATTACTGCCGAAAGAATAATATAAACTATATTCCTTAATTCACTAATCATTAGTGAATATGATATAAGAATTCCTTATATCATAAATAGTCGAAATCAATCTTCGATAATTTACTATTTTAATTATCGAGACGAAACCCTAATTTACGATTTTTATTATCGTAATTAAGCTTTAAAACTTCGGGGTATTACATTCCACCCCCCTTAAAAGAAATTTCATCCCGAAATTTGCCTACCTCAAAAAGTATGGGGTATCTTTGCATCATAACATCTTCAATTTTCCACGTGATTTCCTTTTGTCCATGGTTTCTCCATTGGACTTTCGTTAACGGCCCAAATTGATTCTTAATCGTTGAATCTTACGATCAAAATAGTCGTAGATATTTCGTCGCAACTCATATTTGAGTTAAGGATCACGTTATTATGGTGGATTACGTGATTTGGGTCATATTCGTATTTCTTTAACTGTGACACGTGGAAAGATTTTGTACATTCCTTGTACCTTGAACTTATAACTTTCCTCGATAGAGAAATCTAGAGAAACTTTCTTTTCCGCATTCAAGATGCAGTTTAGATCTACGCGTATTAGCATAAGATTTTTGTCTGTCCTGAGCTTCTCTTATTCTTTGCCTCATTTGGCAGATATCTTAATCATTTCATTTACGTTGTCAGAACATTATACTTTCTCTCACCTACTTTATTACAATAAAGTGGTGGTCGATACTTCTTTCCACATAATGCCTCATATGGCTATATTGATCGTTGCTTGACAGCTATGGTCGTATGTGAACTTAACAAGTGGTATAACATGTTCCCACTTGTACCTTGATTTAACATTAATGTCCTCATCATATCTTTAAATGTTTAGGTTGTCCTTTCTAACTGTCCATCTATCTGTGAGTGAAAATTATGCTAAGGTTCAATCTTGTGTCTAACTCTTTCTTGTGAGCATGTTCAAAATCTAGGGGTAAACTTGGAGTCTCCATCTGAAGTGATAGGTTTTGGTACCCCCTGTAAATATACGATTTCCTTTATGTACGACTAAGCTAACTTATCAGATCCATGAGTCATCTGAATAGGCAGAGATGAACATAATTGGTGAGTTAATCCACTACTACCCATATAGCAGTGTTACTTCTTTATGACCTTGGCAAAACCCGTCATAAAATCCATTGCTATGTCATTTCATTTTCATTTGTGTATCTCTAGAGATTATAACCTCTTTTAAGGCCATTAATACAATGCCTTCACTTTGTTGATAACCGAGACAATGCTCGACAATGTGGTTATATCTCATTTCATTCCTTACTATCTAACTTTTCTCGTAAATCATAATATATCTTAATGCTGCCTGGGTGGGCGGTATGAGAAATATCATGAGCTTCATCCATGATTTCATTTCTAAGCTTATTATTGCTTGAAATAAATATATCATTTCCTTAGACAATATGACATTGTCCAGCGCTTCTTTAAAATCCTTCAGCCCCTCATTTCTCTTCTTAGCTCGTATTCTTTCAAATCTTTCATCTTTCCTTTATTATTTTATTATCCCTTTTTCTCAAATCTGACGTAATCGTGAGTGTAGCAATAAAACTCATGATCTTCTCTGGTTGCTCAACTATTTCTAGATTCATTTTCTTAAACTCTCCGATGAGTTTTCCTTTTCTTGTAAGGATACATCATAACTTAAACTGAATTTTTCAACTTAGGACATTAGATTCTACAGTAACCTTCCGTAGGTGATAATTTATATCACATTTGGAATCTTTTACTGATTCGAGCCATCTTTTCTATCTCATATTTAAGTCTCTTTGCTGGAAGAATTATTTCAAACTTTTGTAATTTGTGAAGAATTCTCAGCTTATTTCATATGAGTGATGTCTCCAAGACTTTGGTACTTATACTATTGCTGCTATTTTAAGTCGTGAGTTGGGTAATTCTATTTATGTGGTCTAAGTCATTGTGATGCGTAAGCTATTATTCTTCTTACATTAATACATGGCCTTACATTTATTGATCCATGTAAATTTGATTCCTTTTTGGGGTAGCTGTGTTATCGGTCTTGCTATCTTAGAGAATTCTCAATGAATCTCCGATAATAGTCAATTACCTAAAAAAATTCCTAATCTCATTTTGAGCCGTTAATGTCTTTTATCCTTACATTGCTTCAACTTTTTCCGGATCTACTTTGATTCCTTCTGAAGACACCATGTGCCTAAGGAATATTACTTCTTTAAGCCAAAATTCACAATAGTAAACTTGGCAAAATTTGTTCGGCTCTAAAAGTCCGCAATA
Organism: Salvia rosmarinus; assembly: GCA_036937905.1. NCBI lineage: Eukaryota > Viridiplantae > Streptophyta > Magnoliopsida > Lamiales > Lamiaceae > Salvia > Salvia rosmarinus. The sequence continues at coordinate 104,158,064 of CM072819.1, forward strand.
CAGTCCTTCGATGTTCTTTATGTTCTTTCTCGCTCTTCGTATGGATAAGAACATCATTCATAAAGATTAAGACAAAATTGTCTAAATAAGTGTGGAACACTCAATTCTTTTTGAGGTTCATGAACATGGCTGGTGCATTAGTTAGTCCGAATGGCATGACTATAATCTCATAGTAACCATTTCTTATTCGGAACAATTTGTTTTCGTACATCAGATACCCTTCTACAAAAACCATATAATATATTTCATCAAAATGCCTCAGTGAGGACTTTTCATACATTAATTACGAGGATCGTTCTATCAAGCCGACTGATTACATGGCGTCTAGTCCTTTTTACACCCAAAATTTTGACACCACTTCAACATATTCACAAAATATTCCAAACTACGTTTATTTTACACGTTCTAACCATACCATTTACAACATAATCCACTATCTACATATAAGTCTCATATTATCATAGGATTCTATGTCTCTGAGTGGCCCTCGTCGGAATAGTACTCCTCACTTGGAAATTCGCCTGCCTCAGTGCGTTTTTGCCTCATATCTCCGACGATCTATCTCTTTCAAAGAGCCAGGGGTCACACTACTCCCTGTTTCTTCTTTGATACCAAAAGCTTGTGTCGCTTTTATCACAAAGTAAGGTTTAGTTGGTAGTGGTGATTCCCCTAATCCTCGAGGGCGGTAAGATCCCGTCCTTTGGCCATTCTCATCTCTTTCATGTATAATTAACGGCACAGGACGTGGGCGGCGTCTGGAACATCAGGGTACAACCATTCCTTTATATCATACTGTGTAACTTGTCGGGGACCGTGATAAGTACTCATAGGTGCCGCCCATACGCATTATATGTATACTTGAGTCGGTTGACAAACCGGTAAGTGCGCCAAACTCGAATTTCCTACATGCGTAATATACTCTCTTGATACCTCTTTGCAAAATTCGCCAATCTATCGACAAACGACGAGATAAGTCGTTGGATACCATCCTCATCCGCTACCCATAGTTACGAGCATCCGTCCAAAGGTGCAGAATTCTCCAAAACCGCCATAAATCCATGCCCGCTTTATAATAAAAGAAATTGATACGCCTGTGTGAGTTCTAAGCTTGTAGGCCTTGTGATTAACTTTTTACCCGTAATACTCCCTTTTCCTACCATCTGTAAACAAATATTTCTAAATAAGCCAGACTTAAATTTAAGCAATAGAGGAGATTTAAACAAGAAGGATCTCTTAAAGAATTAAACACTTTAAGCCATAAACTTTGTAAACAACTTACAACACAACTCATAAACACTTATCTTATTCTTCATTTTACGTTTTACACCTTCATTCCTATATTGCTCTAAATTAATTTGCGTAAGCAATAGTGGATACTAATATCCTGTCGCGTAGAATTTCCATTGAAGAGACTATGCCCATGTCTCTAATCACGTAAGTGACATCCATTTCCGAAACTTCTGTTTCTATAATTATATCCACGTTCCACATAGACGTTATTATCCAAATCCTTTGTTAGAACCTTAGGCGATCCTATGTCTAATTCTAAGCTTGAGCAACACCTGCGACGACCATAATTCTCTTATAAGTGAAGAGATTTTTATTTCTTGATTCGTTTATCCTGAATTGGGTTCTATTGTTTCTACACATACTTGCGCAATGTTAGAATGTGAAGCACCTATATCGAACAAAATATTATAGGTGTTCTGAGAAATTTTTCTCATACCTATCAGGCCTTCTTGGTTTTTGTTCGTTCTGTTTTCGGTGCGAAGTATAGGCTCTGGTCTACGGTGTTCCCGTCTATTCAAATAGACATCTATTTCATATATCATTGTCCTTTCCCTTGGGACATTATGTTCCCTTGCTATGGCCTTCTGTTACCTCATTCATCATATCCTTCTCGGGTATCAGTACAGTTATGCTTTTATCAATAACATTTTGTGGCTAGATCTACATCAACCTATCTTTTGATATTGATATTTCGATAATTAAATCTTATCGTAGAGATTGTGATGTCTCTATCACTATCATTCATTCCTGATCCAGTATGAATGATTCAATTCCCTTTTTCACTTTATCGATCTTAGGAATATATATCTCATATATCCTTACTTTAAACTTTTTTCCAGAGAAATCCTTATACCGGTATTTAGCGCCATCATTTGTAATATCCTTTTAGAATATACATCATTTGTTAACATTCTTTATTGATTCATCAAGCGTTTTCGTATAGGATAAAATCCTTGGTCCACTGAGGACATATCATACTTTTGCCTTGACGTCCTATTTCAATACCATTTTCTCGACATTCTATGGTCGCTTCATTTCCATGTCAGAGATACTTAATATCCCATTTTATTGATTGTCACAAAAGTTTGAGGGATAATCTTTCCAATTAGATTCACCTTAAGATCCTTCCATGTGAATCTTTTCATTTATTCTCTTGGATGTATTCCCTTTGCAAAGTCTATGGAAGCTATCTTGCTTGTTAATTTCTAAGACACTCAAGACAAGCTCTTTGTGTCAATATAATTTAGAGTACTAAGATTCATTTCAAATAATGAATCTATTCCTTAATCCGTTTCTTTACTTCAAGGGAATTACCTTACTTATCGTAGTCATAAAGTCTCTGAAACTTATATCATATCGTGGGCTATCTCATAATTGTATAGCTCGTAATTTCTTCTGCTATTCTTGGCTTTTGTCCATTTTTCTTGAGCATGGTATCTGAAAGTAATATTACTTTCTATACTTCGGTTCTCACATTCCGGATTAGAACCGTCATTATTGTCATATAGCTTGGTAAGGTGGTACATTTGTACACCATAACTTAAATCGAGGCACAATTGCCTTTTTACCATGTCTCGACTTTGGAGATATCTTCTCCATACTTGATTCAAATGCTAGGTCTATCCTAGTTGTTCACACATCTCAATGATTATGATTCCTCAATCTCATTATCATTGGTTTATCCAAGTCTCAATTACTTGGAATTGATTATACTCAAGCATAATCTCATTGATTGAGGTATAAAGCGAGAGATTTGTGATCTGAGATGCTATCAATTCTTCATATATATATCCTTTGAAAAGAATATGTGCATCTTCATTCTTTAAACATGCCCAACCTACTAAGGAGGTTTTAAGGACAAACAACTATCTTAAAGATAAGTTGTAATCTCTCTCGTTATGACACAATAAGGGGAATTTATATCGCATGGATATCATATACTTTTCTTTACCTTTACTCTTGCATTCAACGCTAAAGAGTATTTCATTCATAACTTCATTATTATAACAGTCACATGAAGATATAACTTCATTGTTATCAATCTTTGAAAAGCCCATCAAGGGTCATCACATCCATGTGTATCATAGGGAAAATATCTCGTCTCATCGAGATCTTATTTACATCATAACTTCTTGATGTCTGTTACTTTATTGATCTGAACTTTTAGGTGACCCAAAATAAGTCAACCTTCATCATACTTATTGGTTTCAAGAATCGAAGAGAATTCATCATGTCAACTTACAAGAGGTATGGATTCACAATTCAAGATAACAAATTTTACAATTTGAATCCATATGTTCTTTAAACTGAATAATTGGGATCTAGGGTCCGAAGACCAGAATGACAACTACTGAGATTTCTTTGGTCATATGGGCTGGCCAAACCCGTCACAATTATTTTCTCAGTCACACAAGGACTTGGTTTCAAAAGGATCCTTTATAAATCTTTGGGTTATAATTTCTTTCAGAAACAGTGAGAAACTCAAGTAATTTCTCAATTTGAACTAGGTCATAGAGTTAAACTCAATGACAAAAATTGGGTAATGAATATAATTTGAAACCTTAAATAACTCGTATTAGGTCATCATAGGTTGTAAGGTTTATCAATATACTACCCTACATCCCGAACTTTACTCATATTATTGAACTAACTTTCGATTTCCTTTTTAATAATTTTCTACTACATCGTGGTCTCTTCTTTTGTAAAAATCACGATATTTGCATCAATTCATTCTTTGATCACATTTCTATTTCATTTCTAACAAAAAAGTTATAGTCGATTTGGAGTTCTTTCATGCGTGAACGTCCAAATAAAAAGACTATACTCATGTCACTTATCGCACAATGACATTTATCATCTTGACATCATTTCCATTTCTGCTCGCAAATTTCTTCTCATCATTCATTTCGAGATTCTCATTTCGATCTCGCTTTATTCTGGATGGAATAAAATTTTATAATTCATCTTTCTATGTTCTTTAGCAAATGGGATCATGCGTCTTAAACAAATCCACGTTCTTTTGGGATAACATACCCATCATCATAAACAACTTTAAGATTTGAAATAAAATTTCAAATATTTATAACATGGCTCATTTGTACTCATGTACTTCTATGAATTTCAATAAATCAAAATATCATATTTGACATATAAATGTCCATTTTTGAGCATTTGCAAACATTAATATCATAACTCATTTATAATCATAATTCTTCATTGAATTCCATGAATTCAATCCACTCACTATTGACACATCTTTGTCAATACTTTCTCATATCTCCTTTCTTTTCATAACTTGAAACATCATATCATCATCTTTCATAACTTCCATTCTCAACCTCTTTCATTACTTTCATTTCCTTTGAAACATCAGTTCAATCATTTTTCACCTTCAAACTTTTCATTTCAAAACTTTTGAGGAGAAATCATTTACCTTTTCCCGGTTGAGCTTGATGTGATGGAGTGTTGAGCATTGTCAGCTGACCTCTATAAGTCTAGAGACTCAATCTAGATTTGACTTTTACAAGAAGGCTTTGGATTCAAAGAGTGAACCGCTCTGATACCACTTTGTAACAGCCCTCTAATCTTAAGTACTATTTAGCAGGGACTGTTACTCTAAACATGGATGGATAAACAGAGAGACCATTTAACATTAAACTGTGATACATATATCAAGCATATTTTTGGACTATAATACATAACTTAAGTTCTTGCAGCGGAAAACATGTGATATGTACATATGACGATGTACAATCAAGGTATGACTTTCAGCGACAAACATTTCTATTGCTCAACACTGCTCCATCGCATCACCAACTCAATCTGCACATTTAAAAACAAATATGCAGGGCTGAGTACAAGAATGCACTCAGTGGACTCATGCCAAAACATTTTATCATCTTTCAATTACACTGCCCCATCATGTTAAGACACAAGGGTTTTATTTGAAAGGCTTGTGCTTACTAAAACATTTCATCATTTTCATAAATCATCGCTTGACCAAGCATTTTCTCTTTGTATGTATGATCCATATCCCTTTCCTTTTCTCATAACATTAACATTAACGCCGTAGAAGTAGGCCTCCTTCTACGTCGCTGTGACCGGCCGCGCATTGTCCTTACGGCCCCCAGTCACCATTAGTGTACACGTTAACCCTAGCCAGGTATTGTCCTTCCGGCATAGGATCCGATATCGATTTTATTCATAAGTTGGTAGCGAACCAACACATTCATCAACATTCATGGATAGGATACATACATAAAACATAAATATTTGGGCAGGTAATTAAATAAATCATTTCATCATCTTGCAAATAAGCATCGTAAATAAATCATTTGGTAAGCATTTTATCTTTTGAGTATAGTAAAGCCCACCGACTGTAGACTTTCTCTAAAATATTTCTTTTACGCCAACGATCACGTCAAGGCCCCACCTTACGTGAAGCTAATTTAGTACATCGGTCACGTTTTCGATAACGCCAAAGTCAACAAACTTTGATAACTTTCTATAATAATACTTCGCATCTTTTAACTAAATTAGCACACTGTTTCATCGCATAACTTAGCTAATAACTTCTCGTACTTCGATAGAGACGTAATATAATCTACGGTCTCATATTAACCTGTTTAGGTTAAACGTCGAACTTATACTAACGTCTTTCAATAAAATGATTTCAATTATGAAATTGTTTCTCATAAAAGAGATATTCTTATAAATCTAATACGTTTCACACGCATTAGTGTATTTATTCAACGTATACTACAACATTTATCACATACTAACGTATTTCATACGTTTAGTCTTAAGTCAACGATTTTGACTTTTCTTAACATATTTTCTAATTATTCACATATATGTTAACAAACTTTCATTTAAATCGATTTTCAATCAATTTCTTATCAATTAACCCTAATTTTCGATTTTTTCACGTTATTCAACAAACATGATCAATATTTTACTCAAGTGTGATCTAACTTGTACATTACATATTTTTTTTTTACATCTAACGTTATTTAACTTAACGTTTCACCGTAAACATAGTATACTATGTTTCTAAAATCCCATAAATTCTCAATAAGTCTAACATATAATATAAGGATATAATATGTAATTTTTCTTGGATAAATGAATTTAAAACCCTTAGTCCTCATGTCCTAGCTCTCGGCCCTTATAACTTTAATTCACAAAACTCTTCCAAAAATTCTTATAAAATCACATATCACTCTATATTATCATAGGATCATTAATATGTATTAACATTAGCTATAGGAAAATTGGACATCATTTCTCATACCCTATAGCTTTCGGCCATTTCACTTTAATATAGCAAACATTTTTCAAAAATTTTCATTAAATCATACAACCCATAATCATCATCCTATATTATTAATATAACATAATATCACAATTTCAATTCATACATGAACATACTCATACTTAGTCATTCTCGAAATTTCTCAAATATTTGAACAACCATTTTCTAAAATTCTAATAAATTCACATAGCACTAAATAAATGCTCTACATCAATAATATGTTATAATATCACTTAAACATGATTTATACATCAACCTTTTTCCTCCAATAATTTTCGGTACATATATATATTTAACATATGATTTCCAAAAAATTTCAAATAAATCACTATAAGCTTAATTATCATCATATATCATTAATCCATCAACCTATGAACTTTATAATTTTCGATCACCACTATTCATTTCATAGCATAATTAATTTGTAATTAAATCATGACATATAAATCATATACATCATAATAAGCATTATTAACAAACAACTAAACATTAATATAACATTCCTCATTTTTGTTGCATTAATACATAAGCATTTATATTAAAATCCAACGGTTGGAAATAAAAAATTTTAACGTATAAATAAAGCTCATTAAAATCCTAACCTTTTGATCGACGTTGATTTTTAGTGCTAAGGATTTTATAACAATGGTTTGGGAAATAAAATGAGGAACTCTCTTTCTTTTCCTTTCTATTTGCTCATGGTAATAAGGTTATTTGGAATGAGAGATGATTTTGATTCTTTTAAATCCTATCACTTAAAACACTTTAAAGTTAAAGGACTAAAACAAGTATTACACTTACTCATTCCCCTATACCTTCTCGGTCCACACACAAACAAAGCAAGACAAAAAAAATTATTTGTGACTCATCAATATAATACATCACTATTTATGCCATAGTAAATGCCTATCACTATCATAAATTAATTGAAACAAAATATCCTCACTTTATCTCAACAAATGCATCGGTCATTCTTCATGCCCAAAGGAGGAGTCTTTATTTATTGCCTTATACTAATCACAAATATCTCACACCTTAACTACATGGTAGCCAAGTCAAAGAAGAGTTCTAAAAATTCTTCTTTCTTCATTTTAGTCCATATTCACGGCACTTACACAAGCCATTACATCCCAACTTGATTCCTTTAATTAATTTCCTTGTTTCTAGTGTAAAAATATCCTACTACACATTTATTACATATCATGTTGGAAGATAGCCAAATTTTTATTTACTCCATCATATTGGTTCCAAAAACTCACGACACTTATGGTATTATTGGTACACATTTTATTTCCTTGCCATTTGTAGATATATAACACAATATAGGTCTTAGATGATATATTAAATCATAGGAAAAATTATTAAAATGATTTCATGTGTCAAAACTCTAATTTCGAAAATTAGGGTTTTCGAAAATAGCTAACTTTATTCAATAATTAATCCTTAATTCTCTAGCATTATTTTGATGATAAATAATACTCTTATTACATAAAATAATCATAGGAATTTAAATATTATAATTCCTCAATCATTTGACTTAGTTTTCAATTCGTCTCTAAACATTGACGTTCGAAACGTCTCAAAACGTTAATAATTGATCTATCTCAAAATGTTCGTAATAAATTCATAATCACTTTATTAATTTATTTTATTAATAATGAAATGCAATTCTAAGCTTCGTCACTTAGAAAAATAACGTAATATTAACTGTCGATATTCAATCGACGTTAAAATAATACTGCCGAAACAATAATATAAACTATATTCCTTAATTCACTAATCATTAGTGAATATGATATAATAATTCTTTACATCATAAATAGTCGAAATCAATATTCGATAATTTACTATTTCAATTATCGAGATAAAACCCTAATTTACGATTTTATTATCGTAATTAAGCTTTAAAACTTCGGGATATTACAAAACTCCATTCCTATTTTTCTAAATCAACCATTTTACACCTTTTAGAAATTATAATATTTAATACATTTACGGCAAAGGCATTGCGAGCAGCATAAAACTTTCCATTTTACGCGTCTTCGAAATTAGAAACTGCCCATTAGAATATTTAATAGCTTTTATAACTCAGCCATCTCATTCAAAGGCATTGCGAGCAGTATAAAACTTTCCATCACAATCGTAGGATCACAAATCTATCTATTAATCAATCCTCTCCCAAAAATACATCCAATTTGCGAGATTACTGCCACACAATATGCGAGTTTACTGCTAGCAGATTTTAAGAAGAAACACAACAAACACAACTTGAATGTGGGAAGAACAAAAACGAGCCAAGAATTCATCAGTCGGAACTAGCCGTCGGGATCTCCGTAGTTGCCATGGTTCTGTGCCATCTTCTCCACGCTGTTCCTCTACAGCGCTTTCATTCCACAAAACATGTCCAACCATAATCTAACAGAATTTTTCATCCAGGCCTACAATCTGCTCGATGAAATGCCCAACCCGATTTGCCAACTTACCGTAAAAACATTTTAGGAAAGATGTTGGTCAACCGATTATTCAAAGAATCGATTATATCAGGTATTGCTTTTGAGTTTTAACTTTTCCCTTTCATTTGTTATGTTGCTTGGTTGTTGTTCTTTTATTTATAAGATGATTCAATATGTTTTGCTGCTTTGTTGTTGCTTCGATGACATGTGTTATGCTGCTTGTTTGTTGCCGAAAGGTGTATGATAAAAGTGATGCTCTTTATTTTTTTATAAGACGAATTCGATGCAGCGGTGGTAGTGTAGTTCTTTGTGGAGTTTGGTTGCTTGCTTGCTTAATATTTTTTGAATTATGCCTACTGAATTGATGATTGGTTGAACTATGCGTTTTCTGAGGCTGAGAATGCGTAGATTAGTCATATTTTAAACGGAAGATATATATTGGCATCCATTTGCTTATGCATTATAATTTAGTTTCAATTAGGGTTTTTGGCTCTGTTTGCCAGTAATGCACATGACAGTATCATACTAACCAATGAATGAGATTCGTCATTCAAAACTACTAGAGATACAAATTTAAAAATGTACTTATCAATACCAACATGATGTCAGTTATACCATTATCAAACTTAATCACCTTGTACGGATTAAATTGTTTCAGACACAATATCTTCATTCATAATTAAATTGCTTCTGAATCTGATACTAAAGAGACTAAGGAATTTGCGAAATGGATACTTAACATAGGCGACGGTATTGCTGGTGAAAATCTTGGTGATGGTGAAGCTGAAGTGACATTACCGGACGATATTCTTATACGAGATGCAGCTAATCCTATTGCATCCATAGTGAGAAATACGTACTCAGATGTATTGCATACATCGTCTAATCCAGAAATATTTAAGGATAGAGCTATCTTGGCCCCCACAAATGAAATGGTTGATACGATCAATGATTATGTCATGCCTTTACTGCCTGCCGAAGAAAGAGTATACCTTAGTTCAGATACAATTTGCAAAGCGGATGGAAAAGTTGATCTCGATGATGAAGTATTTTCAGTTGAATATCTTAACACGATCAAGTGTTCAGGATTGGCAAGTCACGAAATCAAACTGAAAGAAGGGTGCATCATCATGCTTCTCAGAAATATTGATCCGTCCAATGAACTTTGCAATGGCACGAGGATGATAGTAACTAAACTAGGGGACCGCGTGATTGAAGCCAAACTGATTACAGGAAATAATGCTGACAAGAAGTTTCCTATTGCCAGAATGATCATGAGTCCCTCAAATTTTACTAAATTTCCCATTAGATATCAAAGGAGGCAATTTCCCTTGACTGTTTGTTTTGCTATGACCATAAACAAGAGTCAAGGACAATCTCTTTCAAATGTAGGGCTATACCTACTGAAACCCGTATTCAACCATGGCCAGTTGTACGTCGTAATCTCACGAATAACTAGCAAAAAAGGTCTCAAAATTTTAATATGTGATGATAATAGTGAGACGCCCGACACAACTAATATGGTGTACGATGAAATTTTCGATAGGTTGTGAGGTAATTACAATATATTTTGAGTTATCTTTTTGCAAATCTTTATGTCACTAGGTATTTTAAATCTCTTTCATTTTTCTGTATACTTTCATATAGTACTTATTAGAGCGAATTATTATTTTGCATCTGATTTATTCCAATCAACATTACTCGGGGGAGAGCATCAATAATTTTTTGAACTTCTTTCACATCTAATTGTAAGTAAATGATCTACAACATTTAATTTTACTTTTCTTTACAAAATATTAATTTCTCTCCTAAGTATAACAATTATTAGTCGTCTAACAATACACAATAGTGTATGTTACTTGGTGTGTTTGTATAAGAGTTGATTACATGATTTTTTGTCTCGATGGTAATCTTTTATGATTAGTTTTTTCGCCTCTGCTTTTTGTGAGTTTTGATTAATTTGTCGCCAACTGACATTATGCATGTGATTGAAGTTACTGATAATATGTATTTCTATGACATTGGAGAGGAAGAGAAAAAGAAGGGTGAATCCCTATTCTATGGATGAAGATGCTGAAAAGAAGAAATACTAACATCAAGAATGTTCAATGTATCGGGGATACCTAATTCAATTTTTTGACACTTCCTATGTTATCTTAAAATAGTTATTGGTATGATTTATATTTTCAAAAAAGGATGGTGTGCTTTTACTTTGCATTGGATTCATATTTTGTGTACATTGATATTTGTTTTGATAGAAAGTTTGGTTGAAAATATACTTTCTCCAAAAATATTATGTATATTTTTTATACTATTAATATTGTTTTTTTAGGATGAAATAAAATATGAATATATTCTTTAATTTATAAATTAAAATATTAAGTGAGTCCCGTCGAATTTCGACGGTTTACCCACTAGTAGTAGTATATTTCTTTGTCTAATGTGTCAGAGAAAATAGATAGAATTATTCCTATTTAATTTAGGGACAATAAAATTATCAAAAATTTTGTGGGACATCGTTAATCTTTATGTGAAGTGAAAAATATTGCAAAAAATATTCCACAGTTCCAAACCCTGTTTGCTTTATGTGAATAGTAATGTCGCAACATGGCATTGCGTACACATGACAGGTTCCAATTTTTGAAGCCTTTTTTCGGTTATCGAAAATCAAATTGTATTAATCAATCTGATTAGGTTAACTGAACTTAGTAAACAGTTTGGTTTCGACTTTTGAATTTATAAAAAAATTTGATTCGATTAAGGAAACCCGAACCGTTACTCAGCCTTACAAAGGGCCTAAATAATAAATGTGTAAACCCCTTTTTTGAGACAATAATTTGGTTGTGCTCCTCTCTCCATGCACACTTATCACGTCCAATTCGGTACTCGATCTGCAACCTAACCACCTATAAGTTGAGAATTAGGAACCAATCGTCACCTTAAACTTAACCTAATCCATCGAATTAAATTCATTTAATTGTCAAAACACATTTTGATAGATCATTCCTTTGTTTACATAAAAAAAATATTATTTTCACCGAATGGGGGAAATTTTATCAAATTTATGTTTTAAACCTACCCCAACTAACCCATCCCATCCTCTGAATTACTGCGATCCATTTCTATCTCAGCCTATTCTACCTTCTGCCTCTTTCCCTCTCAATTCTCAAGAAATTTATAATCTTGAAATTTGCAGAAAGAGAACCATGTGGAATCCATGGAACTTTCACGACATCGGGAGTTCATTATCGATGATATCATCTACCACTGGTGGGTGTTCTTTGTGCTATCTTTCACACACGCATTATACAACTTGAGAAAACAGACATTTTGTTGTGTTTTATAAGTGGCTTTATCTTCAATTTGTATGTATTTATCAATTCTTTATAAGAATCTGGTTGTACTTTAATCTTTTCTTCATATGTAGCTTTGTTGCGTATGCAAATGCAAAAGTGTTTGTCTAATTACAGAAGCACATATTCATTTATGCAGTATTTTTTTCTTTTTTGTGGGAGAAAATATATGTAATCTTTTTCATGATAATAGTTCTATTCATTCTGGAATAGCAGTTATCATAATACATGTATATACTTTTGTTTTGTGCATGGATGTAAGTATTTTGTGCATGGTTATATAATTTGGTGAAGATGACTAAATTATAATATCTGCATAAAGACATTTGGTACTTATGCATGACTATAACTAGGTTGGACATAATTTATTAAATGAAGAGAATGAGTTTAATGCATATAGTGTCTGATCAAGTGACTTTGTTTATGCATAATATATGCAATAATATGTGTGTCTTTAATATTCCACCGTTTATATATATGATTATTTTGTTTGTATCATATTTGTTGTTAACGAGTTTGTTTATGTTTGTGCATAAAAGTACCGTATTTTATGCATAACTGGAATAATTGTTTTGTACATGGATGTAAGTATTTTGTGCATAACTAAATGACAATATATGCATGAAGACATCACACTTGTGCATGACTTTAACCAAGTAGTACATAACTAAAAAAGTTAATCTAGATGGTAGGGTACTTATTATTTAATTATTTGAAAGGGTAAAAATGTTGAAACCTATTATTTAATTTAATATTTATAGTCGTGTTTTGCAGGTGGTAGGGAACTTCATTCCAAAGCACAAAAGCAAAGACCAACAGACCTAATTAAAACATTGTAAGAGAGATGTCATGCATGGAGTATGTCTGTTTTCTACCGCGAGTTGTGTATGGATCTCAACTTTAATACAGATCTTGTTTTATTGGGTTAAAAATATTACTTTTGTCATGGATTTTATTGTAATTTTATTTAATATAAACGTGAAGACAAATTATATTGAAGGAATATTATGAACCTTCAACTACAAATTTAAAAATATGTAGCTTATCAATATTTTAAAGAGTCAATGTTGAAGCCACACTTCCAAAACACACTTGAAGTAATTTAGTTAGCAATGTTAATCTATTAATTTTAAACTCTTGATTTTTTATATACCTAATTTTCTATTTTAGTATGTTTAATTATTTTTTTAAAAATAATTATGCATACTCGTCCTTGGATTGCATTAAAACAATTTTATGATTAATTTATATTTTTTTTATCTCTTTGTACTTTACGTTTAAACTGCAGTTTCATTGTTTGTAAAATGCAGACGTGATAAATCATTACCTTTGCATAAAAAATATAGATGATTTTTATAGATATTGTAATTACATATGAATATAATGGATTATGTAACTTGTTTGTTGTTTTGCATAGGGAGTTGAAGGTTGGGTAACATGTAATTATACATACTGTTATTGGTTGTGTATAACTAGATAATAGTTGTGCATATGATTTTAGTGGTGACAAGGTTTTTGTGTTTGATGAAATTGAACAAAATATATAACTCCTAATTATTTATGCATAGAATTTTAATGGTAGTGCAACAGGAGATTTGATAAATACGGTGTTCAATGGGTCCTAAATTTGCAAAATTGGTGACTATTGTGCATATCTCACTAGTAGTTAAGCATAACTCATTTCCAGCAATGCAAAATAGCCCATGAAATAGGAAATGCAACAGAAAATCATAGTACATTATGCATGTATATTAATATTCACATAAAATGTATGCATTGATTTAAGTTATATTATGCATAAACACTAGTAGCAACATTGTGCGTGAAATATTTTATATTCGAGTGTTATTAAAATATCTCCCTAATTATCATCTTCCAACAAACCACGAATCCAAAGTTTAATTTAAAAGAACTCAACAATCGCGGTTATAGAATATCCATAATGCATCAATTGAACAAAAATTATTAAATAATTTTCATTAAAAAAAAGAACTAACATAAACAAGATTGATACACATGTCGCGGGCTTTCGACTTTTTCGTCAACTTGTGCAACTCCGTTTTTCCAGTGAGGGTGGAGGTTTGTTGCGATTGCTACGCGTCGGTTGATCTATAGAGGCGTTGAGCAATGAGATGAGAATGAAGTCGTCTTTAAAAACTAAAGAACAATATAAAGTGATGGTAGAAGAATGAGAGAAGAAAATGAGAGTTCACTTTGATTTAGAGATACCAAAAAAAATATTATAATTAATGATATAGGATCCCTTAATTATAGGAGTTAGTCGGTTACTTATGATTAAAATTATATTACTAACCTTGATTATAATTCCTGCAAATTAAAATGATTTATTATGCATTAATCTTGGCTGTTAATCTATATAAATAAAAGGTTGCGATTAATTCTTAGTTCTCAATAAATATATGATTCTCATTCACTATATATATATATAGAGAGAGAGAGCACAAGGTTCAAATAAGAACCATTTTAATGTGAGAACTAAGAACCACAAAATTTCGCTATGAACAAAATGATTTCTCTATGAAAGTTGATGCATCCGCTGGGAGAGTTATCGAATCCAAAAGTTAGACATTTATATATAGGGAGTGGATCAAATGAGAACTACATCTTTTTTTTAGAACTCTACGAACTATACATAATACGTTAAAGATGATGTACAAAACGGTATAAAGTCGTGCACGATGAAAACTTTCTAAAATTGTTTGTTGTGTGATTAGGCTTATTTTATACGTATATTTTGGGTGATTTTGATGAGTTTAAATGCTTAATATCTACTTAATCGTAGTCTATGAAGCTAATTGCATATTTTGTGGATTTTGTAGGTGTTGATATTATTTTGGAAGAATTAACATCAAATTGGAAGAGTTTTGGAATATCTAAAGTAAAGTCGATGTCACGAAGGTTGTGCGGGATGCCCATATCTTGCATTTGTTTATTGGGACTTGACGAAAAGGACGTGAATTAAATGGATTTTTGAAGACTTTGTGATATCAAACGAAGTTGATTTATGTAATAGGCCTCAAATATTGATTTGGGCCTCCTTAGTTATTATTTTGAAGTATCTATTTGTTTCCTTATTATATTAGATTAGTTTCTCATTTTTATAGGGATTTTATTAGATTTTTATGGGAATGGATTTGTTTTGGAGAGATTTCCATATAGGATAGCCTTTATCCTTTTTCTTCTATACTCTATTCATTGACGCAAGGAACACGTACAGAACAGCTTGGGGAATTCAATTGAAAAGTTTTACTTTTATTATTATTGTTTCCTTTCGTTCATGATTATCATTATTATTATTAGCTTGAATTCATTTATGAGTTCTAGCTAATCTCTTTCATTCCGGTGAAGATTAAGGAAGCTCTAGCGCGACACGTTCCGTGAGATCTAATTGGTTTTTATCCTTTGGTTTTATGCACGCATCTGTTATTCTCTGTGTTTATTGTCGTTAATTATTTCGTCTATGCTAGATAGTCGCGAATATTTAGTAGTTCGGAATTAATTAGTAGCCAATTGAATCGGCCATCCCTAATTGTGGTTTAGATTTGATTAGTGGTAAAGTGATTCATCAGAGTCAAGAGTTTAACAGTCGTAATTCGATAATCCTGTGTCAGAGTTTATCGGTTTTGAATCGGGTTTCTCTAGTTCTTAAAGCTGTCGGCTCATTAAATCTATAGTGTCTCTTACGGTTGTCAGTCGATTAGAGAAGTAGTTAGTGAAGTGTCTTCCTAATTACCGATAAATTAAGGAGAGATAAGATGCGTCAGAAGTGTCTTCGGTGATCATAACTGGTTTGTTTGCATGAATTGAAGTTATATTTGCATCGATGATCGGATTTATCTAAGCTAGAGTGGAATTAATTGGAACCGGGATACCTTCGTCATATTAGTTACAAACAAACATCTGGATACCTTTCTTAGTTGTTATTTTCGATTTTATAGTTTAGTCTCTTGCTACAACTTATTTTACATGTGGAAAATTGGAGAAATCTCGCCAATCCTTTGGGAGACGATTTTGCTTATCGCTTCGTGCGGTTTGGGCATCTTGACCGAGTGTCGATTCGCCATCGCTATCTGCTATCATTGGTGTGGGCGACCGACCGAGTGTCGATTATTTTTGGTGAAAACGACACATCATTGTGCAATAGTTTTATAATATTTTCGTTGTGCACAACTTGATATATTTTGTTCATCAACTTATACGTGCGTATATAGTTTTCAAAAGATGAGTTATCATCGATCCAATCCCTATATATATATATATATATATATATATAGGGTTGAGTTCCGTAATACCCGGTCCCAGATAGTATGTAGTACTCAATCTAGACCACACATTTTGAACACGTGGACCACCGAAATTTGACACGTGGCAACCCGTTTTTCGCTCAGGGGCAAAATGGAAAGGCACTCACGTGACTGGGTGCCCGTCCGACGTTGGGTAGGGGAGTCCACGAGCGTTGGGGTCTCCGCGGGCGTTGAGTTTGGAGAAAGACACTATAAAACACAGATAATGCATAGAGAATAACGTAACAATGCATAGAGAATAACATAACAATGCATTCAAAATAACATAACAATGCATCTCACACAACCGGTGTTGGGTGCGTCGACACATTGGATAGGGACGGAGTGCAGCCAAGCCGGGTAGGGATCTTGGGTGGACTCCGACGCTGGGTAGGGGCGCTGGGTCCGCGTCGGCGCTAGATTTGGGAAGAGCCACAACAAAACATAAATAATGCATATGAAATAACATGTCACTGCATTTAAAACAACTAAATCTCGCATTTAAAACAACATAACACAGCACGCACCCAACCGGCGTTGGTGCGCGCAGGCGCTGGGTGGCGCTGGGTGTGCGTGAGTGGGCGCTGGGTGCGTGCAAGCGGGCGCTGGATGCGCGCGAACGAGCGTTGGGAGCACGTTTACAGCATGCATTAAAATTGAAACTCATATGCATGTTTGTGTTCAAGTGAATGCATTTTTGTGTTCATTTGAATGCATTGTTCAGTTCAATTAAATGCATTGTTTGTTTTCACAATCACATAATAAATCAAATTACTAATCTACCCTTAATGAAGCGAAAATTAGCGAAATTAAGCTTAAAAGTCCGAAAAATCTAAACCATCGGATCTATTAGATGAGTGGATGAGATTGAGTACTACATACTATCTCGGGGACCGGTACTATTTGATCCCTTCTATATATATATATATATATATAGAGAGAGAGAGAGAGTGGATCAAATGAGAACCACATCTTTTGCGAACTCTGCGAACCATGCATAAGACGTTGAAGGTGATGCAAAAGCGGTATAAAGTTGTGCATAACGAAAACTTTCTAAAATTATTTTGTTGTGTGACAATTTTAGAAAGTTTTCGTTATGCACAACTTTATCTTGGTTTGTGAATCATCTTCAACGTCTTATGCATGGTTCTCAAGTTCTCAAAAGATGAGTTCTCACCGATCCAACCCCTATATATATATATATATATATATATATATATATATATATATATAGGGAGTGGATCAAATGAGAACTCCAACTTTTGGAGAACTAAGAACTAATGTGGTCCATTCATTTTATAATCTAATGGTCAATATTAATTATAAATAATTAATTATCCTCATAATTTAATGATAACCGTTTAGCCCTAAAATCAAGGGATTTGTATATTGATTTTCGTAATTATTCTCGTATGCATAATTACTACGATTATATGCATAACACCATGAATTACATGAACATAACAATGAATTGGAATGAATAGCATGCACAAGAACTATGATTATATGAATAACAACATGAATTATATGAACAACGAAAAATAAATGTGAAATATCCAAATAACGAAAATTTAGGGATTTGACTATTTTTATCATTAAATAATTATGTGTCGTCCGATCTTACTTAATCTAACGATGAGTTATTGGTTCTTAGTTCTTATCTAAGAGGTGGTTCTCTATAACCAACCCCTATATATATATATATATATATATATATATATATATATATATATACACAAAATGATGAATTCATTATAAAAGTTGATGAATTCGAAAAGTTATTGAATCCAAAAAAATAGAATTTTCGCTCCTTATGGGATTCGAACCTGGGTGCACATTTTGATTTTTTTGGATTCATTATCTTTCCCAGCGGAATTATTAACTTTGTAGCTAATTCATTTTGTCCATAGCTAATTTTATGGTTCTTAGTTGTCACGTTAAAATATTTGAATCTCATTCTCTCTCTCTCTCTCTCTCTCTCTCTCTCTCTCTCTCTCTATATATATATATATATATATAGGAGATGGATCAGGTAGGAATAGATAATTTGGTAGGAAATAGGAATGAATCTGGGCATTTGATTTGCTATATCAATGGTTGAGATTTAATTTTCGTGTGTGCTACAGTTTTGTGTTTTGTGTGCTACACGGATTATTGTGCAACACTATAACTCTTCTTGTGCTACTGTTGCGATGAAAGATGTGCTAAACTAATATATTTAGATATGTGCTACGAATGGATGAAATATGTGCTAAACTTTCATGTGCAATACATTAATTACGATTGTCTACACAATATGAAAGATATCTACTATTCGTACTTTCGACACTAAGGAGCTTTCTCACCATAACCAACCCCTATATATATATATATATATATATATATATATATGGAGTGGATCAAATGAGAACACATCTTTTTCGAACTCTGCGAACCATGCATAAGGCGTTGAAGATGATGCACAAAGCGGTATAAAGTTGTGCATAACGAAAACTTTCTAAAATTATTTTGTTGTGCAACAATTTTAGAAAGTTTTAGATTATGCACAACTTTATCTTGTTTTGTGCATCATCTTCAACGCCTTATCATGGTTCTCAAGTTCTCAAAAGATGAGTTCATTGGATCCAACCCCATATATATATATATATATATATATATAAGTGGCGATGGATTCGAATATAAGTAACAATTATTCTAAATAAAAGTGGTAGTAATTCTGCACCAAAGTGATAGATATTCTAAAAATTAATAAATATTTTACCAATTATCTAATATATAAGTGGTAATTATTATGTATAAAAGTGATAGTTGCTATGAATAAAAATAACAATTCTCATTAAGAAAAATGACAGCTTTTTCTCTCTTTTTTTATCTTTTACCAAGAAGATACTGTTATATTAAAAATGACAGTTGTAATGAATAAAAATAATTAATTTTCATTAAGAAAAGTGATAGTTGTTTTTCTTTTTATTTTTTATCTTTTACCAAGATTACATTATTCCAATAAAAATGATAGTCTTTTTGAATAAATGTGATAGTGATTATAAATAAATGTAACTGTTAATATGAATAAAAATAAATATATTGGATCCAGATCGAATCCAATCCAAACTCGACCTGCACATCATGAGGATAAACACAGAAGTGCACGCCTTTTTTTTCTCTTAGAAAGTTAAAATCCAAACATTGTTAGAATTAACTAAGCAAGTTTCTTCTAGTTAATTACTCTGTAAAAGTTTAGCGTGTTAATCTTTTCATTGGTTTCTTAATTTTCTTCACATTGTGCAACATATCTCGATTTATGTGTATCAACTAATTCAAATGCTCTCGACTTATAGTTAAGTCCCAAACCTTCATTCTTCGGTAGCTCTTAAAAGAAAAATAGCTATATATACAACACTTTAGAGTAAGGCCTCTACAAGAAGAAATGTCGACCTCTTCAAAAAACAGGTAAATTGATTAAAGTGAGACATGTATATGAAAAAGAAAAGGTTGAAAAAAAGAAATTAAAGTAAGCCAGCTTGCAGGGGAATATCCAGTAAAGCAAGTGTTTCAGTTTTCCTTGCAGGTTGAAAAAATAGTGACAGCTAAATGCCATTTCTAAAACATTACTCATTTCCAAGCATGAAAATTGAAAATCTACACACACACACACAAAAGCAACGCATTATACCTTTCTTTCAAACCCCATAACCACTTTTCACTCCTTTTTTCTCTCTCTCTCTCGCAATTATCAATCTCTCAACTTTTTGGACGGCTCCCAACTCACTTTTCCTACATCAAATTTCAATCTTTCCACACATTCCTTTCCCACCTCATCTTTCTCTCACTCTCCTATAAATCTCTCTTGTCTCTCTCTCTTACCATACTCCACCACTCAACCTAGGTTCTTCTTGTTATTATTATCACTAACTCCATAATAGCAAGAAAACTAGGTTTAGAGCATAAGCGATATGGAAACATGCGCGCGTTATCCACTCGTGAATTCTTCACCGAGAGCAGTAGCAATGGCGCTGGCCCTCGTGTCGGCGATCGTTCTGTCGCCGCTATACGTGGATCACCGGAAGAGTGAGAGCCGCCTCGAGTCGAGGTGGAGCTCCAGCGGCTTGGTGCTGCCGGCCGTGGTGGCGGGGCTGATCGTCGCCATCAAAACCACCGCTTCGAAGAATGCGGTGCAGAAAAGGGGTGATGGATTTGAAACTGCGGCTTGTGACGCTACTCTCGGAACTGGGAGCTCGAGTTTTGGGCTGGCTGGGATTTTGATCTTGCTCATCTTTGTACTTTCATGGCAGGCATCTGTGCAGCAGTTCTTCTGGAGATGAAAATTTTAAATAATTGTCGGCTTATAATTATGGTGTAATACGTATAGTAATATAATAAAATATGAACTAAGTTTTAGCCTTTATAAATTATGTCATTAATTATTTAATCTAAATATTTGACTCTCTTAACAAGTCTTTAATAGCAGAATTTAGTAACTCGTCATTGTAAAATTTTGTAATATTTGCTAGCTTCTACTTTCTTAATAATTGCAGAAACAATGGAATGGTTATGAATATGAAGAGATGGGAGGGAAGAAGCAGAGGAGACGAGAGAAACCTTGAACTTCCCCAGAATCTAACGGGTGCGGCTTCCTTGAATAAACACAAACGGTAAAGAAGAGAGGATCTAATTAGAAATCGGGTACCGATTGTTATCTAAAACTGCCAAGATGAATATTTCTGAAATTCTTTAACCACGTATTCCACTCTTTCTCCAACTCCATTTCACAAAACTTACAACTCATCTTTGTTTGAATTTTTATTTTCTTGTACTAAGATAAAAGATCTATGGCAGAACTTTGCCGTCGCCGCCCATCCAATAGGTATCAAAATGGGATGACAATAATGGACTTGGGCTGATTTCATTTGAAACCAAACATTTATACACAATCACACATATCTTACATGTATATGTAAACACTTGCATCGATTCTGCTATAATTTATTGTGGTGGCTGACGGAGATTGACAACATTTGCAGCTTTTGATTCTGTTATGTGATTAGTGATGGCTGGTTACGTTGAGTGGTCAATTGATTACTTGCAAAAGTATGGATTTCATTAAATCTATGCGTTTTGTGTTATTCATGGCTGCGCTTTATGAAATGATTGAAGGATTAATGTGAAGAAGTATTAAAATCTTAATTCACTAGAATTGAGAATGATCAATTCAAATGGCTTTGTATGATGTGAAGCTCCACGATTGCCCTGAAAATGTCGCATAGTGTTGAAGATGATCAATTTTTACGATACTCGTCTCTAAACGCCAGAGCTTTTAGATTAAACTTTCATTCAAATGAAATGTGTTGCCTTTTAGCTAAGATTTTCAGGTGCAAGGTTTAGATATAGCTGTTAGAAATGGAGATTCTTTTTGAATTTATTGTTTTCAACTGGTAGGATGCCAATGGAGTTTCTGTATGAACTTCTGTTGTCTTTTCTCGTAATATACATACGACATGCTCGTATGAGATTTGAAAACATGTAGAAAGTAGATGATACCAACTTCATCAGCATTGTTGATCGTCATTGGATGCTACTGCTCGTCATATTTCAGAAAGCAATCCTAAAACATGTAGATATCATTATAAGAAGTGAAATCAGTTGGCTGCGCGTCGGCTGAGGGTGGAGAAGAGGATATGCCGAGGAATGGAAAGATTGTGAAGGAGTTGCTGAGATCAATGAAGATGGCGATTATGAAGCCCAAGTCGTGCACCAGTTCTTGGAGCTATGGGGGGGGGCACCTTATGAGAAGATGGGTAATTGCCCCAACTCAATTATTTTACTTTTTATATATTCCTATATTTGTTTTAAATTATAAAAGTATTCAATTTTTACCCCACCAAAAATTTATAAAAATAGGGGCAAAATGAAACAAAATTAAGGTTAAATAATTGAGAGGTTCTCACATTACGTTCTCTCCTAATTAAATAGTAGTATTTGTCCATTTGCTCCCTCTTCCCTTGCATAAAGCACGTTGTATCAATTTAAGTTTGATACAAACTTAAAAATTCATGGCAATGCTTGTCACTAGGTGCTCTTGGAGTTGCCAAAATCAATGCCTAGGCCTAAGAGGCAAAGCGAAGAAACCGAGGATGGCTGGGACCCTCAGTTTGTTCTTCTGTCTGAATATGCTCCTTCGCTCCAATTTCGGACCATTCTTTGGAATGTAAATGTTCCTTATTACAATCTGTTATAGTTCTTGTTTTTTGCTTCTCGAGAAGAAAATGAGATGATTCTTGTTTTGTAATATCCAAGTTTGGCCCGATTGAAAACAGTCGACTGCAAATGTTCCTTATCACGCACTATCCCATCATGTCTATATTCCTTAACACTCTTATTTAGAGATGTGTAAACGAGTCCAAATCGAATCACAAACTACTTAAAAATGGACTCCGGAAAGAGCTCAATATGACTACATGTTCTACTCAAATTGTATTCAAAAATACTTTAAAAATCATCACCTTTTGTAAATATTAGATAAATATTTTCAAAACCCAATCTATTTTGTGCGACTTGTTTTGGCACAATACAGTACTAAAAATCTTAAACACTGGCTGGAGAAAATAATTCCATTCATAATACAACATCATCAACTGTTCTTTACAAATGCTTATGTACAAGAATACCTATTTTTTTATGTTATCAAATGTAAGACTACCAAAGAATGAATTCAGGTGAGGGGTCAGCTTCTGAAGCTAGCCATGGAACCAGCAGCCAAAGGCGTTGCGCCTCTGTTGTACATCCGCTGGATTTCTTCCCGGTACTCGGTCAGTGACTTGTCAGGAATAGCCGGGGTTAATTCCACGACGTCACCCATTTTCAGCTTGCAGGTAGGATCGATGATGGGCTTATGGTTCAGCCGTGGCCTTAGTTCCTCCTTTACTGGAAATCTGTATGACATCCACCTAGAACTGCCTCGACCGACTGTCTCCAGCAGATCCATTACTGATGAGTTTGCTGGAAACTCTTGAACAGACATCTGCAGGTTCGAAACATAATGTTAAACGTTAAACTCAATGAACTAAGAGTTTCGAAAGATTATTCTACATTGCAAAACCAGTGGAACAAACCTTATCATTTTCGATCATGATAACGAAGATGGGACCATCAGCGCCACAATCAGGCTTGCACGAAAAGGTACAATCTTTAGAATGGGTGGGGAAGGTGCAAGGTGGCTTCATGGATTCAGCAAAACCAACAGATGACCTGTCTTTGCTTATTGCCTCGCACTGCCAGGTCATCACCCAACGTGCCCATTCAACCATCTGAAGTACAAAGGAAGAGTATTGGGAATCTCCTTCTTTGTACCTCCAATGAGCAGCTAACCCATACTCGGCTTGCAGATGCATCTCTTTTGTCCGAATCTGAACTTCAAGGGGCACCATATCCTTGCCAGTGACTACCGTATGTAGAGATTGGTACCTGCAATGTGTAACATAAATTTAAATATATGATAAATACAACCTAATAGGACAACAATTTCAACTTTTGAGTCGTTGACATACCCGTTACACTTGGGACGGGCAATGTAGTCTTTGAACCTTCCAGGTACTTCATGCCATATCTGCTGGACAACTCGTACAGCTTTATAGCAGTCTTCTTCAGTTTCAACAATTAGCCTTAATCCATGAATATCATGGATTTCATCCATATCCAGCTTCTTCCTGTAAGAGGAAGAATTTCATCAGGTCATGACAATAGTTACACCACAAAGTTACACTAAACACCAAGGAGAGTTGCCAAAACACGCAATGTAATTGTCTGATCTCTGGTTGCTAGGCGTGCTATCAACAAACTATATGAATTAACCATGTCAAGTATATCTAAATAGGCACTTGAATCTTAAGGTCGTAATAACATACACATCAACATATGATTGTAGGAAGTAAAAGAAAAAAGAAGTCATACATACTTCGACATTTTGGAATAGATGCTGTATAAGCTCTTGTGCCGGCCTGACACACAGTGGTATGAAATCCCTGCATCCTTCAGTGCTTCCTCCAACTTCTCCAAAGAAGAAGTGATGGCAGCCTCGTCAAAGGACTTCAGAAGCTTGGAGGACAACTCTTGATGATGGTCTGGATAAAGATATATGAAACACAGATTTTCTAGCTGCTCTTTCCAAGTCGAGATACCTAATCTGTTGGCAAGAGGAACAAATATCTCCAAAGTTTCTTTGGCAAATCTTTGCTGTTTGATAAACGGCAACGCATCCAAGGTCAACATATTGTGCAACCGATCAGCAAGCTTTATCAGAACAGCCCTTGCATCTGCCATCGCAAGGAACATGGTATGCAATCGATCTGCCTCAACAGTTTTAGAGGCAGTGTTGTTCTCCCGTGCAAGCTTGCTCAGTTGGCTCAGCTTAGATACCTAACAGAAACCCAGTTCAATATGTCTCCAACATATATAACTTAAGTTCGAAGAGGCAGTTTTTAAACAAATTCTTCCTGATTCTATTGGAAAATTCCCTCCTCCAAACCCAAGAAGGCAATTAAAATAACATATTACAACATTTCTAAAACCCATTCCACATCATTCACAATCATTAACATGAACATATCTACTTGTCAACATCCCTTTCATCACCTACACCTCTACACATGACCTCAGACGAGTAGTGGACAAGAAAAGAACCGCATATAGTTACATTAGCCTAACATCAAGACGAGAACTTCATATCAAAATCTAAGAAAATAGAATAAAGATCACAATTTATCTTACCCCCTCTACTAAATCACCAACTCCAGCCCCAAAAGACCTCGATATATGATCGAAAGTGAGAAAAGAATCATCAACAGCGTCGTGCAAAAGCCCTGCAGCAACAACTGTAGAACTGGCGCCTATGTTCGCCAACAGGGCTGCCGTTTCGACGCAATGCTGCAAATAAGGATGTCCACTTGCCCTTTTCTACACAGAACAAAAGCATCAAGATAGTTAATTCTACAATCATCTCATTCTTTCATAAAATCGAAGAAAATTTCAGAGAAAAAAAAAGGTAAATACCTGGCCTCTATGAGCCTTCTCTGCTTCATAAAAGCCTTAACAACAAAATCATCCCTAAAATCGAATTCTTCGACTGCGCATCAGAAAGCAAGCCTTTTGCATAGGCTGGCAAATCCATCGCCATGAAATTCTCGTCCATGTTAAAAGGAAGCTCATCTGCAGACAAACCATTTGACGTCGATGACAAATCGAAGTCTTTCACATCCAAATCTAAAGGCGAAGTTTCGTAATCAACATATGAGCCCAACGCGTGCCTCACGAATCCTTTGAACATCCCCCACTACCCGACCTAATTGAGCTGAAATCTGCGCTAATTCTCATGGGCGGGCTCCGAGAACCGACCCAATTGAATTATTCAGGCCTTGAAACACCGAAACCGGACTCTGGTGAGCCTGATCTCGCTTTATAGACGAGCTCAACGACGAATACCGAAACGAGGACCCCAATTCATCGGTCCTATCATGCCAAAGAGCACCCAAATCCTCCGCTACAGATGAATAACTCGCCGATTTGATAGCCGGCGACGCAAACAGGCACGACAGGCCACCAATCAATGGCTTCTGCGACGGCGATGCCGACGCCGACGACGTTGACCGGCTGTTAACATCCAAATCGTACGACGCGTGGGAGCTGATCTGGTGCGACGCGGAGCATACGCTACTAGGCGGACTCGAGTAGAGCGCTATGGTCGAAACCGCCATAAATTTGATTTCTAGCTTTTCACAGAATATTGTGCACCCGATAAGCCCGTAATCGGAACTATTACAGCAAATTCAAGGCCAAAACTTTCTGATCCCTGCTAAAATTAAGAAATTCGAGGGAGAAAAGAAAGGAGTGTCATTGGTGGAAATTTGGAGTAAATATAGAGAATCTGTACACAATTATATATACACGGATGGGTGAGTGAATTTTCTAGTTATTGATTGAAGATTAGAAAAGAGAAGGTCAAGAAAGTGAGGTTTGAGACGACGAATTGAAACAAATTGAGAGAGAGAGAGAGCGAGTTTAATTAGGGTTTGTTCTATATTCTTCTACTCTGATATTTTTTCCTTTTCGCCTGGCTTCTATGAATCTGCTACTCTTGAAGACGAGTTAACGTATGACCTAAAAGACCAATATACCCCACTATACTGCTCAAAATTGCAGATTTCAGAATTTTGTGTGTTCAATACGTACACGTTGAATGAATGTCGTATCGTATGGGAGAGAAAAATCAAGGAATATACATATCAAATGCTTATTTATATTATTTTGAGAAAATATATTAATGTATCTGATATTTGACAAAATTATTAAAATATAGCACGGGATTATATTTATATCGGTTATTGCATTGAATGTATTTTATGAATTGATGGTTGTTTCGATTTATTGGGTTCACTTATTGATGTATGTCTGTATGTTTCTTATTAAAATCCTTACTTTTCTACAATATTTTTATTTTAGAGATACAGAGCAATTACATGTGAATATTTCAATCTTTTCTAAATGTGATATATGAGAGGATATTGCATCCCAAATATTCTTTTTATTTAGTGTCATGACTTATGATGCATCATCCGCAAAATGATCCCAAACAATATACGTGGATTTGTTTGGATGATCGTGCACTTACTATATGCATTATATTATAAATTAATTAGTAATACTATGAAAAAATATGTGCCTTAAATATGTAAACAAAAATAAAGACTCGTGTAATTTGAAATCATAGACTAGATTAACGACGAACCGTAATTCACCAGGTCCGAAAATTCGAGTCATTTAGTCACGATACGTGTGAACTGTAACTCTAAACATAATCTATGATTATATTATAAAGTTAATTTATTGGTTGTCATAGGGCCTACATGGGTTTCTTAATTAAGGTTGAATTAACATCATTATTTGTACGAAACCATTGATTTGAGGCTTGACATAGTATTTGAGATTAAATTAAGCAAAATAAGCTTTACGTGTGGATAAGCATGGAATGTCTTATCGGCGTGACATGAGAATTATTTTAATATTTAACACCATTGTATAATTGTGACAACCGCCAAAATCATTTTTTATGATAGAAAATGTATTAAAAGTCGAGTGAAACAAAATAAAAATATACATCAACTAAGTTGGAAAGTTCTTACTCGAAATAGTTGCGCAATCGAATTGCACTAAAAATAAATCACAAGAACTTACATTCGTTCGTTTTATACGGACAGATAAAAATATCATTTGTTATTAAAAAAATATTATTTATTTAAATATCATTTAAATTGAAAAAAAAACTCTCACCGTCCATAAAATACGTTCATTTAATTCTATTTTAGGATGTCTACAAAAAATATTCACTTTTCTTTTTTTAGAAACATCAACTTAACATTTTTATCCTAAATATATTCACTTATTTACAAAAAATCACTCATGGCCCACCTTTTTACACACACTATCCATTAATATATTCATTTATTATCCTCATAGCCCATTTTTTTATATTCACTTACTTTACACTCATTATAATTTATTAAAACTCGTGTCACCAAAATCAAGGAACGATTTTGATGGACGGAGAGTATCAAATATCATTTATACTGAAAAAAATATGAAAATTTGCGCGTCATGCAGATATACGGAGGCCACCTCAAAATAAATTTCTCTAGTAGCATATCTATAAGTATGGAGTACGCTCATTACTTACATGTTTCAAACATTTTCTGATAATCTCACAATAGCAAGAGGATAATTTTTACTATCATTCAAACAGCACATTTCATAATCTCTCTCTCTCTCTCTATCTTCTTTTTTATGACGAGAATAACCTAGAATTGTTTTGGGAGGTGAGCATTCTCTTTTTTAACTAGATTGTCTATGAGAATTTCGCAATTGCTATTTATAAATACTTCACAAGTAAATTTTTATATTTATGTACATTAATTCTTGAATCGGAAGTATAACACTACAAAAAAATCGACAATAAAACATGTTCAGATCATGTACCACAAACATGTGAATTGAGCAATTTCATTTTCATATAAACTTACTTCACCTAACTATATATATTTGACCTTGCTCAAAACTATATACATTTGATTTTAATTTATAACCGTAGTATAGATTTAGCTCTTCAAATGGAGTTCCGTACGTATTTATTTATTTTCTCAAAGAGAATATTTTGTGAAATTGGGAAATTTTGATTCAATTTTACATTTAATTTCGTTTGATATGTGACTAAGAGACTTCGAAATAAACTGTTGGTCTGATTGCTACGCTTCAACTCTGCTCTGCTCTTCTGTTGCGGATATTTTTAGGGTAATTGTATACAGAGTCACCATTTTATTCTCTACAGCCCCATATTTTAAAATATTAATAAAAAATACTATTTTATTCCCTACAACCCTAATTCTAAATTAAATTCTTAATGAATAATGTAGCCCCCAAAATTTTCAAAATGTATAGTCCATATATTTGAGGAAATCGCAGGCGTCGACATTAAGCATTTAGTCCATATATTTGAGGAAATCGCAGGCGTCGACATTAAGCATTTTCCTTTCAGTGATCACTTGTTATCCTTAATGGAGACTAGCAGCTTCTATAATCTTAGTGTTAGGATTCTATCTTGACAACATCTAATGTGCAGCGGAATAAAACATCAAGAACTGATCTAAATCTATAATTAAACATGCGATGAGCCCTATGAATACGGAGATCGAAGACTTACGTGTTTGTAACGCTTCCAATGTAGTAGTAAAGCTTACAAGCTTCCAATGTATCCTTCGAGAGCGTTTCCACAACTATGGCATCCACGTGTCTTTAATCAGTCGTAGGAACAATTCCTCGATATCAAAATCAATGAGAGACGCCAAGAATCTCCTATTGGTTTTGCGGTATATTTTCTATAGTGTATGTTACGTGTTCTCTTCTTGCGTTGATCTCAAAGATTAACCTACATTATAAAGATAACCACTCACTACTTAGTTTAATGGGCTTTAGGCTTAATTCATTAATGTCTAACATTTAATTAATTAGGCCCATAATCTAATTATTAGTCCATTAACTTTCAATCTCCCACTGGACTAGCATTAGACAACATACTGTGCACTATGCATATACCCTGAAGCGATTAACAATACACTTGATAGTGTGACCCAATAGGCCCCATTATCGACGATGATCTAATCAAATTCGCACAAAACTCTTGGACTGCGTTGTGCGTGAACTCGATATATGACGGACGTTCGTGGAAAACGATAAACTAACCTTTACATGAAGTTTTATGTAATTTCTTTTCATTCATGACACACTCGATTGAGCTAGGATTTTGCTATGTGTACATCCCAATAGCTCAATCATTTTCTCATCTTTATTATAAGACCCGTATGATCATATTCAATTACTTTAATTGAATATATCTCAGATTGCCAATGATTTTATGGTCGAATAATATAGAAAATAAGTGTTCACTCGAAAATCTAATCGATGAATGAATCTCATTCTTGGCTCAACTACCATTTTCATTTGTCTCATGATGCACCCAATCCAAGCCGTGTCTTGCCACTGCATAGCGTTGCCTTGGTCAAAGTCTGACACTCGATAAACAAAATGTGTAATGATCTCAAGTCAAGGATTATTACATACTCCACACACTAAGAAATCGTAGACATCAAACAAACGATTTAATAGCAAGGTATACCAATACTCTCCAAAGTATTCATGTGTCCATCACGGATATCAAATATCTCGTAGTTGTGAGAACCACTACATTCTCTAAGAATGTGATGCGGACCACATGCTAACCTATGACATATCATCAATATCTCATTCTTGATGATCATTGGTTGTAGCTATTTTAGAATTATACTATATCATTGATGTCTCACGGCAAAAAATGACAGTGATAATTCAAGGGAACAAATAAGAGAATAACGACAAACATCAAAATAATTATTCCATTAAATACACAAAACCCATAGATAAAACATTATCTTCGATTGTGATCAAAAGTAAGTATGTTTCAACAAATGAGTTTCTAAAACATACAAACTTTAAACTCCCACTGAATCAAAGCCAACATCTCACATGTCTAACACACAAGCTCTCACAATAGCTTAGTAAAAGGGTCAGCTAAGATATCGCCAGTGGATACTCTTTCTAATTTTACATTGCTCATTTCTATTTATTCTCTAATCAGATGATATCGACTTTGAACATGCTTGTTCTTGTTTGGAAGCTAGTATCAGTGTACCTAGTCACGGATAGCTCTGGCTGTCCACCATAGCCCCAACAATCTATTAGGTCCATCCCGATAGATTTTGATCCCAATGATGTAGGAGGCCTCACCGAGATCCTTCACCATAAAGGATTTAGATAACCAATCTTTTACGGATTACATCATGGATCGGTCGCTCCCATAATCAGAATGTCATCGACATATATGACTAGGTAGACAACGTTTCATTCTCGCGCTTACTATAAACGCATGAGTCCTTTTTGCTTCTGACAAAGTCAAACAATTTGATAGCTCTGTCAAAACAAATGTTCCAACTCCTCGATACTTGCTTAAGTCCATAAATGGACTTCTTTAGCCTACATACTGCATTCGGCCTCTCTTTGGACACAAAACCTTCAGGCTGAGTCATGTAGACATCACCTTCTAGTTCTCCATTGAGAAACGTGGTTTTGACATCCATTTGCCAAATGTCAAAATTGTAGTATGCAGCTATTGCAAGTAATATCCTAATGGACTTGATTTTTGCAACTGGTGAAAATGTCTCATCATAGTCAATGCCTTCAAGTTGACTATAACCCTTTGCCACCAACCTAGCCTTGTAGGTTTGTATCTTACCATCTGCATCTCTCTTCTTTTTGAAGATCTATTTGCAGCCTATGGGGTAAACCTCATCTGGTAAGTCACCAACTAGTTCCCAGACTAGATTGAAATACATCGAGTCCATATCAGATATTAAGGCTTCTAGCCACATCTTTGAATCGGTGCCAGACACCGCTTCATTATAGGTCTTAGGTTCATCATCATCCGATTAGACTTCATCATCTTGGTTCTCAACCATTAGATTCAATCTTTCGGTGCACGACGAGTCCTCTGTGGCTATTGAGTTGGGTTGTTTTGTGAGTTCAAGTTGTTCATTACGAGCGTGATTAGGTTCCTCCGTGTTGATCGATCAACATTTGGATATTCTCAAGAATTTCATCATGATTTTCTTAAGGTGGAGGTGGCACAACTATTGTGTCATCTTGTACTTAATGAATCTCATTGTCGTCTTGAGGTGGTAGTGGCCCTCAAGAGTCGTTCCCTCCCGATAGATCATCAAATACTCCCTTTGAATTCTTGTTTACACCATTAAACAATCCTTCGTCCTTTGTGTTGTTTTGTGGTTCTTGAATTGCTTCAAGATCTACCGAGTTAGGATCTTGTTCCTTGGAGATGTAAGCATCTTCAAGAAGCGTCACATTCTAGATATGATCACCTTGTGATCTCCTTAAGTAGTAAATTCATATCCTTTGTTTCCTCTGGATATCCCACAAAATAACATTTCTCACTTTTGATTCCAACTTATCGATCTGCATCTTTCTAACAAAAGCGAGACAACCCCAGTCGCGTATGTTTAAGACTTGCTATTTTACCACATCATAACTCATATGGTGTTTTCTCGTGATTTAGATGGAACCCTATTCGAATATAAACGGCGTTAGTAAGGCGTGGCACCAAAGGAATAAAGGAGACTAGCGAAACTCATCATGGATCGAACCATATCTAATAAAGTTCGATTTTGTCTCTCGGATACACCATTCATTTGTGGTATTCCGGAGGTGTCGGTCGACCGGATTCCATGTGATTTCAAGTAATCAAGAAATTCTCGGCTTAAGTATTCCCTCCTCGATCGATCGAAGACTCTTGATACTTTTACCAAGTTGTTTCTCGACTTCTAACTTAAACTCTTTAAATTTATCAAGAGCACCGGTTTGTTTCTTATCGATACACATATCCATATCTTGAAAATCATCGATGAAAGTTATGAAATACGAATATCCACCTTTGCTTGAGTTGAAAATGGTCCACACACATCGGGTGGATTAACTCTAGCAATTCTTTGGCTCGTAACCCTTTCCCGAAAGTGGTTTCTTAGTCATCTTTCATTTGAGACAAGATTCACAAGTACCATATGATTCAAAATCAAATGGTGTGAGATAATCAATTTTCTCGATCCGCTATCCTTTTCTCATTGATATGACCAAGTCTACAATTCCAAAGATAAGTAGCATTATTCGTATTACTTAGCTTAGGTCGTTTGTTTTGCACATTGTAAATATTTTGTTCACATTCAAGCATATATAAACCATTCGAAAGAGAAGCATTTCCATAAAGAACTTCATTAAGCGAAAAAGTGCAACGACTGTTTCCAAAATGGAAGGAAAACCCTTCAATTTCTAACATAGGAATGGAAATAATATTCTTCGAAATTGCAGGAACAAAATAACATTGATGTAAATCTAGTCTATATCTCGAAGGAAGATCTAATCTATAAGTCCCTAAGCGTTCAACAGCAACTCTTGCTCCATTTCCCACGCGCAGATCGACCTCCCGAGATTCACCTTCTAACATCACTTAGTCCACGCACATTATTACAAATGTGTGAGGCCTGTATGTATCTAATACCCAAGAATGTGAATTATTTATAGACATATTTATCTCAATGACAAACATACGACTGCTACCCAATGCACCTCGTGCTTAAACTTTGGTAGTCTCTCTTCCGGTGCCCTTCTCATGACGTGAGCAGGCACTCATCCTTTGAAAATGTCGGCCTTCTTTGAACCCTCCACTCTTCTTAGGCTTGAAGACATCTTATGCCTTCTTTCTTTCTTTTGCTTTTCTTCCTTTGGAAGATTGAGCGTAAGAGCTCACCATGAGCACTGATTTGCCATCGAGTAGAGGACTCAAAGTCTTGACATGTTGTGAAGATCGACAATCCCACCTTAGTATTGATCATATTGAAATTCACTATGAAATTCGCAAATGAACGGTGCGATTGTAAAACTAGGTTGGTTGAGACATTGGCGGCAAGGTCGTACCAATTGGACTTGACCTCTCAATTAACCCAATCATCTTCAAAACATGTTCGAGACCTTGCTCCTATCATGAAGTGTACATTTGAATAGATCTCGGAGTATCTCATACTCCAAAGTTTGTGCTGTAAGGCAAACGGACTTTCAGTGTTGAATCATTTCATAAGGAAGCATGCTTTCATGTTGCCTCTGCGGTCCAAACTCATGGAAGTCGACATGATGCCACGAGCCGACATAGCATCCTCAGCGTGCTTCTTATGAGCGGCCTTGTCAAGCGAGGCATACTCGGGAGAAAGCTCATCGGGATGGTACTTGATTGGTTTGTCCAAGACATACTCAATCTTTTCCGTCCTTAATACCAAACGCAAGACAACGTGCTAATCCGGATAGTTTGACCCGGTCAAACAATTTGTTTCCACCAAACATTTAAACAACATAGATGACATCGAATCGAAACAAAAAATAAAGAAATAGAACAAAATTAAAACAAAGTAAACACAGATCACAATCGTATCACTAATCAAACAAGGGTTTATTTGATTGATTAGCTCCCACTAATTTTACATATATTGCACCCCAAATGCAAAATACTGGATTTATAATAAATATAAATCTTAGTAGTCCAAGATCAAGTCAATATTATTACGACCTACCGCTTTGGTGATGATCGTAAATAATATCACTCGGTGGGCCTCAAAGCCGATTGCAACATTGATTTGTAGTGATTGAGTCTTATATTATTATAGCCTCTGCTTTGGTGATGACTATAATAATAATACTTGGTCAGTTTCCAAAACCGATCACAACAAATAAATTTACAATTCTTGGTTTATTAATCCAATTAATATGCATCCACTAATTATTTTGATCGCTTTGGCTGTTTCAAAATAATTAAGCAAATCAACCCCATCACACGATGCC
This sequence comes from Salvia rosmarinus, assembly GCA_036937905.1. Taxonomy (NCBI): domain Eukaryota; kingdom Viridiplantae; phylum Streptophyta; class Magnoliopsida; order Lamiales; family Lamiaceae; genus Salvia; species Salvia rosmarinus. Next base: position 104,192,805 of record CM072819.1, read on the forward strand.
AACCATGCATCTATGAATGAGCCTTTACCTTGTCGATTTAGGAGTAAACACTTTGGTGTAAAACTCTTGGACGAAAGAGGCTAGGATCCTCACACAATTATGATGCACGATGCATTTTGTTTCAAAAACTAGACTTATATTTTAGTGGGGATAAAAACATGTGACACTAATTGTATATTTAATATTCAATATTAAATTCAAAACAATTCTTGGTACCGCCTACCAGGGCATGAAATGGACCACATATATTGGGCGCCGCCACCCAAACATAGTAACACGGACTACAAGTATTGGTAGCCCAAACATAAAAGCGGTCTCTAACTACTATAGTTAAAATAAGCATAAAATCAAATAGCATGCTTATCACGGAAAAACATCAAATAGGGCTCAACGAATAAATTCATTAATCTAATTAATAATTTAATTCTTTAATTAAAAGTGGATGTATGAATTTTATATTAATTCCAAATTAATATAAACATTCATTTAGTATTATTATTTCTAAAATAATAATCAATTAAGATTTATTAGTCCAATTAATAAATCAACTCTTTGATTTATGCACATTAGAAGATTATATTAATTCTAAATTAATATAAATCAAACCTTATACTATTATTTCAAAAATAATAACAATACAAAATTTATTAATCTAATTAATAAATTAATGTTCAAAATATGTGATTAGATTTATTAATTCCAAATTAATAAAATTAATCCATGTACATATAATTATATCAATTCTAAATTAATATAAAACAAAATTAACATTATTATTTGAAAATAATAACAATCAAAGTAAAATTTATTAATCCAATTAATAAAATAATTTATGTAATTGAAAATTAAATTTTATTAATTCTAAATTAATAAAGAAGAATGTTTTTTAAACATTTGACAACCCATTAGGGCCGCACAAAAAACCGCCCAAACAAGCCCTCGACGCTGCCTGTGCAATGGAAGCCAAGCGGCCCACTCGCCCAAAACACACCCTGACCAGCGCGGATGCCACAGGCCCAGCCCATTCTGTGAAACCAGCAGCCCACGCCCACTCACGCGAAGCCCGGCCGCTTTCGGCCCAACGCGATGCATTTAACGCGCATTAGGGTTTAAGCGGGCGCGCGCCGTCCCCCGTCGGCGACTCCAACGCGCGTTCACCAACGCCGCATCGCGTTTCCTTTCGTGCTCGCGTCGGGTCGGCGCTCGGCACTCCAGTGCAGCGACGACGGCCTTCGCCTCTTCGCCACCCTCGAGCCTAGCGGCGATGGGCGGCTAGCGACCGCGACTGGCCGTGCTACATGACGCGCCTAGCGGCGTGACGGACGGCGATTCTCGCGACCGCCAACGCCGACGTCCACGCCTAGCGCGCAACGGCGAACGCCCAATTTCCGGCGAGAAAAATTACACAAATTTCCAGATTTTAATTTTCTTTTTCGTTTCGTTTTCCTTTTTTTTAAAACAGATTAACAAAATCAAAATAATAAAGGAAAATCAACGAAAATAAAGAAAACGAAAAACAATTCGAAATTCAAAATTTCGATAAATCCACAATTTATTTAGAACACGAATTAATTATAAATCGAGCCCCGGGCTCTGATACCACTGTTAGGATTCTATCTTGACAACATCTAATGCGCAGCGGAATAAAACATCAAGAACTGATCTAGATCTATAATTAAACATGCGATGAGCCCTATGAACACGGAGATCGAAGACTTACGTGTTTGTAACGCTTCCAATGTAGTAGTAAAGCTTCCAAGCTTCCAATGTATCCTTCGAGAGTGTTTCCACAACTATGGTATCCACGTGTCTTTAATCAGTCGTATGAATAATTCCTCGATATCAAAATCAACGAGAGACGTCAAGAATCTCCTATTGGTTTTGCAGTATATGTTTTGTAGTGTGTGTTCTGTGTTCTCTTCTTGCGTTAATCTCAAAGATTAACCTACATTATAAAGATAACCACTCACTACTTAGTTTAATGGGCTTTAGGCTTAATTCATTAATGTCTAACATTTAATTAATTAGGCCCATAATCTAATTACTAGTCCATTAACTTTCACATAGCACAACTGGTTAGTTTTCTACGGTCGCTAACATCCATTAATGAAATATCATAAGGATTTCGTAAGCTAAACCAGATTTTAAATGCTTGCTCTAACGGCCTTAAATTGAATAGAAACTCAACTGAAATCACAAGATAATGTTGAAAAATGTCATTGATTTGGAAGACTGCATGAAAATATTTGTAAAATTACATAACATTTTAGAATACAAGAATGAGTCTCAGAAGAAGGGTGTATGAAGATGACAATTAAAACATCGAGCAATGGAAATTGAATCGATTTAGATTCTCCTTAGTTTGATAGAACCTCGCAAAACTCAAGATTTAATCATCTATGGAGGGCATCTCTGGTTGTGTTGGCTCATTCATGGAGTTCTAAGTCTGCTATTGTTTCCGAATACCGAATTTTGGTGGTTGTAATTTGATTTTTCTTTAAATTCCTTTGTGCTATACAATTTTAGAATTTCAAGGCTATATTTCTTATTAGAGAATTAATTTGAAAGTTATAGGCTAAAAATGTAAATTTATAATATTTTTGTTATTTCTATATAATATGAAGTTATAATGTATAAAATGGAGGTTATGTATAGAATCACTCATTTTTATTAATGTTTTAGTCAACTATTAGAAGCTTTCTCTTATTGACTATTTGCATTTATTGTTTTGTTGTTGGCCTTTTTGCAAGGAAAATGAAAAATAGGGGTTGCATGTGGAAGGGTTCGCCTAGAGCCGGTAAAATGAGTCCGGCCCGAAAAGCCCGCCCGGGGTACCCGGGGTTTGGGCCGGTTTGAGTTTCAAAATCAAAGGCCCGAAAAAAATTGAGTCTAAAAAGCTCGCTCGAAAAAACCCGGCCTCAAGACTTTGGGCCAAAAAAGCCCGGGGTTTTAGGCTAAAAAAGCCCGCCCGATTTTTATTAATTATATATATTTATAATATTATTTAATATACATATCTATATTTTTTTAATAATATGAATTATATTTTATATAATTATTTATTTTTTATAGTAACAATTTTCTTACTAATTCACATACTGGTCAGAAAAATAAATTCTGGAAAAAATAATAACCTCATAAATCATTAAAAAATAATTTCTAAGAGAAATGATCTTCAAAAATATATGCATTGATGATTAATGATCTTATAATATTTAAAATCTATTTTGAATCATTGATCTTAAATATATACAGTATAATTAATTTATTTTATTCTATTATTTTATGAGTATAAGTCGGATTGACGTTTAATAATATCATTTATCTTTGATTTGTAATTACTAATTTTTTCTCCTTAAATTAAAGAATTAAAATCATCTTGCATTACAATATTATCGCATGAATACATAAATAGGTCGAGATATACAAGAAACATGATCATAAGAATAACTAAGCTCAAAATATTCTCATCACTGATTCTTTATTTAAGTTAAGGAGTTATGAGATCTTAATTAAATAATTATTTTTTAATTTAAAATATTAATTTTATATATTAAAAAAATTAAAAAATTATCTAAAAAAAAACCCGCCCGGGGTTGGTTTGGGCTTCATATTTTTAGGCTCGAAAAATTTGGCCTGACCGCTACTTTGCCACCTCTAGGTTCGCCTAAAGTTTTTCTTTACGTATTGATTGCATATTAATTGTAAAAGTATATATATATATATATATATATATATAGGGAGGTTAACGTAAGAACTATTTTATCATGAGAACGTGAGAACCAAAAATGATGAATTGAGTGAAAGTTGATGAATCATTGGGAAAGTTCTTGAATCCAAAAAGTAGAATTTTAGCCTCATGGGATTCGAACCGGGTGGAAAAATCAATTTTGAATTCATTAACTTTCTCAACGGATTCATCAACTTTCATAACTAATTCATTTGGTTCTTAGTTTTAGGATAAGAATGGTTCTTATTTGAACCAAACTCTCTCTCTCTCTATATATATATATATATATATATAGGGAGAGTTAACGTAAAAACTATTTTTATTGTGAGCGTGAGAACCAAAAATGATGAATTCAGTTTGAAACTTGATGAATCCATTTGGGAAAGTTCTTGAATCCAAAAAAATGGAATTTTCGCTTCTCATGAGATTCGAACCACAGGCAAAATTTCAATTTTGGATTGATAACTTTCCCAGATTCATTAACTTTCATAGCAACTTCATTTTGTTCGTAAAGAATTTTCGTGGTTCTTAGTTCTCACGTTAAAATTGGTTTTTATTTGAACCTCACTCTATATATATATATATTGTCTTGAAATACCCGAATAATGGGTTGGCAGTTTGGTAAAACAACATAAACTATTCTAATTATACGCGTGTCATTATAAAAATTCAATTTATTTATTGAGGCGATTTGTGGATGTCCATACGTACAAATATTGATATATTTATTTAATATAAATAAAAATTTTCTTTAATGTAAACGATACTTTTGAATTATAGCGTCAAAACAAATTATATTTTTCTTCAATAAAAATGACACTTTTCTTTAGAATAATTAACACTTTGCACATGAAGTTTTGTGTTATTTATTTAATTATTTTGAAGTTTTATTCCGACCTAGTTGTTCTCTAAGTCGCTCGTAATTGTACGAGATCCCTATATAGCAGTAAGGTCAACTCAGTCGTACTCTCAAGGAAAGCTTATCAGGACTACGGTTTTATTTCACGTACAAAAACAGAAAATAAAAACTAACATCCTAACATAAAGGGAGCTGTCACGGAAAGGACGAAAGTAGGAAAAATAAAATAGGAAAAATGGTGTACTTAAAAAAGGAATTAGCAGATACACGGACTTGAAGACGGTGTTCTAGGATTCAAAATATATCATCGCTATTAATGAGCGATTCTTGGTGCACAGTGCAATAAACTACCACGCTCTCTCACCTAATTAACGTGCATCATAAACTAGTCTCCCGACTCCGTCTATGCTAGACTCGCAATCAACGACAAACTAGCTTCTCGACCCCGCCATCATCAACTACGAAAGATGATCAATACAAATGCACACGATAACAAACACATATCCACATATATTAATCACTCAACAACAAACTAGTCTCTCGACCCTGCTTGTCATCAAACTTATATTCAACATAAATCTGCTCTCGCATTAATTCATAACCAAACATAAGCACTCAATCAAACTACACTATTCTTTCGAGCCCGTATATTAAGATCATGGAATAGCCAATTTATACGGATAAGAAATCATAAATCATCAACACAACAATCACGATTCAAGATAAGAACAAATCCAACATTTATTTCATTATAAATCGATAATTCGTTCTCATGGTAGAAATTATTCTCATAGCAGTTACATAGACATAATGAAAAGATAAAAACTTACAAACAATTCATTGACGAATTCGTCATTCAAAAATCCGGAATAGCCCAATCCAAATGTTAATCCAAGCACAAGAATTCAAAAGAAAAAGAAAGAGAAAAAGAAAAAGAAAAGGAAAAGGAAAGAGAAAATCGTGAGTAACTGTGTGATTGTTCTCTTTTTTGAAAGACAGGTATCCCTATTTATAAAATCTCAAAAAAGCCTAGAAAATAAGCCAAATTGGGCCTAAAAAGGGCCGCCCAGGGCGAAAGGACGAAGGCGGCGTTGGGGTGGCTTCGGAGTGTCTTGAGAGGCTGCCCGGGCCGAACGTGGGTGAGGCCGTGGCAGGTGCGGGCGTGTCGGTGGGGGGGAAGGCAATGCGAGGCCAGCTAGAGGTGTTCAACCAACCCGAACAAGCGGTTCGAACCGAGGCGGTCGATGGTTCGGGCCCGAACCGTGGTCAACTGTTCCGGTTCAACCGGACCGCCTCCCTACAGTTACGGGTTGGTAATCTGGAACCGTTGAACCGCGGTTCATGTATTTTTTATTTTTTTTAATTTTTTGTAATGTAATATATTCAATATCATCAAAATACATTTATTATTACATAAAACACATGAAATAACATCTAAAACACAAAAAATAAATAAAATGGAACCGGCGGTTCACACGGTTCCGGGCCGAACTGGCGGTTCCGGTTCCGAACAGTGTGAACCGTCGGTTTTCCTTAATCGGGATACGTAGGCAACTTAATTATAATATTTTCCAATATTATAATTAAACTCAAGCTCTTTCTTTTTTTTCTTCAATTAAATTAAAGTATGATTTTATGCATAAGTTGTAATTTTTTTATTAGTTTTAGTTTATTATAAGTTGTAATTTTTGCTACAAGTTGTAAATTGTAATGTGACAAAAGAAAGTGTAATAAAATATTTTCCTTATTTCATTTACTAAATATAGTGTCCCAATATTATTTTTTTCTTCATCTATATATACAAATATAATTAAAGAATACAAAAAATCAAAAAAAAAACGGTTCATGGTTAGAAGCAGTGAGCCGTGATTCGAATCGAACGAAACCCGGTTCGAGTTGAACCGAGCTGCTTATACCTTTAACGGGCGATTCCGGTTCGAATTTTGAACCGACGGTCAACCGAAGGGAAAGGCCCGCCCGGTGAACACCTCTAAGGCCGGCGATGGGGATGTGGTCGGCGTTGGGATGCACGAGTGCAAAGTGAGAGACGAGATGCGAGGTCGGCGTTGGGCGCGTGGCGGCGTTGGGGCAAGGCGCCGTGGTAGTCGTCGTCTGCGGTGTGGCGAAGCCAACGGGGGGGTGGCCGGCGCTAGGACGGACGTGTGCGGGAGGTGAGGCCGATCTTTGAGGTCCGGTCGGTCTTGAGGTAGTGGCACCCGGCTTCATTGGATCTTGGCCGGCGTTGGGTGCTAGGAGTGGGTATTCGGTTCGATTCGGTTAATCGAATCGAATTTTCGGTTACCCGAAACCGAATAGACACTATGGATACATACCGATAACCGAACTGATCGGTTATTCGATTAACCAAATAACCGATCGGTTTAACCAATCGGTTATTTGGTTAATCGAATAACCGTTTTTAAAAAAAATATAAATTTCTAATTTTTTAAAATATTAATTATAAAATAAAATCGATTATTCGATTAACCGATATTCATTGTGAAGACGGGAGGAACCGAGAGGAAGGAAGAAGCTTAAGTGCGTAATTACTAATTTTTTTAAATATTAATTATAAAATGAAATAAATATTTATATTTATATAGTTATTTTCGGTTATCGGTATACCCATTCGGTTATCGGGTATACTGATAACCGAATTTTCAAAAAATTTCATACCGAATACCAAACCGTATCCAATGAAATCGGTTATTCGGTTAACCGATATCCATTGGTTCGGTTCGGTTATACAAATACTCAAATATCCAATACTAGGGATGATTATCGGTTTCTCGGTTATCGGTTATAATCGAAACCGACCCGATACCCGTCGGTTATCGGTTAACCGATTACCGATAATTACGGGTTCGGTTCGGTGTCGGTTTTTATAATTTGAATAGTTCGGTTATCGGGTATACCCGAATAACCGACGGGTATCCCGAATAACCAAAATTAATTATAAAATATTAATTTTTATTATTTTCTTAATTAGAAAGTTAGAATTCAAGTAGGAATTAATTTATTGAATTAGGGCTCATATTTCATTCCTCTATCTCTCTCTCGTCAAGTTCAGTCTCTCGCACTTTCTCGTCAACGTTTCTCCGGTCCGGCCACAGTCTAACCACCGACGCCTCGCCGTCTCGCGGCGCACTGGTATCGCGTTGTCTCGTGGATGCGCACTGGTTTGTTCTCGCGCTCCCGTCGCGCCACCACAGCAACACGTCTCGCCTTCTCCAACTCTCGTGACTCGACCCACTGTCAAGACTACCTCGACCTCACGGCCCCGACCTCAGCCCATGTTTCACCATAGTTCCTCCAGGTGCTTTGGATTTTTATTTTTTATGTTACAAATTTCTCACTCGATCAACTAATTTATGATGTGAGGTGTAAGGAAGTTGAATTTTGTGTCCAATTTGCTGGATTGAGGAATAGAGGTGAAATAATAGTTGTTATGTGTGATTTTGCTGATAGAGTTCTTGTAAGTCTGTAGCCATATCCCTATGGGTTCACTGTGTTGCGTGTTGTTCCTATTATTTCTTTGTTTATATGTATGTGTTGTGGGAGAAAAGGGGAAGACTGTCATGGGCATCAAACGCCCATTTGAGTTGTACAAATGATGCTTCTAGAGTTAATTTCTTTGGGATTTTTCATTGTTTGTATTTTGTTAGCATCACTTGCTTGGAAAGAAATTTGTGGAAAGAAATCCATGGCGTAAACTGAAAATTAGATGTCATTTTTTTTTACTTTGCCTTTTTTTTAATATATAAATCGGTTAGTTTCGGTTACCCGTTAAACCGAACCTACTAACCGAATCGGTTAATCGGTTAACCGATTAATCAATCGGTATCGGTTTCGGTTATAAGTTTTACTCCATTTCGATTTCGGTTAACCGAAACCGAACCGATAATCACCCCTATCCAATACCAAATACCAACTCCTACTGGGTGCGTGCATATGCATGTGCGCGATTTTGTTGTTTCGTTCTGTTCTCCCTCGTCCGGACTCCGAATTGCGATCCGTTTGCGCCTAGGGCCTCCTATCGAGATGATCTTCAACATAGCATACTTTTCACCTCTACAATTGTCAGAGCCATTTCGTCCCATTTAACGCTGTTTTTTACAAAACTTCGAAACAAACCTAATAAGTCTGAATCGATAAATACTAATCAAAACAACGACAAAAATAGAACATACCACGGAAAACGACATGCATAAACACACCAAGAATACACACAAAATCATACTAAACATAGTACTAAATAAATTATATTTTTTGTTAGATACAAATATATCATATAATGAGTTTAAATTAATATATTATAACAACTCACGCAATAATCAAAATGACCAAACTAATACAAATTAATATAATTTAATGCATTAATTTCTAACTTCTAAATCCTTATTATCCTACAAATTAAGATAATTTAATGCATTAATTCCTAACTTCTAAATCCTATTATCCTATTTTTTTTATGATTTATATAACTAATTTTCTTATTATATTATGGTTTTAGTTTATGAAGTTTTTTCACCCCAAAAAGAAAAAAGAAAAAAAAGAAACCACAATTCACACTTAATGCACTTATACCAAAGACTTGTTCATTAAAAATTCTTTTAATGCCTCAATTTTGCTACTGAACTAGACCACAACGGCTACATAAATGACCTAATCACTTAAAAAAGCTACAACAAATATAATGATGCTATAAGAATATAACGGAATAAAGTAGTACAATGTATAATATGGGGCACTAGTCTAAAAAATTCAACTTTTAATTTTAACTGTAAAAAAGAGACCCTAAAATGGCTAGAATTGAAATTTATATTAAAATTGTAATCATAATTTAATTTAATTATGAGTTCTCAATTCTGTTAACAATCATTATTATTTAGAAGCAATCATTAATTAAATAGTTTAATTAGTATGTTTCTATGTTTAGATAATAGAATTCATGACAATTAATTAATATATAGGGCAAATATACCAATCTAACTTTATAAAAGTCAGTGTTTGAAATATAAATAAATAACTATTTCTAAAAACATATCTAATGGATTGAACATGCATGTTTTCAAATTTAACCCGGTCAACTTTTCGAATATCGAAAATTTAAAGATAGGGAATCGATATTATTTCCCAAGCTTTTCTTATGGGAAAAATAGGAAAATCTTAAGATAGAATATTGTAGATCTAAAAAAGAAAAGAAAGAATAATATCTCGTTGTCACTACAGATTTAGCTTGATTAATTAAGAATTACGATATTTGAAGCAAGAATAATATTTCAGTTCAGATATAGTATATGTTTATATAATTACCGGTGAATATTATTTTAATTAGACATGTAGCAGTGAGATGGTTACTTCATTTTTTTAATTTTTTATTTAAACAATATTATAAGATAAAAATGACTTGGAATGGAAGCTAGGTCTCATATAATAGGGCATTAACTATTGGGTCCAACTATAAATTTTAGGGTTGGTCGAATATGATCGTGATATGTTTTTAGAAAATTCCTACATGACGCAACCATAGACAGTGACCAAGAATATATTCATATTCTAGCATCAATATTGTGTCATGAATATACCACTATAATATGAATTTCAGATCTCATGTGACACCATTTTGGTATTAAGTATCTCACAACAAATAACTTTGACCTTTTTTGTTGTATTACTACCAATATATTCGCCATAAACAAATTAATTTATTACTATAGTGATCTTTTATGTATTCAAGTTTGTTGTTATGTTCTTAAAATCAGAGAAAAATATTATTCTCTCATTTTTGTTGGACTTGTCCGTATTGATATCGATATATTAGTGGTATTTCCATTAAATAAAGTTGCTAATAAACTACTATATTTCAAAACCCGACATGAAAGTGGTGGATTGCTACTTATGGGTCCTACCCATTCCCTAGTGTCTGCAATCCACTATAAATGAATCTTCACAGTACAAAGCATAAAAAGATATTATTCAATTTTATGTAAATGGATTCCACAAATTTAGTTCCCACATGGATTATACGAGTAAAAGAATCTATCTATATCTGCTATAGAATTTTTTATCCTATATTGATAAGATTTGTAATGATTATGTATATCTTTTTCGTGGGAACACCGTAATAATTTATATTATTATGATGAGCGTAAAAAGATATGATAAAACTGTATTTTTGTATATATTAAAAATTAACATTAAACATTGATGCTGCCGCACGAGCGGTACACGTACAAACTCGTCATTGCATGTCTAATTAATCTCTATTGATAATTTTTCGAGATAGTCTCATCGACCGTATATATAGATTTTGATTTTTTCAATCTAAATGATATTATTATTTAATATAAATGATATTTTAAATTATATGATAAAAAAATAAATGATACATTTCTATTATTCTTAAGAACAAATGATATATTTATCCGTCCACATAATGTATGCAAGTTTTTGTGTAAATTTTCAGTTATTAAATTCAAAATTCTATTAAATAAGTATAATCGAATCGCAATCTATAAATTTCACGAGATGATGTTGTAATGATGATAATAATAAATTAATTTGTGAGTAAGCTGAATAAAGCAATTTTTTTTTCTAAAATACAATACCATGCAATCTACAAAAAATGTGAAATGTATATGTAAGTAGGGATGTAAATGAGTGAATTTTTAGAATCGATTGAATTGCTCAAACCAATTAAATTTTAAAGTAGCGGTTCTGATTTCGATTCTGATTCCAGACCCGCTTTAGACCCGGACCGTTTAAATCCATAGTTCGATGGTCCGATCAGATTCGGATCTGATTCTGGTTCTAGAATCAAAACCAGAACCAATACTTATTTATATCCGGTCCGATTAAAACTAATTTATTGACAAACTTAAGTTTAAATAGCTTATCAATGAGCTAATTTTATCCATATCGATCCGAAATCACTCATGCCAATTAAATTATAAAGCAGCGGTTTGGTTCTAGTTACAGTGCGATTCTAGTTCGGATCCGCTCAAATTCGGACCGCTTAAGACCCATAGTCGATGGTGCAGGTCCGATCTGGATCCGAGATCTAATGGGTGGGTTCAGAATCGAATCATTCTTATTTATCAGTGCCGATAAAGCCCACCAATTGATATCCTTATATGTAAGTAATGAAACGAATATATTAACAAAAATAGAATTAATACAAATAAATCACTGGTTGATATTCGTACTTACATACTTTGCGAGGATTAGTATTTGGGTGGAAAATTGAATGAATAAGATATGGCTAACATTTTTCAAGAGAACAAGAAATATAGTTGCAAAAATAGAGCAAATAAATCAAACTTGTAAAAATGTAGAGTCCGAGAGGCATTTTGGTCATTTAAACAGTAGTCAAATTCAATTCTCTACCATCTTCTCCCGGGAATTCCCAAAATTTCTAGAAATGAATGAAAATGACCGGTAATTTATTATAAAATTACAAAACAAATGATAAAAATGATTTAATTATTTCTCTTAATCGTAAAAAAAAGGAAAAGAAAATAAAAAGAGGACAAAATAGAGTGTGGTAAGGCACGTGGTGGGATGACAGGTGGTCATTGATGACGGCGTACACTTGTTTCTTGGCTATCAAAGCCACGTGTGACCACTCAATTGGTTGTTTCTACTTAATTCTACACATTTACTTTTCTTTCCCTATTTTCGTATTTCTTCTTATCATAAATACATTTAGGTCGAAATTAGTGTAAGTTAATCTAATATGCGAATTATTCGACATTTGTTTTGATACAAGTTTGATAAAATTCGATTTATGAGTTCGCGAATCTTATTATATGTGTTAGTTTATAGTTGTATTATAAACACATCAGTCTTAACAATTTTATTTCAATTAAATCATATTGTATCAATCATATTATAATTTTATTGGAATATTACACACATAGCTAATTAATTAAATGAATAAATTTAAGCATTTGATGTTTATATAATATGTATCTTCATTACTCAATTTGAGCTCGATCGAATAATAAACTGGTCTATTTTGAGTGTGTTACATACTTGAGTCAGCTTATTTCAAAATCACATCCCTAGTCGAATTACTCAATATGCGCCTACAAAGAGTAGTTGCAGTTATTAACAAAATTCGTGAAATATATTCAAGAAGATCGAACTAAGTACTGCATGAAATTTCTGGATAAAAGCATTAATAAATAAGTTTACAGTAAATTTTGAAAATTGTTTATCTGAATTTGATTTTTTAGTTTGTTGGAAATCACGCATATATATATATATATATGTTTATTATATATGTTGTCAAGTTGTCGAAAGTTTACTTTGACCAAGATTTTGAGTGACGTAACGTTTAATTTTGTGAAATTAAGCGGCATAGGATCGATCTACGCCCGAGTAGATGATCGTGGTGTATTCACATTCTCAAATCCGATTTCCGGTGAGTGAGAAATAATGGATCAAAGTTTGTCACTTAAACATGGAGTTATGTGATTAAGGGGATAAGCATGGATTAATTAATCCTTATCCCACATTGATTAATGTACCTTCATTAATTGTCTATATAAGTGGTTCATTGAACATTTAGTATAATTATGTGCACAAGTGATGGGCTGGAAAGCCCACGCGCGCTTGTGTGTGTGTGCGCCGCCGCCGAGTGCGGGCCGGTGCGCCGCGCCCGCGCCGTGCCTGCGGCCCGGCCGGCTCGGCTCCGTGGTCCGTGGATCTTGGATCTTGGCAATTGGTCTGGGTGGTCTTTGGGCTGTTGGTGGGCTTGCTTCGTGGGCACGGTTCGTGACCCATTGTCGCTATATTTTGGATCAACGTTTGATCGATCCCAAAGATGGAGTTGGTCCGAGGCCCAATTCGTGTAGCCCAATCCGTTGGGCTGGCGTGCGATGGAGTTGGTCCGAGGCCCAACTCGTGTGGCCCAATCCGTTGGGCTGCGTGCACTTGAAGGCGTCCGGATCGTCCGATGAACACCGACGCGCGCGTTGTCCGATTCGTCGTAACGGTCGGTAACATTCCGACATGATGGCTCTGCGGAAGCGTGCCACGTTGTCTCCGAAACCGCCGCACTCGATGGGGACATAACTCAGTAACACCCGACATCAATGCGGTGTTGACTCAAGATGCTTCCCATGAGGGGACGACGCCTATAAATAGGACATGTCTCACAAAGATAAGCCACCCTCGCAAAAGCATTCCGGCATACCTAAAGCCTCCTGCATACATTTTTTGTGTCGAGCTCTCGCCCGCCTCCGTCCGGTTCGTTGAGCTTGTTGGTTCTTGATCTTGCCACCCACGAAACGCTGCGTTTTACCTTTGGAGACGATCGCGAACCGAGAGCACTACGGGCGTATCTCGTCTTCGGAAAGAGGCTCCTCGACTCGGCATCATCATTCTACGGTTTTTGTTTCAATTGTTTTACAATACGGTTTAGTCATTTGTTAGTTTGATCTCTTTCTACATTTACATTTTAAGTTGAATCGCCCGCAAGTAGTTCTGCATCGCTCGTACTACCTTTTCCAACAATCGCAAGGCGAGATATCACTTGCGAGGAGTTCGGACTATTAATTAACTTAAAACTTTCAAACTTAAACCTTTGCTTGGAGATGTCGATTGTTCTCGCCACCGACCGCTGCCGCCATTTGTTGTTGCCTCCTCATTGCCATTGCTTGCGCTGCCGCCATTCGCACTATGACTTGGTCATGTTTGGTTCGATGCCTTTGGTCAACCATTGGACCTTTGGGTCATTGTTGGTTCCACTTTTAGTGGTTCAACGTTTGGTTCCACTTTTAGTGGTTCCATTGGCTCGACGATCGCACTCTTGATTGGGTCATTGTTGGATCCATGGGATCTAACACCGGTGGTTCTCATTCGAGTTCCATGTTCCAACACACTTCAAGTGGTGTTGGTGGATCCGGTTTGGGATCAATCTCGGCACTGTTCATACCGCGAGGATGATGCCGCCAGCAGAAGCCGCCAAGTTTGGAGGATCCGACTTGAGATGGCGACAAAGATCTTCGTTTCACCACGACATTGGGCTTCGCCAATTTCTTGGTGGAAGATGAGCCCGCCGTTAGAATTTGGTGAATGGACTTTCACGTCCGAGCAGCATATGATAATTGGCGCACTGGAGACTATCTTTGTAAAAACTTTATACTTGGTAGTTTAGAAGATAGTTTGTATAGTGTATATGCTGTTGTAACGACATCCAAATGTATGTGGGATGCGCTAGAAAAGAAGTACCGTAGTGATGATGCAGGTACAAAGAAGTTTATTGTAGCCAAATATTTGGACTACAAGATGGTCGATTCTCGACCGATCATGGACCAAGTGCAAGAGTTTCAACTCATTGTACACGAGGTTCAAGTCGAAGAAGCACCTTGTTTGGACGGCTTTGTCGTCGCTACGATGATGAAGCTACCCACAGGTGGAGAGACTTGAGGTCTACCTTAAGCCAAGCGAAAGGATATGACACTGAAGACTTGATCGTCAAACTACGATCGAGTCGGCGTGAAGAAACAAGATTTAAGCGAAGGCGATCGATGCTAAAGCCAACTGTTGGAGGCGGTCCCTCCAACAAGCGTGTTCGTCGATGTCAAAGACAAAGCAAAGGAAGGTGGTTGCCGTAAATTTGACGGGATCTGTTATAATTGTGGCAACATGGCCACACAGTAGGGCCGTAAGCGAAGAAGAAGAAGGCTAAACAAGTTACCAATGTTGTCGAGAAGGACTTGACAAATGGGACAAGGATGACTTGGCTCTTTGTGGTGACCGAAGAAGTCGACCACGTCGAGAATCAAGGTGGATGGTTCATCGACCTTTGGCGAATCTGCGCGCGTCTGCGCCGAAAGATCGTTCTCCACCTACAAACCTGTTGAGGAGGAAGCTCAACATGGGGAATCAAGCTTCTTCCGATGTTGCCGGAGTTGGTGATGTGGTGCTCAAGATGTCGTCGGCATTGAGATCACGTTGAAGGATGTCTTGCATGTCCGGACATCCGCAAGAATTTGGTGTCGGGCTCTATTCTAGTTAACAAGGGGTTTAGACTAGTTTTGAGTCGGACAAGTTTGTCTTGACTAAGTTTGGGAAGTTCCTTGGTAGGGTTATCTTCTTGGGGTCTTTTCAAATTGAATGTAATGGTTGTCTTGTAGTGTACCCAAGATTGCTATTAATGAAAATGCATCTACTTCTCTTACTTGACCGAGTGCTCGATTTATGGCATTGTAGATTAGGACATGTTAATCTAAATGCAATAAAAGATTAGTAAATTTAGATTTACTAAAGTTAAATGAAGTTAATACACAAACGAAATGTGAGGTTTGTGTGGAAGCCAAATAGCTAAGTTACCGCTTCATTCGGTGAGGGAGACACTAAGCCTCTAGAACTTATTCACACCTGATGTGTGTGATTTAAAGTTTGTACAAACTAGAGGCGGTAAAAGTACTTCATCACGTTTATTGATGGTTGTACAAGATATTGTTATCTTTACCTTCTAAGAAGTAAAGGCGAGGCTATGAAGCTTTTAAAACTTGAACGAAGCCGAGAATCAACTAAATTGTCGAATTAAGGCTGTTCGAAGTGATAGAGGGGAGAATATGTAGCTCGTTTGAGGCATTATGCAGCGAAGTGGTATAATACATCAAACGACGACTCCTTATTCACCTCGATCTAATAAGCGTTCTTGAACGTAAAATCGAACACTTAAGGAGATGATGAATGCTTTGTTGATTAGTTCGAGGTTGCCGAGAACTTGTGGGGAAGGCTGTTTTGACGACCAACTACATCTTGAACAAGATTCCACTCGAGGTAAGGATGTCACTCCTTACGAGTTGTGGAAAGGAAGAAAGCCATCGTACAAATATCTCAAAGTGTGGGGTGTTTGGCGAAGGTTGAGGTGCCTCTTCTAAACAAGTTACAATTGGACCTAAAACGATCGATTGTATCTTTATTGGGTATGCCTTGAGCAATGGCGCTTATCGTTTCGATCCACAGTCGAGGTGCGGATATGATTGTGGGGACGACGATTGAATCAAGGAATGCTATATTCTTTGAAAATGTTTATCCCAGCAAAGACAAGGATAAAAGTGAAGCCACTCAGCAATAGGCGATGGTAAGCTTCGAGTTCTAAACCTTTGGAGGAATAACCGATATCGCATAAGCGATCGAGGTGCGATCCGGAGGGTCGGGCGAGACGAGGCGATGAAGTCGAGCATGAAGGATTTTGGTCCCGACTATATTGCGTTCATGTTGGACGAAGAACCAACGTCGATCAAAGTAACTATGCTCGGCCGGACGGGATGCTCTGGCGAGAGGTCGCTCAGTGAGATTGATTCTATTCGCAAAACCACACTTGGGTCTTGGTTGATTTGCGAGAAGGTTGTAAACCCCAGGATGCAAATGGATCCTTAAAAGAAAGTCAAGCGGATGGATCAATTGAAAAGTATAAGGCCCGTTTTGTTGTCGAAGGTTTAATCAAAGAGAGTACGATTTCTTGATACCTATTCACCGTGACGATGATTACGTCTATTCGGTGCTTTCGCAATTCTTTGCTGCGCAATCTTGAGATTCATCAAATGGACGTTAAGGCTGCGTTTTGAGCGGTGACCTCGAGGATGAGGTATATATAGAGCAACCCGAAGGGTTTGTAATCACCGGTCGAGAGGCGAGGTATGCAAACTCGTGAAGTCTCTATATGGTTTGAAACAAGCGCCGTTGCAATGGCACTTGAAATTTGACAATATAATGTTGGCAAATGGTTTCAAGATCAACGAGTGTGACAAATGTGTCTACGTTAAGAACACGATAATGGTTATGTTATAGTGTGTACGTATGTAGATGACATGTTGATCATGGGTAGCAATACTCAAGTCATTAATGACCTGGCGCATGTTAAAAGAAATTTTGACATGAAAGACATGGGATTAGCG
Organism: Salvia rosmarinus; assembly: GCA_036937905.1. Taxonomy (NCBI): domain Eukaryota; kingdom Viridiplantae; phylum Streptophyta; class Magnoliopsida; order Lamiales; family Lamiaceae; genus Salvia; species Salvia rosmarinus. Next base: position 104,210,317 of record CM072819.1, read on the forward strand.
ATGTGATTCTTGGAATCAAGATTCTAAGAAGATCGACGGAATTATCTTGACACAATCTCACCACGTCGAGAAAGTGCTTAAGAAATTCAACGCGTTTGACGGTTTACTGCTAAGACCCATTTGAGCTCAATGTTCACTGAGTAAGAACAGGGTGAACTTTGTTGGACAAGAAGACTATCTAAGGTCATCGGGTGTTTGATGTATCTTACAAATTGCACCCGACCGACATAGCTTCTTGCGTGAACAAATTGAGTCGTTACACGAGCAATCCAAGCAAGGAGCATTGGAAGGCTCTAGTAAGAGTTTTGAGGTACTTGAAGTATACTCAAAATCATGGGTGCATTCACGAGATATCCCCGTGCTTGAAGGGTGCTGTGATGCCAATGGATATCGACACGAAGATTCACTTTCTACAAGTGGAGTGCGTGTTCACGATTGGGAGATCTTGTTTCTTGGAGATCCACGAAGCAGGCGTGTATAGCCCGATCCACCATGGAATCGAATTCATAGCTTTGGATAAAGGCGGTGAGGAAGCCGAGTGGCTCGTAATTTTTGGAAGATATTCCATGTTGGTCTAAACACGTGCCACCGGTGATGATTCTTTGTGATAGCCAAGCCGCTATTGGAAGAGCGAAAAATGGTTTGTATAATGGTAAGTCTCGACATATCGTCGGCGACATAATACCGTGAGGCATTTGATCTCAGTGGGGTTATATCGATTGACTATGTCAGTCGATAGATAATCTGGCGATCCAGATTAACCAAAGGTTAAGCAGGGATCAAATGATCAAGTTGCTAGAGGAATGAGATTAAAATCCGCATCTTAAGAACAATCATAGTGGTAACCCAACCATGATGATTGGAGATCCCAAGAACTTGGTTGATGAGAGAACTAAGCTATAGGAGTTCGTGTGTAAACACTCAAGTTAGTCTGTTCCCAAAAACAAGCGAGTGTTGAAAAAACTTGCTAGTGGTGAGGTTGAGTCGTTGACTCTTAATGATTCCTAAGATACCTCGAGGAGGTTGAGTATGGCAAGATACTCGGTAAAGAATCACCTATGTAAGTGCAGTGGGCCGCTTCAAACAAAACACTTATGAATCCAAAGTGGATGTCCATGGCCAAAATGGAATCAAGCGTGAGCGAATGAGGTTGAGGTGTTAAAGTGTTAATACCATTGTCTCGATTGCACGTTGTGGGGAATAGTTCAAGGCATCGTGTCCACTAATCCGCTGTGTACTCGATGGTACTAACTATGGAAGGTTCAGGCTATAAACCACTGTCCAAATATTTTAACATCTCTTGAGGACGAGGTGTATGCTGCATACATGCATATGGCTATTTTCACTCATGTGGGGATTGTTGGAAATCATATATATATATATATGTTTATTATATATGTGGTCGAGTTGCCGAAGCTACTTTGACCAAGATTTTGAGTGACGTAACGTTTAATTTTATGAAATTAAGCGGCATAGGATCGATCTACGTTCGAGTAGATGATCGTGGTGTATTCACATTCTCAAATCCGATTTCGGTGGTGAGAAATAATGGATCAAAGTTTGTCACTTAAACATGGAGTTATGTGATTAAGGGGATAAGCATGGATTAATTAATCCTTATCCCACATTGATTAATGTACCTTCATTAATTGTCTATATAAGTGGTTCATTGAACACTTAGTATAATTATGTGCACAAGTGATGGGTGGAAAGCCCACGCGCACACTTGTGTGCATGCCGCCGCCGCCGCCGTGCGGGCAGATGGTCCGTGGTCCGTGGATCGTGGATCGTGGATCTTGGTCTTTGGGTGGTCTTTGGGCTGTTCTTTGGGCTGTTCGTGGGCTTGCTTCGTGGGCCGGTTCCGTGGCCCATTGTCCTTATATTTTGGATCAACGTTTGATCGAGCCCAAAGATGGAGTTGGTCAGGGGCCCAATTCGTGTAGCCCAATCCGTTGGGCTCGCGTGCGATGGAGTTGGTCCGAGGCCCAACTCGTGGCCCAATCCGTTGGGCTGCTGTGCGCACTTGAAGAGGCGTCCGGATCGTCCAATGAACCTAGACGCACGCGTTGTCGGATTCGTCGTAGAATCGCGGTAACGTTCCGACATGATGGCTCTGCGGAAAGCGTGCCCACGTTGTCTCCGAAACCGCCGCGCACTCAATAGGGGACATAACTCGTAACACCCGACATCAATACGGTGTTGACTCAAAGATCTCTCCCATGAGGGGACGACGCTATAAATAGGACATGTCTCCAAAGATAAGCCACCCATCGCAAAAGCATTCCGGCATACCTAAGAGCACTCCACGCATACATTTTTTGTGTCAAGCTCATCCCTCGCCTCCGTCCAGTTCGTCGGAGCTTGTTGGTTCTTGGTCTTTGCCGCCACCCACGAGATTGCCGTTTACCTTTGGAGCGATCGCGTAACCGAGAGCACTACCGGGCGTATCTCGTCTTGCGGAAAGAGGCCTCTCGACTCGGCATCATCATTCTACGGTTTTTGTTTCAATTGTTTTACAATACAGTTTAGTCATTTGTTAGTTTGATCTCTTTCTACATTTCATTTTAAGTTTATGTCTGGCCAAGTAGTTTTGTATTGTTCGTACTACCTTTTCCAACATAGTTAATTATAATTCGAAGCCTCTATCTTAAAGTCAATTTCTTGAGCAATTTAATTTTTGCAAGTCAATTTTCTTATACTCTCCTATTAAATCGGGTTTTTGCTTCTCCTACACCATAAGAATTTGTAACAAGTTTTATCAGATAGTACGCAATCGCTTTAATTACTACATTTTTCAATAAAATAAAGATACGATTATAATTAACATTAAAACGGTAAAATAATTAATAAATAAAATGAATAGACATCAGTTTAGAAAAAATTCAATTGATACTTACTAAGACAAAACTCAGTCTCATTATTTAATATTAAAAGACAACTATTATATATATATATATATATATTGTGTGATTATATACAGTGGTGTACATGTTCATAGATATCACAATTATTTTTAGATCATTTATATAATTTCACATATGCATATTATAGAGACAAATTCTCAATAGCTATGCATAAATGCAACTTACATCAAAAGATATGCACAAAAACCAAATGCACACTACTTTAAGTTTTGTGCACAAATTCACATCGTACTTAATTTCATGAACAAATACAAAATGGTGATGGTGTTAAATTAGAGATAGAGTGTGAGAGAAGAAGATAGAACAAAGAGAGAAATAAGAGAGTGAAGAAAGAGAGAACAAGAGGAACGTGAGAGAGAGAAAAATAGTGTTATATTTTTATCCTTTGCGTTTAAAATTGAAATAAATTGATGATGTGTTATCAATACATGTGAGATGAAATTTTTGATTTTGACCATCCAATTTTATGCATCTAAGACTAAAAATAATTATTATTTTAATAGTATAAAAGATGTCCACACAATAACCAACTTCTATAAATTAGTTCATGTACATACAATGATTAACTTATATATAAATGAGAACAAATCATGTCCATTAGATTTAAAAATCTAATGATTATTTTTAAGTATGCATTTGAATTAGTTATATGTATATTTTTATATATAATTATGTATTTATGTATCTATATCATAATTTATACATTGAATTTGAAATATCGTCGATATTTATTCTCATATTTATATTATAAAAAATATTATAAAAAATATTCACACGATAACCAATCCCTGTATCCATTGATTCCTGTGAAGAGAGGCGGGCGTTGATCGTGGCAAATGAGAATCCAAAAACAAGTCGACCTAATTCTAAAGAATGTAGGCCCCAAATTCAAGTCGACCTAATTCTAAAGAATGGAGGCCCCAAATTCTTGGAGTTCTCACTTTATACACGTGACTACATGAGATGTTTCTCTGGGCAACACAAACTATGTCGTTTTGTGTCAATCCCATAATGTCCATACATATATACGACTTTTTGAGGGTTTATTTTGGTGAACGCGAGAAGAATAAGCAACTATTACTTTCACTAAATTGTTAGGACAAGTCAAACATTTGGGGATTTTGTTCTCTACTTCATTTTTTTTCAAGTTATGCCCGTTTTGGACGACTTTTATGGTTTGCGATTTTCGATTATATTTTGGTGCTATACTTTATGATTTTCGATTTATGGTTAATTTATCATATTATTTAATAAATTTAAACACTTGAGTTCAAATTTTATGAGGATTGATATTTTAAAAAAATAATCAAACATTTTCATGATAAATTCAAACACTTTCATAACTAATTTAAACGTCGTGAGTTCAGTAATTTATAAGTTAAAGATGATTTTATAATCATTACTCTATATATATATATATATATATATATATATATATATATATATGCTAGTTTCAATGTGTATACAGGAAGATGTTAGAGCACGCTGAAGTCATTGACTTTTCATATGTATTTTCTCAATGCTGGAAAATAATAACATGGCCACGCAGATTTATATTTTCGCGTGATTTTCAGTTTATATATTTTCTTAAGAATTGGAAATAAGCAATCGTATTCAATAAAGATAGGAGGAATAGCATTTTGCCTACAAAATGTGTTATGTCTCACCATCATGTGAAGTAAAACATATGGGTAGGCGATGAGTTTCAATAGAAACCTAATTTTCCTAATAAATTTTCCCAAATACTACAATTTTAAACAAACAAACCTTTTGAACTCAGAAAACTGATCCAAGGACTAGCTATAGAACTTAGATACAATGTTCCCATTGATTCATAATGAAGAATGATATCTCAATTTATTATTATTATTATTATTATTATTATTATTATTATTATTATTATTATTATTATTATTATTATTTAGTGTTAATCAACGGAAAGTCATAACTTTAGCCATAACTGCAATTATAATTTTTTTTTTTGTAAATGTTTCAATTAGATTACTACTTTTATTTGATGGGGTGGAACGCGGATCTACATAGAAACTAGGAATGGCTAAAGTCCACTCCCAATCCCAACTTTTTCTATTATATAAATGTTAGAAGCTGCTGCTCGCACGAATGCAGTCACCTTAGACCATCTCCAATGGCACTGTAAATTACGTTTTGCGATCAAATCATCTCCAATCGTCTCCAAACGCATCGCAAAGACGTCGAAACATCTTTGTGAGCAGTAGAAGCTGCATATTTGCATTTTACTATTTATCGACGCATATGCTTTATCATCTTATAAAAATTACATCTTGAGCTCTAGAGTTGATGAGAATTAGAAAATGAGTCAGAAGGGAAGCGTAACCATGTCGAAAAAAGAAGAAGCGGCTGATGGAAGAAAAATAAGTAGGAATTAAGGTTTTTATTTTATAGTGCGTATGTCAAATATGGCTATTTGTTTGTTTATTTCAATTAAGGGTTGCATGGCCAAGAATTGTCATATCAGGTGTGGTATGGCTATAGTTTTGTTTATTTCAATTATGGCTCAAAATTGTTAAATTTAGTGGGATTGTTGATTAAAATTATTATAAAATGAGTATTGCTACACTAATAATAAGAAAATAACTAAGAATCATATTAATAATTTTAGTACATAATTAATGCATGAAAATAGGATTTTCTCCATTATTATACTATTTGTATCGTTATTTATTTGTATTATTAGTATAACTTAAGAAATTTCTTAAGTTATATAATTTCTCTTATTTAATAATAAATAATTTTATTTATTTATAATAACTAATTTATTTAATACTATCTCATTTCATATTAAATTGTTAATTGAAAGGTTTGAATCTTGAATGGATTTAATATAAAATATTAAAAATATAAAAGTTTATTTTGCAAAAGTATAGAAAATGGTATGAGAGAGAATATATAGAAATATTTTTTGTGTTAGAATTTAAATTCCTGAATTAAAGATTAATTACTATTTAATGAGATAATTATATAAATAATATTAAATTTAATATTGAGTATCGGAGACGAACTAGTCCCTTTTTCACATCGGAGCGAGAAGAATGAAGAAGCAGCAGGAGAAGAAGATAAAGTGGCGCCTACGGAGTTGGGAGAGAAAAAGTAGACTTGTGGTGGGCCCTTGGGAGACGGGGGAAATATAGAAAGAGGGGAGTTGTTGGTGGGACCATGGGGAGAGTGAGAAAGAAACGTGGTAAAAGTAGTGCAAGTTGTATTTTTCTTTCAACATTCAATTTAGGGCAATTATTGGATTAAATCTTAAATTATTTAACTTATCCCAAAAATATTCTAAACTTTCAATAATATCAATAAAATACCTAAATGATTGACATTGTACCAAAATATATTTCCTAACATTTTCGTTAATGGAATGAGGCCACAATTTGTTAGTTTTACAACACCAGTGGAATGAGGTCACGGTTTATACGTGATACAAATTCGAACAAGTTGGAAGCGGTCAAAAGTCACAAGTTTTAATTGCTCTACACCTCATTGATGTAGTTTAGTCATCATTTTTTTGTAAAAACAAATATATTTGGTGTTTAGTTTATTTTAGTTATTACTTGATGACCATCGATAGCGTAATTGATGGGAAAAGCGAAGAACATCTACATGTTTGAGTTTATCGATGAATAGTAGATTTACTTTCTAGCTATATCTATTTTGATGATGTAGAACTTGAATGATTTTTGCCTATTTATTCAAAGCTTTCTGAAGAACCATTCAAAGTCTCATAAGTCTACAAGTACAATTGATAATCTTTTTGAAATTTTTATTAAAGATGAGATTAGTATTTTGGACTAATGAAATTTTGTTAACTAAAAAGTAAAAATATTAGTAAAGATATTTTGGTATAATATGATTAGTAAAGTTCGGGATATTCTTGGGACTAGTCAAATAGTTTAAGATTTAATTTGATAATTGCCCTTCAATTTAATTTATTTAGTTAAAACATATTCCTTTCGTCGTATCAAATATTAAAGACTGTCCGTATTTTATTTTGAATTGTTTAATTCAAGTTGATTTATTTTTTTAAAGAAATAATTATTTTTTTCAAAAATTATAAATTCTATATATTTTTTATTATTTTAATCATTTTACTCCTTCTCTTAAGTAATCATATCGGAAAAAAATGAACCGTTTTGGATGAAATAGATGGAGTAAAATTTAAGAATTGATCTTAGTTTTATTATTTTAGGTAGTTTCTTATTTCTTCTCATGTTTAAGATGGAATAAGTTTTTACAGAGCTATAATAGTTAAATTAGATTTTTTATATTCTTTTATTAAATTTTAATAATTAATTTTAGATTATACACAAATTTTATAAAAAAATTTAAGACAAGATCTAAAATTTGAATTCTTTTTCTCATAAATTATTGTTTGATATCAAAATCTCGATTTTAACATTATTTAGTCTAGTGGTTAAAATTAAAATAAAAAAATATTTATAAAGATTTAAGATCATACTTCTTTATAATTAGCATGTTGAAATCAACTAGTGGTTGTGAATATAAATTTAACTTTTATAATATCATATTTTCCGCACATAATTTTTATAATCAAGATGCTTTTATAGGTTGATGAAGGGATTATAAAAGAATAGTGGAATGAATCCTTTTATGAAATGAATTCTTATAAAAATAGAGTAGTGAAAAATATTGTGTCCGCCCTTGCCGCACAACTATCGTTGTTGCAGCTAGCCCCAAAAAAGGAAAAATTCTAGATCCGCCCCAGACGGTTGCTACTGTTAATGCGCATCGAATAAACTCTTTAAGTACTAACCTTTTAATCAATAACAATAACAACATTTTCTTTTTTTGTTAATTTAATACGTAAATTTTAAAGGTTGCGTCGCGGTGGATTGAACAAGGCGGCTGGCGCCGGACATTAACCACTCTACCACTAAGCCAACACACAAACAACAATAACAACATTTTCTGTAGTTCATACAGTGTTATCATATCATCGACGGGCACAAGATTATCCACTTGGGTAGGTCACGATTCCTCAAATTGGCTATAAACGTTTGCTCCAGTAGAAGTGTACTCGAATTTTGGGAGTAGTCAACTTGGGTCCAACGTTGGGCTATCAGTAGTTTTAATCCAATAGACCAATATTCTATGGCCTACTAATGTTAATACATAAAAGCCCAATTGGAAACAATTGTATTCCTTCAAAAATAGCTTCGACTTTTCTTACCTTGCAAAATATAAGCTTGTTTCAGCGAAGAGAGAGAGAGAGCACGTAATATTAAATTATGAAATAATATCAAGCAGATTTATATATATATTTTATAGATCAAATATTTAGATCAAAATATTTATTATAAACAATCTAACAGATATATTGAGAGTTGGGAGTTAATATATCTAAAATTTATAATCAAATCCATTAACATTTTGTCTTTTAAGTCGAACTCAAAACCTACCAATATCACTGCCTAATTAGTATAGTATGAGGGCAAAGGTAATAACACTTTCCGATTTAATAATGATGCTCTTTTTTTTAAGATTGGAATGTTTATTGTACCAGTAATTGTCGGTTAACCGATATCAGTACTGCTGATCTATTCATGTTACGAGAGTCTTGTTCAAAGTGATATCAGTTAGCAAAACATATTCACTACTAAGGTAGCGATCCTTTGGTCGATTGGACGGATAAGCGATATGTTTGTGGAATGTGGTGATTACAACTTTTGCCTTATAGAAAACTCAAACTGATGAAAAATATTTAGTCGAATACTGACTTAGTTAGTTTTCAGTTTATATCTTTAATATCAAATCGATACTGATAAAGTGTTCCAAAACGGTGTTGTGCTACGTATGCATGTGATGTTCAAATCTATAACATGTAATGCAAATATAATATTGAAAGTAAAGAACTGAAGTAAATAACACTTAATTTTTATATTGTTCGGAGAGATTAGCTCCTACAACCATGGACTGATTGTTCAATCAATCTACTAACTGAGATTTGGTCTTGTTTACGGGTACAAGAAATAAACCTAGATATAGACTTTAACTTTTCTATATCCCGTCGAACTGAGCGTTCCTCCTACACTTACCAGTGCTGGGAAACCTCTAATTGTTTACGGGTGCAGCCGATCTAATCTATTGCTTATAGGTGCAAGATAATCAAATTTTCAACAACTAACACTTTATTTCCCACTTGCCCAACTTGTACTTAAACTGAAGGGGGATGAGGTTTGAGTAGAGAGTTTTTCAATTAAAGATTGAGCTGTGACAGACGACAAACTCAATGATTCTAGACTTAAGATATACAAGATAGTATCCACAGAACTTAAGGAGTGTATCTTGAAACTTTGGTGATAGATATATTTGAGTTTTGAAAGTTTTCGATTATACTATAAATCTTCTTCTTGAAATCATTGGGTATTAGTTCTTGAGATCTAAACTTTGTTTGCTTTAGAGAATTCGAATCCATAGCGTTTCAATAATATTCAAAGATTGGATTACATGCGTATTTATGTAGGGATGATGAATAGTACAGTTAGAGGAGTACCAATCACATCTATTTTATTTGTCTTTGAATTATTCCCATTTGAATCCTCATACATCATCCTTTGGAGTGCATCATCGTGATCGTAGCTCTGTAATTCGAGCAGAGGATGCGGTATGTTAGGATCTTCTGCAACTCACGCTACGACATATGACGAGTCAAATACTCAATGTTTAAATAACTCTGTGTTTCTTTAGTTGAGTTGACTCCGTATTTTATCAGTACTTTGATTTCAGGTTGGGCCAATCTAGTCTACTCCGTCTTTTATCAGCAGGCTGGACTCCGTCTTTTATCGGTTTGGGAACTTGAGTCGAAGAAGATGCTTGACTTTGGACTTAAATATAGTGAGCTTTGACTTCTTGTCACCAACTTTAACTTCTTATCGTAAGGTTTGACTATTCATGAGCAGCTTTGACATCCCAACTGCTGGTATGATACTTAGTCATATTTTTGACTTTTTTTTATTCTAACAGCGTCGAGTTTTCAGTCTCTGATTTTCAGTCTTCAGTCTTCCGATGTCACTCTACAGTCTTTGACTTCACTCTACAGAAGCTTTATTCATCAGTCTTCAATCTTGATTCGTCGACTTGATCTTGATCGCGATCTTCATTAGTGTTTTCTTGATTCTGTTGCTACTTTTACTTTATCAATCGATGATTTCAAGATCTACTTGAACTTCATCAGTCTTGAGCCTGTCCAAATTAGTATTTTTTCTGCTGAAACCTGTAACCAAAAAGACTAACTCCCTAGCAACATTATATTACATCAACAGGACAATTATCAACGATTTTAAGATTTAATCAAAACACACAATTAAGACAAAATTTTTCTAACAAATACACTGACATCAAAGAGAGAGAAGGAGAGAGAGACCGCAACAGGTGTTATTAAATTATGAAAAAATACTACACGGATTATTATGTATAATTTATAGAATAAATATTTATTATAACACAATCTAAAAGATATATTGAAAGTTGGGGTAAGTACATCTAAAATCTATCAATTTAAATTTCATTAACGTCTTGTCTTGTAATTCGAACTTCAAATCTACCAATATCACTGCTTACTTAGTATGGTTTGAGGGTACTAACACATTCTGATCGAATACACTAAGATATATCAAATTATGAAATAATATCACTCATATTTTTATATTTAGTATAAACAATCTAAAAGATAAAAGATGAGAGTTAATACATCTAAAATTTTATTAATTTGGCCTTTTAAATCGAACTAAAAACCTACCAATATCATTTCCTAATTAGTACGGTTTGAGGTTGATAACAGATAAGCAGAGTTCTTCTGAAAAATGATAGTAACAACTCCTTTCCCACTAAAAAAAAGCAAAAAAAACAAAAAAAACAAAAACAAAGAGAATTTAAATAAAAGATTCTATTTTTCTATATGGACAACATAAATATTTATTTTGTACTAAAATTTCCTTTAAAATGGTGTGGTGAAGCCCTTAAATGGCAATATCCCTCCCAAATATTAAGTTGTAAATTAGAAGAAAATAGTGAAGTAAACAAATTAATAATTATGATTATTTGAAAAAAAGGGGAGAAATTAGGGGAGTAGTTGCTCCGAATTCGGGATTGTGGGTGCTATAAATTAGGATCCCTTGAAAAACCTCGGTCCTCACCTTTTCTTCTCTTCTTCAACCATTATATAAACCTCTCCTTCAACCCCCAATTTCTCTAAGTATTCTTCTCTCTAAATTCGTTTTTTAATATAAGCATATATTTGTGTACATCGGCCACACCGATTAATTCCAAGCTGTTAAACCCTAATCCTATTCGGAATCTGATTACCAAAGCTTCACAATTGTACACCTCATTGCTGAATCTCTACTCAAAACCCAAGCTCTATAATCAAAATCTCTTTAATCAAAGGTACGGAGGTTTTGTTCGTTCGATAAATTCGATAAGGAAGCGGAGAAATTGAGTTTATTGGTATTCTTCCACTGTCGGGAGTTAGAACTAAGTTGAGTTGGCAATCGGGATTGGTTTTGTTTTTCAGTTTTGAAGTTCTGATTCTAAGGTTTAGGGTTTTGACGAGTAATGGATGATCTCGAAAAGGCAATTCTGATAAGCTTTGATGAATCTGGTACGATTAATTCGCTGATAAAGTTACAAGCAGCTGCCTTTATTCAGCAAGTTAAAGACACCCCGTCAATCTGTAGCATATGTATAGAAAAGATTTGTGTCTCGAATCTAGTGGAGGTTAAGTTTTGGTGTTTGCAGTGCCTCCATGAGATTCTTCGAGTTAGGTACTCTTCAATGTCACCGGAGGAGAAGGATTTGATTAGAAATCTGTGTTCTCGATGGCTTGCGGTGAACCGGTCCATGCTAATGATACTAATTCGGTGAGGATTTTGAGAGCCCGTCATTTGTAAAGAATAAGCTTGCTCAGGTTGTTGTAACATTGATAAGTTATGAGTATCCGGAGATCTGGCCATCTGTTTTTGTTGATTTCTTGCATAAACTAAGTAAAGGAGCTGCTGTAATTGACATGTTTTGTCGGGTTTTGACTGTGATGGATGATGAATTAATTAGCTTGGACTATCCGCGTAGTGGGGATGATGTGGCTATGGCGGGGAGGATTAAGGATGCAATGAGAGCGCAATGTGTGCCTCAGATGGTTAGAGCCTGGTACGACATTGTTTTGATGTATAAGAATTCAGACCCTGACCTGTGTTCTAGCGTTTTGAATTCTATGAGGAAGTATGTTTCGTGGATTGACATAGGGTTGATAGCCAATGATGCATTCACTCAGTTACTGTTTGAACTTATGTTGGTGGATGGGTTACCAGATCAACTTGAGCTGCGGCAGCTGGTGCTGTTCTTGCAGTGGTGTCAAAAGGATGGATGTTAAATCAAAGCTTTCTCTTTGCAAAGCCTTCAAATATCTAGGGTTTTAGGTTGGTTACAGATGATAGTGGCTCAGAGCTGGTTTCTGGTGTGGCTTCGTTGCTCACTGGGTATGCAACTGAAGTTTTGGAATGTTCGAAGCATTTGAAGCCAGAGGATGGTAAAGAAGTTTCATTGGAGCTTCTGAATGAGGTTTTGCCATCAGTTTTCAATATCATCCAGAATGGTGAAGTTGATTCAGCATTCAGCATTGTGCACTTTCTCTCAGTTTATGTTGGCACAATGAAGAGCCATTCCACATTGACAGACAGGCAGGTGCTTCATTTGAGCCAAATATTGGAAGTGATCCGGTTGCAGATTCAGTTTGATCCCATGTACCGAAATAATCTGGACATGTTGGACAAGATTGGGCAGCAAGAAGCAGATAGGATGGCGGAGTTTCGGAAGGATTTATTTGTATTGATCCGTAATGTTGGTCGTGTTGCACCGGATCTGACTCAGGTATTCATAAAAAACTCACTGGGCAATTCTATGTCATCCTCAGAAGATAGAAACGTTGAAGAAGTTGAGGCTTCTCTTTCCTTATTTTATGCACTCGGAGAATCATTAAATGATGATGCTATGAGGACCGGTAGCGGTCTACTTGGTGAATTGATACCAATGCTGTTATCAACGCGATTTCCTTGCCACTCCAATAGACTCGTTGCGCATGTTTATTTGGATACAATAACAAGATATGTGAAATTTGTATCAGAGAATACACAATATATTCCAATTGCATTACGTGCCTTTCTTGATGAGAGAGGTATACACCATCCAAATGTCAATGTCAGCAGAAGGGCGAGTTATCTCTTCATGAGGGTTGTGAAATTGCTAAAAGCAAAGCTTGTGCCTTACATTGAGACAATCTTGCAGGTAGCAGTTCAACTTCCAAACTTTCCTATTTGTTTGGGCAGCATATGCTTTAAAAGATGCTGTTATATTTGCTCTCTCTGACACCTTTTGTGCACTTGAAATATCAGAGCCTACAGGATACAGTTGCCCAATTTACAAGAATGGGCAGGGTCTCAAATGATGTTTCAGTATCTGAAGATGGAAGTCACATTTTTGAGGTCAGTTTTACACATAGAGGTCTTTGATTCAATAAGATAGTTGATGCTGTTATCTGATGTTGTCTTTTTGTTCTCTTAGGCAATTGGCTTGTTAATAGGGATGGAAGATGTACCCCTTGAGAAGCAATCAGATTATCTCTCTTCACTGCTGACTCCCCTTTGCCAGCAGGTGAAAATTGGCATATGATAGTTTTTCTTGAAGTTAGAGTGGGGTTTTACAGGGGACTGTGGAGAAGGATTTTCACCTTTCTGGATCTGGAGTATGGTGGAAAAACCATGCTAAATTGCAATTTTATGCTTTTGCAGGTTGAGGTGGCCCTCTTAAATGCTAAGCCTCAAAATCCTGAAGAGTCTCTTCTGCAGATTGAAAATATGCAGCAAATAGTTATGGCTATTAATGCTCTTAGCAAGGTGTTCATCGAGATCTCAAGTTACTCATGTCATATTGTGCATTTAGTTGGTTTAGTCTATTTCTTTGTCATGACTCATGATTGTAGTGTTACAGGCTTTCTCTGATATTTCCTATTTGGAATAGTTTGCAAGTAAATTAGTTTAGGGCGACAAAATATGCCTAAGTATGTCGCATCCTTGACAACATAGATTTTGTGTAATTTGTTACCATAAAGCATACTTTGTGACTATCTGGGAAGTTTGTTTGTATTCTTTTGGTTTTGGGTCTGTAGAGATATGATTGAATTAACTATTTTATACAAATATTTACAGTTAACTACAAACTTATGACTTTTTTGTGATTAGGGCTTCAGTCAGCGTCTGGTAACTACCACCCGTCCTGGAATTGGTCTCATGTTCAAAAAGGTAAGTTCAAGTCAACTAGTAAGTTATGAATTGCCTATTCTTCTTGTGTACTTGATTTAGTTTTCTCGTGTGGCAAGATGCAAATTTGTTGGAGAAATGGCAAGTTACTATGTTTGTAGTATTGTGTATTAATTATCAACTAGCTTTCTCCCTTATTCTCAATGTCACCCCCCTTCCACTTTCACTCTCTTATGACATAGATTGTAAGTAATACTAATAGAGAAGTAATAATTCACCGCTCGTCCCTTGTTTTCTCTTCATCCTTTTCATTTAGTTTGTGTACTTTTATGCTTCTATGGAAGCCAGAAGCAGACAATAGCACGTATGTTTCTGTATTTTGGTAATGTGAAGTCACTAGTTGCTATATGTCTCTATTCATATGTGTACATTCTGATGACTTATTTATTCTAGACTTTGGATATTCTCCTGCAAATTCTTGTTGTCTTCCCAAAGGTAGAAACCCTGCGAAGTAAGGTAAGAATTGCAGATCTCTCCACTTGATTGCCATATTTCAACAATACCTAACGACACATTGTTTTCAGGTTACCTCTTTCATTCATCGTATGGTGGACACTCTAGGACCTTCCATATTTCCTTATCTTCCAAATGCACTGGGCCAGTTGCTAATAGAAAGTGAGGTATCTGATTTGCATCTTAAATAATTTTTCTTCGTTTTATTCTACTATTTTTAATTTTATATACTAACTTCTTATGAGGATGTAATGGTGAGTTACTGATAAAAGTTATACTGAGTTCTTGTGTTCATATGTTTTGAAATAAAAGGTACCGTTTACCTTCATGTTTTAGTGATGCCTATATTAAAGTTACATGCATGATCCATATTATCTATTTTCCATTATGTCGTCCATGTTGTACAGTGACAAAATAAATCTTTATAATGCCTTATTTCAGCCAAAGGAATTGGTGGGTTTTCTTGTACTGCTTAATCAGCTCATCTGCAAATTTGGTGCTGAAGTCCGCGACATCTTGGAAGCTGTATACCCTGTTATTGCTAGTAGGGCATTCAGTATTCTTCCAAGGAATGATATTCAGTCAGGGCCAGGCAGCTGTGGTGAGGTATGTAAAGTAGTTCCTGACATTATTTGAGTTGATAAGAATCATAAGATGGAAAATTATCATTACATGGGCTATGGGCTATGCAACAAGATCTAATATGGGCTTAATCTTAAGTTAACCTGGTAAAATTTTTGAGCATCTCAAAAGCAAATAAGCACTTGGACAGTTGGACAAGGTTGATGAGTATTATATACCCTCTCTTGGCTGGAAGCTTAGAATTTGTGAATACAGCTTTGATCATAGTGCCCTAAGGAAAGTCACCTTGAAGCATAACAATTTAGTTTTCATTTTCTTTTATCTTTAGGTGTCTATGGCCTTTTCCCAAAATTTGCTTTGTTTCTTTTATCTTATTCAATAGTTCGCTGAACAGCCTGCCTGAAATGTCATCATTTCGTCATTTCAGTGGCAATTGTAGCTTTGTTAGATATGCATTAAGCCAACGTATCAGTTAGGCTGATGTCTCCTTCTAATGCAAATATCTCCATTTCAGCTCATGTGAATCTCAATATGCAATTTTTTCCCAGGAAATCCGTGAATTGCAAGAGCTTCAGAAAACGGTGTTTATATTTCTGAATGTTATTGCTACGCATGATCTTTCATCAGTCTTCTTATCCCCTAAAAGCAGTCCGCACCTGGATTTGATGATGCAGTTGTTGTTATATAATTGTTGTAATCATAGGGATATCGTTATAAGAAAGGTACATTGCCTAATTCTTGCTTTTCATAGAATTGCTTACAATCTTTGTGCTCTGATTTATTGTAATGTGGGTTTGAAAAACTTCATATATCTTTCAGGCATGTGTTCAAGTATTCATTAGGCTAATCAAAGATTGGTGCACTGGTCCTTATGGCAAAGAAATGGTATCTTACTTGGAGTACTTATAAATTATGCTTTGTCAATCTATTCAAATACTGAAAGTAGGTCTATTTTTCAGGTGCCTGGTTTTCAGCGGTTCATAATTGAGACATTTGCAGTCAATTGTTGTCTGTACAGTGTGCTGGATAAATCCTTTGAGTTTCGTGGCGCAAATACTGTAAGCTCATTGCTCAGATCAGAGCAAATTTTATACACTTATCAAAAGTTTTACCATTGATTCAACATTGTATCACTTTTGAATTTTACCAAATTAAGTACATATATCGTGTTACATCCATCCATCCATCTTATAACACATTTGTCCTTTGCCACCTGAACACATCCATTTTACTTCTTGTGGCATTTTTGACAGGTCCTCTTGTTTGGTGAAATAGTAACAGCCCAAAAGGTCATGTATGAGAAATTTGGTAATGATTTTCTTCTTCATTTTGTATCGAAGTGTTTCCCAAGTATTCATTGCCCTCAAGACTTGGCCGAGCAGTATTGTCAAAATCTGCAGGTACTATCTAATGCTTCCAACATTTTTCTGGTTGTGCTTCGAAATAAATTAAACTAGGATTAATTTTCAGGGCATTCGCAATTGAATATGCATCAGAAGCTCTATAGCATCTAAGTAGATTAAAATTCTTTGATGGAACCTATGCTTGTTAAACTTATAAAGAGCCATGTGAGTCAGATAATTCTCAACTTTGAAAATGACAAAGTAAATTCAGCAATCTTAGCCATGTCTACAGAGATAGAAATTGAACTGAATGAGCTAGTGTATTACTGCAACTGAAGTGTCCATGCTAAAATAAGTATTTTACTTCAATAGAGATTAATTATGCAGTTATGATTTTATTTGATGTGTCTGTTCTTGAACATACTTTTTAGGCAGTATGATGATGTGATGGGGTGTTGTGTTTGTTATTAGGGCAATGACTTCAAGGCACTGAAGTCCTTCTACCAGTCCCTCATAGAAAGGTTGAGACCATTACAAAATGGCAGCTTGGATTTCAGATAGCAAAATATCCCGTATTCTTTCTGGCTCCATGTAACCCTAATGGTCCTAATGTTTCAGCTGCTGCTGTTCAATATTTATCCATCAAAAGGTTCGTCCCAATTACTTACCTTGTGAATGTCCCTCCAAGAACTCAAGTTCATGTGTGGCAAGCTCTTATAATTCTTACTCAATTCCCCCAAAATTGCAGGTCTCTTGTTGTGTAAATACCCATTCGTTTGGTCACCATTGATGGTGGAGATCCGTGGATGTTCGTTATTTCCATGCGACATCAGTTTTGTTATGTTCTTTTGTTCCGCGGTAGAGAGTGTCAGCAAACAGACACTCAAGAAGGCGATGACTCTGCACCTCAGGTTCTGTGTTCCATATAATGAGGAAATAGTAGATCCGGTTTTAAAACTCTACGTTCCTTTTACTCTCTTTCCCCGTCTTGGCCTGAAGGGGGCAAAGTGTGAAAATGAGCTGATTTTGTTTTCATCAGATGTTTCCTGGACCATTGTCCTGTTACACGAGCTTCATTTCATTCATTAATTTCATACGAAGTGACCCCATATATGATCGCATCGAGCTGCTTTCCACTGCTCATTTTCTTGTTATGGAGTGTGAATGAGGTTGTTGATAAAGCAGAATCTTTGCATATATAGTGTTCAATAATCCTGTGATTGATTGTTGTCCAATCCCTGATATTATTGTGATCATACTCGTAGAAATCCAGGTAATTCTTTCTCCATTTAGATGTGGTTGTGGAACATGATTTTGAAAAATAAAAAATCATGATGTCTTATTATCCTGTAGTCCTAAAAGGGTGGTGATTGATTGATTTATAGTTTATTTGCATATTGTTAGCGCAGGAAAGTTTGTTTGAGCTCAAGTCGATGTAGATGGCTTTCCACAATCTACTTTTATTTGGTGGATTTATTCTCTGTTCAGACATATTTTTTAATGACAGGTGTTGCTTTTATGCTGAGATAATAATTGCGGTTTACATCTTGATTCATTTTATTATTTTTGTTGAATAAGTCGAGTGAGGTTAGTATAAAACGAATGGACAAGACGGAGTAGAAAGGGAGGGAGAGGTAGAGAGAGTTCATCTAATGATCATAATCTTAATTATCATTCTGTTATGATATTTGTAATTTGTTCTGGAATTATGAAATAATGAAAGCAGAGATGAGGTTTCGGTGCTGAAGGATTCTTCAGCAGAGAAGTGAGAAAGGGAGGGAGAGGTACAGAGAGTTTAGAGAGAGAGATTGGAGCTAAATCTTCTTCCTTTTATTACTTTTAACTCAGCCCTAAATACCACACGGGGTCGCACTTGTTAAATAATAAATACAACTAAATAACAACCGGTAATCATTTGAGAATAGCAATCTCAAATTTTTTATAGCCACCATATCTACACTCACGATTCTTTCTCTTCCTATTTTACAACTGCGGTTTTCCCTAAACTATTTCTTCCTCAACTTTCTCTACTCTAATTTTCTGCCGAGCAATCCAATTTCTTCTTCAATCGACCCTAAGATCATGACATATTCACGAGCTTTATAATAAAATTCAAGTGCAATAAGAATTTGTAATCTGAACAATCGAATTTATAAATTTCTAAAGATTTTCATTAACGATATCTATAGTATTGTCGATATTCAAAATTGCTCGGGTGGAAGTCGTTTGTAGTTTTGTGTCTTTAATAGGATTAAAGAAGTAGCCGCGTATTTTTTTTGAAGCAAAACAAATAAAATCAATCATCCAAATCATCTATTACAATGTCTTTCAACCAACTAGGAAAATTCTCTGTCGAAATAATCCTTGAAAAATTATGTATCACATATTACGCCAAACTATGAGCAGTCTTATTAGTCGATCTATACATGTGTTGACCTCTATAAACGCATAATCCCTCGATATCCTAATAATGTCTACTATATCCTCAGGTAGCACCTCCTCTTCCTCCTCCAGATTAGCCTCGAGTCTTGCTACCAGGAAAAGTGTGAATATCTCAAAAGGGGCAATCTTATACTCTATGCAAAGTGTTAATCCATGGACTACAGCCATCACTTCTGCCATCATAATACTGGAGCTAGCTGTTGTTCTCTTTGCCATCGAAACTTGAATGTTT
Source organism: Salvia rosmarinus (assembly GCA_036937905.1). Classification (NCBI taxonomy): domain Eukaryota; kingdom Viridiplantae; phylum Streptophyta; class Magnoliopsida; order Lamiales; family Lamiaceae; genus Salvia; species Salvia rosmarinus. The sequence goes on from CM072819.1 coordinate 104,229,659, forward strand.
CCATTTGAATCTCTAACAATAACTCCTACTCCAAATCTTTCCTCTCCTTGTTGAATAAAGCATCAACATCCACTCTGTGTGTTCCTTTATTCGGCCTTCGCCATACCCTCTCTCCACAAGTCATGCCGAGATGGTCATTTACCAGCAAGCTCAATCTTATCTTCTGATGCATCTCCACGAAAACCTTACTTTGTTCCTCTGATGCCATATCCTTCCTCACCTCTTCCCCATGATTCCTTTTGCAGACATAGTTCCATACCTTCCAAAGTATGATCCCCACACTGCGTACTTCTCTTCACTAACTTTTCCCTAGATCACCTCTGCTATATTCCTAATCTCTATCTTATCTCCTATTCGTAAAAACTTCCAAATGTTGCTTCTCTTCCAAATATCCACCACTTCTGGACAGAATATCAACACATACTCTGTAGATGCCCATCTATCCTTACACATCGAGAAAATTCCATCCGTAGGCACGTGAAGCTCCTTCAGATTAGCTGTCGTAGGAATAAAGTTTTCATCACTCTCCAAAGATATACTCAACTTTAGGGGTATGTACGGAGTACATATCAGCTTACTCCATAATTTTCGATCTACTGAGCTCGTTGCTACATGGGCATCATAGTATCCCATCTCCAATAAGTACGCCGTCTAGACCATAACTTTCTGGTCTGGTTCCCACCACATTCCATCAGTTTTGTCTCTTTCAGCAATTGGTGTATTAAGAATCCCATTACATTCATAGGGGAGGAATAAAGATTTTATTTTTTGTAGATCTCATTCTCCTTCTCCTGTAATCAATTCTGCTACCTTCATCTTGCAGTCGTCATCCCTCGCATGACTCCATATTTTACCCCCATACAGCTCTTAACCCATCTGTCGCCATGCACCCTTATGTTGGTACCATCTCCCACTCTCCATCTCAGTCCTTTCTCCACTATTTCCTTGCCCCACATCAAAGATCGCCACACATATGTTTCACTTGTGCCCCAAGAATGTCTCATTCTCTAAAGTATCGCCCTTTGAACACTCGTGCTACAAGAGATTGAAGGTTTTTGGCCATCCTCCAAATCTGTTCCGCCAAAAGAGCTTGGTTGAAAATTCTCTCGTCCCAAAATCCCATCCCCCCACTCTCCTTCGGCTGGCACAACTTCCTCAGTTGTGCCCAATGTATTCTCTTATCTTCGCACTTCTCACCCCATCAGAACCCCGCACTCATCCTGTTAACATCCTCACAAATGGAGTCGGGTAATTTAAAACATTGCATTGTGTACGTGGGAATCGCCTGAATCACTACCTTCAGTAGGACTTCTTTTGCCCCCGCTGAAAAATCTTTCTGGTTCCATCCCATAATCTTTTTATGTACTCAGGTCTTTGATATTCCCGAATTGTAGTCTTTTTTTCCTAAGAGATAATGTCGGCGATCCTAGATACATTTGCAGTCTTTGTTCTGCTCTAATATCCAGCAGCCTCTTCACAGCCTCCCATTTTTCCACTGAGGTGTTGGGACTGAAAGGGATGGATGATTTCTGGAGATTAATTACATGCCCCGATGCCATCTCGTATGTCTTGAGCACTTTTTTAATTGTCTCAGCTCCTTTCTCCTCAGCCTTAAAAAAATATCAAGCTATCATCCGCAAAGAACAAGTGGGTGATAGATAGCTATCTCGGCACCATCAGAACTCTCACAAGTCTCCCTATTCTCTCCGCCTGGTGAAGAAGTGAAGAAAAGCCTTGTGCGCAAATGACAAAAGGAAGGGTGATAAGGGATCTCCTTGTCTCGGTCCTCGTGATGGTTTGATATCCCCATACCTAGCATTGTTCAGCATGAAAGAAAATTTGACAAACCTTACACACCTCATAATAAGTTTGTAGAAGTTCTTCGGAAAACCCATCATTTTCATAACCGCTTCAAGGTAGTCCCATTCTACTCTATCATATGATTTGCTCATGTCAATCTTCATTGCGGCATACCCGTCTTTCCATTTTTTCCGATTCCTTAGCCAATGTTGGCATTCAAAACTAATAAGTACGTTGTCTGTGATGAGACGTCCATTTATGAAGGCACTTTGTTCTTGGTCTATCACCTTTCCGAGCACAATCCTCAGCCTTCTACTTATCACATTCGACACAATTTTATATATGGTATTGCATAAGCTCAGTAGCCTAAAATCTAATACCACTCTTGGCTTCTTTACTTTTGGGATCATGCATATATATCAGCGTTTCATTCCAGTTTTCCACATCATTTCCATTATTAAGAACTCCTAGTACCGCTGATGTACTTCATCACCAATAACTGGCCAAAAACGTTGAAAAAATCTTGCATTAAAACCATCTGGACCCGACGCCTTCGTAGGGTGTATATCAAACACCGCTTCCTTGATATAACTTATTGCAAAAGGTCTTTCAATGTGCAGGTAGTCCTCCTCTATTAGGCGTTCTTGAATCAATATGCTTAACTTTCGGCAACCTAGTCCGGAACAGCTCGAAAAAGAACTCTTTAATGATACCTGCTTTTCCATTCTCATCCTTCTTCGTTTCTCCATTTTTGTCCGTAAGTTCAGATATAGTGTTTTTGCTTCTTTGTTTCGTTGCATGTCGCGGAACACCCTAATGTTTCTGTATCCTTTGGTTAGCCAATTCAACCTTGCTCTTTGTTTCCAATGGCACACCTCCACATCCACCGCCATTTCTATTTGTTTGGAGATATCCAGAATATCAGCCACATTAGCTTTGCTTTCTTGTGTATCCATCACCTTTTGTCTCCTCTTGCGCAGCTGCTCGATGTTCTTCCCCACCTTAGCAAATTTCTTGCTTGCCCATTCCATTAAAAACTTCGCGCATCGGTTCAACTTTCTCAGGAGATCGGGTGTTGATGGGATATGGCCCAACCGCTCAGGCCCACTGACAGGCCCAAACGAGTTGGGCCTGCGTTAATAACGGCCCACGCGGTTAAGCTAAAGGCCCGACCTCTAAACCCTAACCACCTCTAAACCCTAATCCGCCTACCACACGAGGCGAGGATCCCTACATGGGCGAGGATCCCTACAGGCGAAGGAAGAGTCCCTACATGGGAGGGATCGATCCCGCCAATCGGGGATTGGGCACGTCTTTGGGGTCCTCGGATATGTATAAATAGGGTTAGATCAACGGTAAAAAGGTAGGCAACTTATTGAATACTAGAGCTTTTAGATACACTCATTGTAATCCAATTATAGTGAAAGTATTGAGGATCATCACCTCCGTGGACGTAGATCTCATTTGGATCGAACCACGTAAAACTCTCGTGTTCTTTACTTCTTTACACAAATCTCGTATATTAACATACACTAGATTTATCATTGGCGCCGTCTGTGGGAACAACTGAACAAAAAAGCTTCGTTTTTCTACAATCTAATGGCGAGAACACGTGCAAACGCTAGCACCGCCGCCGATGCTGGCAACCACCGCGCGACACAGCGTCGCGGGAAGGGGATCGCGGACGCCACCAACGGCAACACGCCTGAGGGTTACATGGAGAACATTCCCATACACCCTCAGGATAACCGCCCTGACGAGGAAGAAGATGCCGACCTCAACGCCAGTAAACAGGCGGTTCACCGGTCTCACGAAGTCTTTGGCCGAGCCGTGTCTGAGTTCCTCAATGCCAATCTTGGCCAATTCCAAAATTTCCTTCACGGAGGGCGAATGGGCGGGCACCTCTTGAGTGCCCGGCTGGTGATTGCAGTGCGCCCGAGGTCATCCGCCCCACCGAAGTGGTCAACGCTCACCTCGGCACAATAGCCGGGAACGCGTACGCCAACCTGCCGCCCGAGGTCAATCACCTCGCCGAGATGGTCGCAACAATTCACCCCCGCACCGCCCGCGAAGTCGTTCACCACCTCGGCGCACCGCCTGTGGAGGTGGACGAGCAGAGAGAGAGGCGGAGCCGAACTCCCCCTCGAAGAGACGACAGACGCCGTCACCGGTCTCCCACCCTCCGAGAGAGATGACAACGATCTCCGGGGTTCGACCGTGCGGAAGAACCATCTCCTTTCTCCGAGAGATTACGGACACGCCTGCCCTGCGCCGATACGGGGCACCCAACATCGCGCCACGATGGCCTTGGGACCCTCCGACTTCCTTTTCGCCACACTACCAACATGGCGAATCAAGGAATGGAAGATTTTCATATGTGCAAAATCTTCCCGAGGTCTTGATCTCCAACGCCCGATGGTGGTTCACCTCGCTCGCCAAAATAGTATACACCGCCTGTGATCTCATGGATCGTTCAGTGGCGCTCTATCGAAGATACCACCTCGGCAGCCTTCGTCCGACACTGCCACTATCCGCGAGGCGGGGCGAGACGATGTCGAACTTCGTCTCGAGGTTCATCATGGAGTCTCTCAAAATTGATGAGAGTAACGATCTCTACATCATCAATGCGTTCAAGAACGGGATCCGACCCGACGCATTAAATAAAGAGATCACCCGAGAAAAGCCGAAGACGGCTAGTCGCCTTTGGACCGTGGTTGACAATTTCGTCAAAGGAGACGAGTCGGACCGGAAGAAGAGAGAGATCTGGGATGAGCAGAGGGCTGAAAGAAAGAAGCCAGATGACCGAGGTCGAGGCGCTGATCGCCGAAGTGCCTTCGAGAGAATCAAGAAGGGCCCGATGGAGTCCAGGCTCGGACCTCGGCCAAACCCTGGCGGTAACGCGCCTCGTCTGCTCAAATCGAGGGCGGAGATATTCGAGCTCCACGCCGAGCTCTTCCCGAAGCCCCCTCCTATGAAAGGAGGATCTAAGAAGAGGTCAACGGAGAAGTATTGTGACTATCACCAAGGGTATGGTCACGATACCGAGGATTGCAGAAACCTGGGCTCGTAGATTGACGAGCTCGTCAAAGGAGGAGCCCTCAAGAAATACATCGGCCGAGCTGGGCCAGGGAACAAGAAGCGCAGATGGAAGAATAATGGTGGCAACAAGCGCAGCCGACCTCGGCGATGACCCGGCTCGAGGGCGGCGAGGGCGAAGGTCCCAATGCTATGGGCGGTCATGCCATTACCGATCGCTTATAGGAACGACGAGGTCGTCGTTAAAGAATGAAGCTCGAGGCCGGCCCCCGAGGAGCCGAAAAACAAGCGACTCGGGTTGGTGAGAACATCGTGTTTTCCAAAGATGACCGGTGCCCAAAATCATGCTCCACCAAGACGCCATCACTATACAAGCCGTGGTGGGCAACAAGAACGCCCACGGGTCTACATCGACATCGGTGCCTCCGTCAGCATTATCTTCCGCAGTCTGCGGATAAACTTGAGGTCGGAGGGATTCAAATACGTCCCGCGCCATCCCAGTTGCGGAGCTTCACTCAGGAGGCGGTTCAACCCGAAGGTGTCATTACCCTTCCGGTTACCGTAGGACGTGCTCCCAGGTCGGTCACAAAGTCCATTCAATTTTTCCTGGTACGAGCTCCCTCTCCGTACAACATCATCCTGGGCAGAGATTGGCTATACGCCACCAAGGCCGTCTGCTCGGTGTACCACCTCACAATCAAGATACCCACCCCGGTGGGGGTGCTAAGCATCCAGGGTGACCAAACGGCAGCCAAAGAATGCCTACGAGTCTCAACCCAGGATGTAGCCTTGCCTCAGGCATAGCAATTACAGAATCCCCAGAAGCCGCCACCTCGGGACGACCTGACCGAGAACCTTCAGCTATACGACGACGACCCCTCCAAAGTTGTCAAGGTCGGCGTCCAGGGCCCAGCTGATATTCGGCAAAGATGTCATGCGACACGAGGGAATACAGGGACGTGTTCGCATGGTCCCCACTCGACATGACCGGAGTGTCACCCGAGCTCATAACTCATCGCCTCAACATCGACCCGGCTACTAAGCCAGTTCGGCAGAAGAAAAGAGTGTTTGCGACAGAGCGCAGCCAGGTCATAAGAGACGAAGTGACTCAACTCCAGAAGGCCAAGATCTTGTTCGAGGTTAAATACCCGACCTGGATGGCTAATCCAGTCGTGGTCCGAAAGCCAGGAGGGGGGTGGCGCATGTGTGTCGACTACACCGACCTCAACAAACACTGCCCGAAAGATTGTTACCCCCTCCCCGACATTGACAAGAAGGTGGAGGCACTGGTAGGCCACGAAGTCTTCAGCTTCCTAGATCTGTACAAAGGGTACCACCAAATCTCGATGAGCTCCGGAGGGCGCCCAAAGGCAGCGTTCATCACCGACTCGGTGTCTTTGCGTCATAGGAAGATGCCTTCGGCTGAAGAACGCGGAGCTACCTACCAGAGGATGGTGGACGCAATATTCAAAGACCACATAGGGGAGATTGTCGAGGTCTACGTCGACGACATCGTAGTCAAAAGTCAAAAAATGGAGAGCTGCGCCGACGACCTCGGAACTATCCTCCAGCTCCTCAGGTCGGCCAACCTCAAGCTCAACCCCCAGAAGTGTACATTCATGGTGAAGACCGGTAAATTCCTGGGATGCTGGGTTTCTCAAGAAGGCCTGAAGGCAAATCCCACTAAGGTGAAAACAGTGCTCGACATGCAGGCACCAAAGACCATCCGTGAGATCCACAAACTCACCGGGTGCCTAGCCGCCCTCAGCAGATTCCTATCTCGGGCTGCCGAGAAGCAGCTTCCCTTCTTCAAGATCTTGAGGAGAGCTCCGGACTTCGCCTGGCAGGAAGAACACCAGGTCGCCTTCGCACAACTGAAAGAGTATCTCGCCGACCTGCCGACCCTGTCCGCCCCGAAAGAAGGCGAGCTCCTTTCTTTGTATCTGGCCGCCTCGAACGAGGCAATCAGTGCGGTATTGGTACGAGATGAGGTGGGGCGACAACTTCCCATCTACTTTATTAGTCGGGCTCTCAAAGGACCGGAGACGAGGTACACCGACCTCAAAAGGTAGCTGCTCTAGTGAGCATGCGACGCCTCCGACCTTACTTCCAAGCCCATTCCGCCAGTCTCGACCAACTTACCTTGAGACAAGTCTTGTCAAAGCCGAGTCATCCGGACGTATAGCAGTGGGCACTGGAGCTCGGCGAGCACGACATTTCATACTCCAGGGCCGGCCATAAAGGGCAGCTCACCGACTTCACGGTGGAAGCCAAATTCACCGAGGTCGATCCTACCGGTGAGGTCACTCCAACTCCGCCCCTGCGGAGGAATCATCCTTAACCCACCGATGGTTCTTGGCGGATGTGCGTGGGCGGGCTTCATGCAAAAGCAGGCGTGAGCGAGCATCCTCCTCCTCGGCCCGGACAAAAAGAAGTGACCTATGCACCCGGTTTACCTTCCCGACCACAAACAACGAGGTGGAGTACGGTTACCGATCTCGGGACTCTACCGCAAAGGAATTGAAAGTGGACATGATCCGGATCTTGAAGATTCCGTGTCGTGGTAAACCGGTCCTAGGTAAATCTGAGGCCAAGGAGGATCGGATGAAGTAATACCTTGAGAAGGCGAAGGAGATGCCGACCTCATTCAGTACTCGGTGTTCATCGTATCCCACGAGGGGAAAACAGCCGAGCTGATATCCTCAGTAAGTTAGCTGCGTCATCAACAAATCCACCGGTGGAGGAAGTTCATTCCAGAAGCATCGTGGAGTCCCACATCGACATCATCACCGAGATAGAGCCGAAGCGGATGTCTCCCATAAAGGCTATCTCGGAAGGCGGCGACCGCCTCAAGACCGGCTCGAAGCCAAAAGATGATGGTGAAATCCAAAAGTACCTCACACATGAGGCGTTCTCTATAGAAGTCTTATCTTCAACCCTCCCGAGGTGCCTCGGGCGGAAGAAGCCGACCACGCACTCAATGAGATTCATAGAGGGTCTTGTGGAAGTCACATCGGGTCACGAGCTCTCTCAAAGAAGACGCTGAGGTCGGGATATTACTGGCCCACCCTCATCCAAGATTCGGCCGAGCTCGTCAAAAAGTGTCCGAAGTGCCACCACCCACACAAAAGCTACCCTAGACCGATCTAAGCGACCTACGTAGTGCGTGGCCTTTCATGCGATGGGGATCGACATCGTTGGTCCGTTTGACCGAGCACCAGTCGACGGTGCTTAGTCGTAGCGTAGACTACTTCACAAATGGGTGGTGAGCCACTTTCGAGCCTCACAAGTAGGAGGATTCGGACGCCGTGTGGAAAAACATAGTTTGCCGCTTCGGCATACCGCATATTTTGGTCTCGGACAACGGCACCCGGTTCGTCGACAAAACTTTCAAGGAATGGTGTGAAGAGCTCCGGATCGGGCAGCGTTTCACCTCGATCGTGCATCCGCAGCAAATGGTCGGACCGAGGTGACGAACCGCACGATCATACAAGGATTGAAAAGAGGTTAGACCGAGCTAAGGGTGATTGGGTTGAAAATCTCCTCAATTCCTCGGTCTATGGGACAACACCCGGACTTCGCATGGAGAAACCCCTTGACTTGGTCTCACGGGATCGAGGCATCATACCGGCCGAGATCGGCCGCACCGAGCCGTGCACTCCTCACTCGACCGCAGAGGGAGCGAGGAAGACACGTGTGTCAACCTTGATACTCTCGAGGAGAACGCGAGCTCGCCTTCATAAAGCAGTCAAATACAAGTGCCGGTCATGCGGTACTACAAAAAATGGTAAAGGCCTCCACACTCCAAGTAGGCGATCTCGTCCTACGAAATAATGAAGCCGAGAGAGCCGGCGTCTTAACAAGCTCGATCCGACATGGGAAGGTCCATACCGTGTCCAGGAGAACCTCGGCAAAGGGACCTATAAGCTTGCTCACCTATCTGGTGCACTTATCCCCCGAACCTGGCAAATCACTCACTTAAGGAGGTAATTTACGTAGCTTTGATTTGGATCGACATCATGATTAGTCCTCTTATTGCTTTTGCGAAGTGCGATGTTATTTACTTCTTAATAAAACATTTGTTTTTACGAATAAGTATTTCACTGTCTCATCTTATATTTATGTGAACATCCATTCGGATTAAACACAATTAACCTTCACAAGGGGCGCCCTACGAAGATGACAAACCCACTAAGTAGGGTACTCAACTAGCGCGCGACTCACAGATTACTCATTAAATTGAGCGTCTATGTGCAAGGCATACAGACTACTCATTAAATTGAGCGTCTACATGCACGCATCTGATTACTCATTAAGTTGAAACATCTATATGCAAACGGCGTCCACATCGGATCTCGTCAAATTACACCCCTTTATTTGGAAAGATATACATACGTATCTGATGCGAATACATTTACGACTAAAACCAAGTCTAGCTATATTTGTACCTCTCGAGGAGGAAAATATACACTTGTACAAAGTCTAAATACATTTACGACTAAATACAAAGTCTAAGCTATATCTGATTCATTCGGGCCCGAGCTCCACCTTGCCGAGTCGGCTAAATCTACACGATTCGAGATAAAATCACAGGTGGCGATGAACACGGGATGAACTCGGTGCCTTCCACCCAATCGATGAGGTCGGCCCCATCGCGACCTACTCCAGCTACACTTTGAATTGGCGCGGGTGGGTCCCCCCGGCCTGAAGGAGGTACTCCTGGAACCGAGGTCGCACTTCGGCCCCTTGAGCTTGACGCCTGGCCAGGGTTACGACCTCGCCCTCGACCTGCCGCTCTTCCTCGCCGACCTGAGGTCCTCGGGCGCCTTCCACTCGCCAATGACCTCCCTCTAAATGCTCCCCTCTCAGCTGGGCCCAGCAACCGAAGCACTTCGGCATGATCGGCATAGCCGCCCTCCTCCTCGGGTTCTTCTATCCTTACATCGGTGGAGCCAGCTACGGACTCGCTGCGAGGCTGGGGCATGCGTCGCTTGCGGACGAGCTCGTATATCTGAATATACTTCACAATGGAGTCGAGGCAGTCTTTAAACTTTTTACTGCCGGGCCCCTCCTCATCCCTCAGCACCATGCCCTCGGCAAGCAAGCTCTGAACTCGATCATCGACACGATATAGTAACTCCACCGGATCGGTGGATTACCTTTCATACTCGCGCTTTCTCCGAGATTTTCTCCGACCTCTCCCGAGCCAACTCGAGCTGTTCCTCGCACTGCATTAAGCGCCCTTGAATCATGTCGGCAGATGGATCCCCCCCCTGGACTTCGAGATGAGCAATCCTTAGCTTGAGGGTCTCGTTCTCAGCCAGGAGGCGAGCCACCTCGCGATCGGCCTCATACAACTTCTCCCTCAGCTCGGTAAGCTATGTCGAGCTCACATCCAAACTCACCAAAACCTGAGTCAATTCGGCCGAGCGGCTCCTCCAAAACAGCACCTCCTCGTTCTTCTCAGCTAAGGCACCTCGGGCCTCTTTCAGTTTGGTCAACAGATCATGATCGAGCCCGAGATATTGAGAAGCGGAATGCTAAAAAAAAAAGAGAGGAGGACAAACACGTTCAAAAAGTGCGTCTTTTATTTATAACAGGCGAAAGTACAAAGGCTTAGGATCCTAATGATCCCAGCAATAGTTAACCTATTACATTAGGGTCGCTGACCTCGGCTGCCTTGTCAGAGTCGCCGACCACCTGCTCTTGCTCTCGGCCTCCACTCGGCCCCACCTCCCCAGCCTCGGCTCGCACCTCAGCGAGGAGTTCCTGAAGCTCCGGGTCTTCATCCTCCTTGCACTGGGCCACGGCCTCAGCGATCACTCGGGCGTAATCCTTTTGCACCGCCCGAGGTGCGACCTCAACCCAACCATGCCTGACCTTGTCGAAGCCAGGCATCGAGGCCACCAATCCCTCCAGGTAGGAGGATACCACCGAGGCCCGAGTACCACGGCGGATCGGAGATGAAGGAAGAAGGTCTCGGACTCAATGAGCTTCTTTGGCGAGGCCTTCAAAGATCGGTCCTTGCCCCTTGAGCAAGGCACTCGTCTGGTCGGCGAGTTTTTCTCCGCCTCACCACCTCCTCGCGGGCACCCTCCACGGCACGGGCCACTGCGGGGCGGTTCTTCTTCTTCATGGCGGCCTCTGCGGCGGCCTTGCGATCTCGGCCTCGCCCTCGCGGCACCAAGACGGACTCAACAATGCCGGCTTTCCTCCGGCGCCTCACGGGAGGCGCTCTCCACCACGAACCCGGCCATGCGGTGCAGCTCGCCCCAAGAACCGCGCGCGATCCGTGCACCCCAACAAGATCACATAACACAAAAAGTACAAGGAAATATGGCAGGGGCTTATACCTTGGGGAAGGATATAGGAGAGTCGGAGGTCGGCACCTCGTACGTAATACGGGTGCGAGTCCCCCTCCCCGCGGCCGGACTCGAGGTCGGTGGTGGATACCACCACCGGTGGTTCAGTCGTCCACGAACTCTCGGCGGAGCGAGCTCGGTCCTCGCCTTCTTTTTTGGTGGCACCTGGCCAGGAGATGACATATGGGATGACGAGGCCGGCGCCTTGGTCTTCTTCTCATGATCGAGCTTCACTGCGACAAAGAGAATTTTTTTTTTGTTCAGCACAACGAGGTCGGACATGTGAGCAAAAAAAAAAAAATTATAGGGGGATGCCCTCACCCCGATCAGACCCCGCTCCCGACACCTCTGACCTATAAACGCTCAGCCCGGCATTGTTCAGGTCATCCTCGGTGAAATTAATGGATAATATCTCACCGAGGTTGTTGAGCTCTTCCTCCATGTAGCCCAGGGGCTTGACCTTCACTTCCATCATCTTACCAAGACCCCACTCATACCTCGGATGCCCATCAGCCCGCAAAAAGAAATACCTATTTTGCCAATGGGACACCTTCGAGGGGGCCGCTACCTTAAATTTCTGCCGAGGAGACAGATAATACACTCCTCCTATGGTCTTGACACTAAAAAAACGCATCAAGACCTCGAAGGAGAACTCCTCGGCAACGCCATGGCAGGAGAGCCCTAGCCCCACCACCGACCTAATGGAATTCGAGGTCAGCTGACATATGGGGATCTGGAAATATTCTTGGATCCTAAGGAAAATTGGGGCCAAGGGAAACCTAAGGCCAGCTCTCAAGGCATCTACATATACGGTAATAAAACCCTCCGGAGGGGCCATAGCCCTATCATCAGATCGCGGCAGGCACCACCACGCCTCCTCCGGGATCCGATATTCTTCGCCATTTCAAAAAGGTCCTCCGTTGTCAAACTCGACCTCGCTAAACCCACCCTGTATCCATCCCATACTGATGATACCGGCGGGACCCTAGCACTAATTCCTACCGACCTACCCAAAAGGTTATAGCACATATAATCCTTAATATCGGTGACACTATCGGGGGAGGAAGACGGACGGCCAGAGCCCGAAGCAGAATCAGAATGTTCAGAACGAGAAGGCGAAGGAGAAGATGAAGAATACATACTTACTTTTCGGCGAGATATCTGGCTTCTTCAACAAGTTTGAAAAAAAAGTTGGAAAATTTCTGAAAGTACTATCTCTGAAACAAGCGAGAAAGGAGAAGGTGAACAGTTTCCTCAAATGGGACTATTTATGGAGCAAATGGCACCTAAAAACTGTCATTTCAACTACACACGTGTCTATCCACGATTTGATGTAGAGTTGACGCGCGCACATGATTTGAGCACCCAACTACCGTCTGGCGCGTATGACGTACTCTAGGGTAAGGCAGACCGCCAGTCTGACCGTGCAATCATCACTGGCCTCGGCATCCTCCGAGCGGCGCCACTCGGTCGGACCTCGGCATCTTCGGATGGCGTCGAGACCTCGGAAGGGCGGTGCCACTGTGTCGGACCTCGGCGTCCCACCAACGGACATCGCCCCACCATCGAGATCTGAGTCGACCTCGGCATCCTTCCAACGGACATTCCTGTACAGCAACAGATGGCTCCAGTCCATGTGTTTCCGCCAGGAAAGGCAGGTCGCCTCGCCCAGTTCAGACCTTGGGAAAACAATTAGACGTCTCAAGTCGGACCTCGGTATCATCCAGGAGGATATCTCTATCCAGATCGGACCTCGGTGTTACCTATGCAGGTGTCGCTATCTAGGTCGGACTTCGACATCCTTCTGCCGAACATCTTTGTCCAACGACAGGCGACTCCAGTTCGGTCTTCGACAAGCGGTGCATGCCCAGAACGGCAGACTGCCCAACTCAGTTCGAACCGAGATCGTCAAAACAAACCCTGACATCAATGGGATCGAAAAACCTTCGACAACAACCTCAGCCGAGCAACATCCCACCTCGGCAAAGCGCATTCTTCACTTCACCTCGGCATGGCTGTTACTCGACTATTCGGGGGGGGCTATGATGGGATATGGCCCAACCGCTCAGGCCCACTGACAGGCCCAAACGAGTTGGGCCTGAGTTAATAACGGCCCACGCGGTTAAGCCAAAGGCCCAGCCTCTAAACCCTAACCAGCCTCTAAACCCTAATCCGCCTCTACCCTACACAGAAGGCGAGGGATCCCTACATGGAAGGCGATGGATCCCTACAGGCGAGAGGAAGAGTCCCTACATGGGAGGGGATCAGATCCCGCTAATCGAGGGGATTGGGCACGTCTTTAGGGGTCCTCAGATATGTATAAATAGGGGTTAGATCAACGGTAAAGAGGTGGGCAACTTATTGAATACTAGAGCTTTTAGATACACTCATTGTAATCCAATTATAGTGAAAGTATTGAGGATCATCACCTCCGTGGACGTAGATCTCATTTGGATCGAACCACGTAAAACTCTCTTGTCCTTACTGCTTTACACAAATCTCGTATATTAACATACACTAGATTTATCAGGTGTCCCTGTGAGAGAACTTCATTCACATATGAATTCTGGGACAAACTGTTCCTGCAGAAACCATTTGTCCTCAAAATGGAATCTGTCTCCCATGTGACACGTTACATTTCTCTCTTTTTTTTCTTAAAAACACAAAGAATTGGACTGTGGTCTGATCCATAGAAATCGGGCCTTCGTTGTGGTGTTTGGATATTTCTCTTGCCAACGATCATTACATAGAACTCTGTCGAGTCTTTCAAAAATCGGCTCCTCTTTCCGCTTATTAAACCATGTAAAACCTCTATCTAGATTTGCAACCTCGCTTAAACGGCAAAACATAACTACTTCCCTGAAAAGATTCATCTGACTCTGATTCCTTGTCTTACCTCCTTGTTTATCTGTCTCCATCAAGATCTCATTGAAGTCCCCTCCAACTAGGGGTACTTATTGGATCGGTTTCGGTTAACCGAAACCGAAATTCTCCAAATTCAGTAACCGATACCGAAATCAATTGGTTAACCGGTTATCCAATTAACCGATCGGTTAGTCGGTTCGGTTATTAGATAACCGAAAGTATCTAAATTAAATTTCTTTATTTACTTATTTGGCTAATTAAACTAATTTTTAATTTAATAATAATAATAATAATAATAATAATAATAAATAATTATTGTTGGAATCTAATTATACTTATTTTTAATAATAATAATAATAATAATAATAATAATAAATTAATAATTTTTATAATTTCGGTTATTCGGGTATATCCATTCGGTTATCGGTATACCCGACAATTGAAATTAATCTTAAACCACTAACCGATACCGATCAATAACCGAAATAATCGGTTATTGGATATCGATAACCGATCGATATCGATTCGGTTCGGTAATAACGATATCCAATACCCGTTTGATCACCCCTACCTCCAACAAGTCACGGAATAACATTGCACTTATTTGCCTCATAAAGTTTCCTCAAGAGCTCCCACGAGAATTATCTTTGATTCGTGATTGGATTCCCATAGGTTCTCAATATAACACTCTATATGTCCCTGTGAATACGACACCACTCGAACATCAATGTTTTCATCCCACATTAGCATAAGTCCTCCGCTTCTTCCTTGCGCATCCACCATAAAAAAACTTTGTAGTCCTAAAGCCGCTTTGCACCACTGGCATCTGCTCGTAACAAGCCTTGTCTCACAGATGAAGACTAGGCTTGGGGAGTATTGGGCGAGAATTCACCTCAGTTCTTGGAATGCGCTATTTATTACCTCCCAACCCTCGCGCATTCCACACTATGCAACTCATTGCATCCGACGGGGCTGCTCCGCAGCCTCTTCCGTTGAAAGATCATTGCGTGAGTCCTTCTTGCTAAGCCGAATCATCTTATTTTTATTAATTCGGTCCCGTAATCTTGTGCTTGTCTTTTCCCTCTCTTGCACCTACTAAAATACCCATTTTTCTGGTCTTGTGCTCGGTTCCTTCTCCGGCTCCTTTCTCGTTTCTCTTGCTTTCATTTTCCGTCCTTTCTGCTCCCCTTTCCTATTGCCATTTGTATTTTGTGTATGACTAGACACACAATCTCATCCTGTTCCTACCTCTCTCATATAACCCTTCATCGCCTCCTCTTGTTCCTGCTCTTTCTCTTTTCCCCTTCTTAATTGTTGTTCTGCTTCAAATATGGCATTATTATCCCCTACTACATCCATTATTATTTCTCCTCTGATCACTCTAATGATCGTGTTGCGTCCTCCTTTCCTTCGCTTTCGAGATTTTCCCTGATGGAGTGAAGATCACGAGATAAAAGATAACAGGAAAAAGAAGTTCAGAATCTTAGCGATTCTGCCACAACAAGGTTGCCGCACAAATAAAATTGATCAACAAGATGAAAAACCCTAACACAATCCTCTACTCATAATATAGGCCTACTAAGCCCATGCACACCTGCATGGGCCGATAACTTACTGAAAAGAACATAAAGAATATATCAAATAGCAACTAACAATAAATAAACTAATAATAAATAAGTAAACTAATAGCCACGCTCACCACTTCCTTGGGCTGCTCCTCCACTTCCTTCAAATGCACCGCCGACGCCGAGTATACACCTTGATGCTCGCTCCACCACTCGCTCCACCTCTATCAATTGCTCCCATCGGTGAACAACCTTGTCCTCAAGGTTGAACCCGAAACCGCCCCTCGCACGACGCCCACATCTTCCCACGAACTATCCTCCAAAGGCAACCTCGCCATTGAACTAACACCGTCAACATCGACCCCATTCTGACCAACTGTCTTCGCGAAGAATGCTCGTGGAAGAAACTCCGAACATCAGCCATCAAATTTTTAGGCGGGGTCGAACGGCCGCCACCGACCCACCGCAGCTTTAATAGAGACATGAAAAGCAGGTGGACCTTAGAATTTTGGAAGCCGCGACTTATATGCCATCGCGCCAATATTTTCCTCCACCTCGAATGGCCCAAAGAAAGCGGAGCTAACTTTCGATGTGTGATCGCAAATAAATCATACGACGATACGATCGAAACTTGAGATAAACCCAATCACCGTCATTGAATTCCAACGGCCGACGATGCTTGTTCGCCTCTCGCACCATCCGTTGCTATGCGCGTTCTAAGTTAGCCCTCAACTGAACAAGAGTGTCATCCCTTTCCATAACGAACCGCCAATGCTTGAACGCGAATTTCCCGGTAAAAATGGAACAATCGGCGGAGGGCGACCAGAGGAAGCGAAGGAGTCATACCAAGACGAATGAAACCCTCAGATTGAAGCAATATTCTGCCCATGCCAACACTTACTCCATCCCTTAGGCCGAGCCAACGCAAAACACCTCAGGTAAGTTTCCAAACATCGATTCATAACCTCTGTTTGGCCATCCGCTTCGGGATGATAAGTAGAGCTCATGCGCAAGGTGGTTCCATGACTCGAAATAACTCTTTCCAAAATGAGCTCAAAATATTGGATCGAACAAAATGCTCGCTATTACTGCATGTAAGCGGGTGCCAAGACCCATGAAATGATAATATTTCGTAAAACGATCTACGACAACAAATATACAATCAACTCCGTCCGAACGCGGCAGCCCGGTGATGAAATCCATACTCACGTCCTTCCACACCATGTCCGAAATTGGAAGTGGAGTCAAAAGCCCCACCGGCTTCGTCGACTCGTATTTGTGGCGTTGACAAACATCACACGCAGCCACAAGCGAAGTCACTTTCTTCATCATTCCTGGCCAATACAAATTAGCCGCCATGCGTCGATACGTACGAAAAGCCCAGAGTGTCCTCCCGACGGCGATGCATGAAACTCCATAAAGAACTTGGGAATCCAGTCAGAATATGCGGGAATTACCAGCCGCCCCTTGTAGAATAAAACGCCTTGCACTAACTCATAATGCTTTGGCGCATCACGCCCTTCTTCTAATGCGGAAATAACCCGTGACAAACGAGGATCCGCTCGAACCAAC
Organism: Salvia rosmarinus; assembly: GCA_036937905.1. NCBI lineage: Eukaryota > Viridiplantae > Streptophyta > Magnoliopsida > Lamiales > Lamiaceae > Salvia > Salvia rosmarinus. Next base: position 104,246,859 of record CM072819.1, read on the forward strand.
TCCTGCAACGATCTCCAATCAACCCCCCTTGGCACCGAGATCGGCGCTAATTCCAATTCCTCAGCATGGCGCGAAAGAGCATCAGCCACCCGGTTTAACTTGCCCTCCTTGTAAATGATCTCGAAATCATATCCCAATAATTTGGCTGCCAAGTTTTGTTGTGCCGGTGTAGCCAATGTTTGAGACAGCAGCTGCTTTAGACTGCGCTGATCGGTCCTCACAACGAAACGGCGGCCCAACAAATACGGTCTCCAGTGCTGTACTGCCAACACCAATGCCATCAACTCCTTTTCATACGCTGACTTGGCAAGCCCTCGGCCGGACAGATTCTTGCTGAAATACGTAATCGGGCGACGGTTTTGCATAAGGACCGCTCCTATACCTCGCCCGGACGAGTCACATTCCACCTCAAACGACCGAGAAAAATCTGGCATGCATAATAATGGCGCTGAAGTGGGCACACGTTTCAAGTGTTGAAAGGCCTCATCTGCCTCCTTCGGCCACTGCCACCCCTTGGCGTTCTCTTTCTTAAGCAAGGCCGTGAGGGGACCGGCTATCTTCCCGTAATCACGAATGAAGCGACGATAATATCCAGTCAGCCCTAAGAACCCACGCAACCCCCGAAGAGTCGTAGGGGTTGGCCATTTCAACACAGCTCCCACCTTTGTTGGATCCATTTGAACACCCTCGGCATAAACAATGTGGCCTAAATACTCGACATGCGTACGTCCGATAACACATTTTTTTGGGTTTACCACAACAGAATGTGTATGCAGTACCTCAAACACCTGCTCCAGATGACGGATATGATCCTCCCAAGATGAACTGTAAATCAAAATGTCATCGAAGAATACCAACACGAACTTTCTCAGGAACGAACGAAAGATGTCGTTCATCAAACATTGGAATGTCGCCGGGGCATTTGTGAGGCCGAAAGGCATGACCAGGAACTCGTAGTGGCCAGAGTGGGTGTGGAAAGCTGTTTTATGCACATCCTCCGGCATGATATGGATCTGATGATAACCGGCGCGTAAATCCAGCTTACTGAATAGGCGAGCGCCATGCAACTCATCCAATAGCTCCTGAATTAGTGGAATCGGGTATTTATCCGGCACTGTGCTCTTATTCAATGCGCGATAGTCAATGCAGAAACGCCACAAGCCGTCCTTCTTATGTACCAATAAAATCGGGCTCGTGTAAGGGCTACAGCTAGGTTGGATGATACCGACGGAGAGCATTTCGGCGACTAACTTCTCCATCTCATCCTTCTGTAAATGATTGTATCGGTAAGGTTGGACAGAAACTGGAGAAGTCCCTTCGTGCAACGGAATTCTGTGATCACTGTGCCGTGCTGGCGGCAACCCCTTCGGTGCCTGCGTAACCCTGGAAAATCGCGAGATCAGTTTTTCCCACTCTCCTTGTCGTTCTGCCGAGAGACCCGATGGAAGCAAAAATTCCGCATCCCATCCGTCTAATTGCCACAGCATCCACGCCGCATCATCAAAGTCCAACGCCTTAAGCTCTGTGCGGCCACACGCCCGCCGCATCAAGGCCGGGTCCCCCTTTACGCTGATCCTCCTTCCCTCCACGACAAAATCCATCGTTAACTTCGCCGGTTGCCACGGCGCCCCTAGTGAGCCAGCCAAGATCGCCCAAAATAACCTCTATCTGCAAGGGAAATACATAACAAGTTACATAGAAGGGTGATCGACAATGAGAATTGGAACAAAGTGCGGGCATACGAGAGGTGACTGCGTTCCGCCCAAAACGACGACAAATGACACGGCGTAGTGATGGCGGTGAAAGATCCGTTGCGACTCTGCTCGAGATAAAGCAGTGGCTAGCTCCATTGTCAATCATGGCTCTCGCCGTAGTCTCCCGACGCGGACAAAAGCGATGACCGAGCTCCATCGAATCCGTTCGATGATAGCTTGGATAGTTGCAAGTGCTGCAATTCTTCAACAGCCGCTGACGGAACTAGATTGTCTTCCTCTTCTGACCCTCGATCTTCTAGCTCCGACGCCGTCTCCTCCTCCTCAGCGTCTACCAGAGAACCGCCAGTGTTTTGGCCAGGCACTTGTGAAGCGGCCCATGCTTTCCTCCGCAATTGAAACACAGACCCTTAGCTCGATAATCCTCCTGCTGAGCCATTGTCAATCGCCGTGAATTTCGTGTCACGTGCACGGCTGTCGGTCTGTTAGATGTATTGTCGCTTGCCGGAGGTGAGCGCTGGAACGTGGACGTGGGGCGGGAAATTCCTCCTAAAGAGTACGACGGCCGTGGAGGCCCAACCGAGCCAGCGGCCGGGCGTGCAATCCGACGGGCTGCACATATAGCGAGAATACATCCGTCAACTCCGACTCGGGCGGCGGTCGGGGATGGGCGGTGAAGCCCACTTAGAAAGCGTGCCAAGGTACTTGTTCGGTGGCAACGATGGCACCGCGCCACTCGTAAAGATAGTCCTCGTGGATCCGATGCGGCGTGTAAGATCTGAAAGCCTCATGCGCGTTGACCGCAGAATCGTCGCGAAAGCGGGCTATAAGCTCCTTCGAGAATGCATCCCACTGAATGGATGAGGCACGGCGAAGTAGCCACTGTGCCCAGAACATCGCTTTGCCGGACATTGCGATGAGTGCCGTGCGCACCTGTTGCTCAGGGGCGGTGTTGTGTACAAGGAAGTATTGCTCGGCTTGCGCTAGCCATGCGATGGGGTCGACCCCGTTGAACCCTGGAAGATCCATGCGCGGTAGGACAACGGTGGAGTTGGATGTGACGAACGGAGGCTGGGATCCACCGGGAAAATTCGTGTGCTGCGGTTCGGGGTTGGCGCCAGTCAGTTTGGCGAGCTGCGCCAGAATTTCGGTGAACTGCGCCGTGTGGCTGGCAAGAGTGCCTTCCATCGTGGCAAGCCTGCCATCGAACGCTTTCACGGAAATCGCCACATCTTCCATCGTCGAATTAAGCTTTTTCGTGGTCTTTTCCAAATCCCGAATGCGATCGGTATTCGTAGCCATGGCAGGTCGGACCAATTGATGGAGTGAAGATCACGAGATAAAAGATAACAGAAAGAAGCTCGTAATCTTAGCGATTCTTCCACTGACAAGGTTGCCGCACAAATAAAATTGATCAACAAGATGAAAAGCCCTAACACAATCCTCTACTCATAATATAGGCCTACTAAGCCCATGCACACCTGCATGGGCCGATAACTTACTGAAAAGAACATAAAGAATATATCAAATAGCAACTAACAATAAATAAACTAATAATAAATAAGTAAACTAATAGCCACGCTCAGCCACTTCCTTGGGCTGCTCCTCCGCTTCCTTCCGTACGCCGTCGACGTCGAGTATACACCTTGATGCTCGCTCCACCACTCGCTCCACCTCTATCATTCCCGCCCTTTCACATCCGACCCATTCTTCCCCTCCAGCCAGTTTTCTTTCACCCTTGCCACAATCATCTCTCTTCTTCTTCTTCTTCTTCTTCTTCTTCTTCTTTCCATCATCTCCTCTCTAGACGCTCCATAACTCTTATTTCCCATGCTTGTCTCTCTGATGTTCATATGTCCCTTCTGTTTCCTAGCTCGTAGCCAGTTCATGTATCGGTGTTTCACCTTATCTGCCTGAGTGTCCCAGCAATCCCTGGAGATGTGGCCAATTTGCCCGCAGGCAAAGCAAAATTGGGGTAGTCTTTCGTATTAAAGAACAATTAGAACCTCATTGTCTGATTTTTCTTGTGTAATTAGGGGTACACACCTCATAAGGGGTTCGTTTATCTTCCTCACAACTCGAACCCTGGCATATATGCCCACATATAGACCCCCTTCATCTACGTCTACTTCCTCTACCCTTCCCACGCATTCTCATATCCTTCGGATAATATTCGGTTCCATGTATACAAGCGGGACATTATGGCATTGGACCCACATAGCTACATCATTAAATTCAACTTCTGATAGAGTTTGCATGGTGTCAGTTTCTTTAATGATCATTAGGTCATTATGGTAGTGCCACGGTCCTTCCTCTAGTGTTGTTCTCTTATCTGACGTTAGCGAGAAGGAGACAACAAAATATTATGGCCAACAATCTCCACCTCCGCCACTCCCTGGATCTTAGAACTCTCGGTAAGATCGCACGTAGAGTATCCCGGTTCACCGTCCGTTTGGCAAATTTTTTCCAACTACCACTTGTTCAATACGTTTTTACCCTGTGCCGCCTCATCTATAGTTATTGTAACTGTTGTTGTCCTAGCCTCGTTTGATAACTTCAAATCTTCCACCAGTCGTGCTATTTCCTCCGCATCCATAGCTGTTGTCTTCTGACTAATAACAGATCAAACACTTGAAAACCCTTTCAAGAAAGGGATGAAAACCTTCCCCACAGAAAGGATGCACTACGCTCTCAGAAACCTTAGGCGACTAATGAAAATTTCGATTTGTTCATCTTGAAATTACTCCGTATATTAAAATTGAAGTGGCGACATAGTAAAAGACCGATATGTAAAATCCATTTGCATGCATGAATGATGGATCAATCCTAATTTTCTTATCGTATTTCAGTTGGTACTCATATTGAATGTTGTTTAAGTTCAACTCAACTTCTTTATTTAGGTGAATCTTCTGTATGTTACTTTTAATTTATAATATAGAATGCCAATTTAATAGTTTAATCTTATGTATTATGTCCTGATGATTAAAACAAAAGAGCTAATTTAGGAAAACATTTGAAAAATGATTTTGTACTGCCAATCCCTCAAATAATTTGTTAGTGTCTTTTTAGCTCTCTGAATTTGGATCCGAAGAGGTGAGGTTTCTCACCTGTATTATTCCCTCTACATGTCTAACATATGAGGTTTGGACATGTCATTGATCTACGGAAAAGTCGAAGAATCTTGAACACACTACAACAAAAAAGGCCTATTACCATATTGTTTTTACGACATAATAGCATTAATGTTGTGTTAGGCCTCAATTACAACATTATTTTGTTAAAAACTATTCAATACACGTTTGTTCAATGCTATTGTAACATCAAAAAGTAGGTGCCGCAATATTATTTCAATCGGACATATTTTGTTGTCGTTAAAACTTTGTATTGAATTATCCTTAGTTAGAAGTGGCGAAAGGAAATCGTAAAAATAAAATTAAAACGTTATCTTTATGGAAAGAAAAAAGAAAGAAAGGAAAAACATTTCACAAATGTTAGGCGCCAAACTTACCGCTAATTAATTGACTTTTCATATTAAAAGTAAAAATGATAGACAATTTTATCTTCACAGGCACTCATTCTCTTCCTCTCACAAAACCGTCGCTCATTCCCCTTCCCCTACTTTTCTTTCTTTGCATTCAATTCTTAATTCACTCGTACATCGGTAAATTACTCGCCTTTTTATCTATTCCTCGTCATATTAGTACGTGTATTATCATGCTTGTTATTCTATCAATTTTTATTGTTCAACATAATATATTTTGGTATCCATATCTTTAACTGCTAATAGTGGGCTAGAAGCGATTAAGAAAGGCGTGCAATGTGAAATTTTTTTTCTTTTTCATGAATCAATTTTTATAGTTTTGTGGGGTTTGGAATCTCGTTTGGTTGCTGATGTAATTACAATTTTGATGTGCTGGTTTGTTTCTTGATATTGAAGGAAGTGAAAAAACTAAAAGAAAAAAGGAAAAAAAAGTTGTACCTTTTACTATATTGATGTTCAATTGACGATTCTGATGATGGCGTCACTTCAAATTATTTATCTGGAAACTTTTTATATTCAAATTAAACCTTTGTATTTATCTAATTTTGTGTTGATGGGAATTTCAATGGTTTTGTCTTAGGAGAATTGCTTAGGTAGCGAAGCGCAGCAGCGATGAAACTTGTAATTATTGACCGCACGGCGTTGGTGAATTTTGGCCTCAAGCGAGCATGCTAGTGATGGGTGTTATAGGTGCATTGAGCGGTGTATTGCACTAAATGAAATGTATGTTATTGTGTTTTCATCCACCTCATCCCGACCTTTGGCGATTATACGCTCTATTGTAGCATAATTGTTACAAATTTAATCCTAAATTCAACGAATCTCTTTCTTCATGGCTTTGATGTGTATGCATTCTTGAATTTGTGCAAGTTAGAATGATTAGTATTTTAACTTTGTTAACTTTTTTTTGTTTCTAAGTATTATGTTTATGTTGTGCAATCAGGATATATCATGTTATTGGCCTGCAAAGGGTGCTGCCATAAGCTCTCACATGGAAGTTGATAGGTTATATTCTTGCGATATGTATTATTTAAGAAGTCACAAGATTGGAAAATTTGTTTATATATATTTACTTAGCATCCACCTCTAACGATTTGTTGGAGATATACCCTTTTTATTTCTTTTGCAGGTTAATTTTACAAGATCATCTGAGTGGTCCCTCTTATAATACAAGTTGCAACAATAAGCAATTTGAAAGTTGTTCTCTTAGAGCCGAGAGACAAATCACCAACTGGAGTTTTTTTGTGCGGGGAAACTTTACAAATCTAAGAGATTGAAGTCCATATAGACAATATTAGTTGGCACAATGGCATGCACATGGTATTGATTGTGTTGCAGGACCTTCAGAAGAGCCAATAAAAACTGTAAGATGCTTCATAAGTATAAAATATGATGTGTTTGATCAGTTACATATTGAATAGATGTATGTTCACAATTTCTAATACTAAGTCATGTAGAGCACAATATCACTTACACCACAAATGCATGTGTATAGCATGTGCGATGGTGATTTAATTTTGTGGGCTAAAGGTATGGATATATAGGAATATGCATATTGATTGGGAGATTGTTGGGCACAAAACTAGTATGTGCACTAATGGATGTAGGTATGTGTAAGTATATATATATATATATATATATATATATATATATATATATATATATATATAGGGGTTGGTTATAGAGAGAACCACCTCTTAGATAAGAACTAAGAACCAATAACTACCGTTAGATTAATGCACATAATTATTTAATGATAAAATAGCCAAATCCCTAAATTTTCGTTATTTGGATATTCCACATTCTATTTTTCGTTGTTCATATAATTCATGTTGTTATGCATATAATCATAGTTCTTGTGTATACTATTCATTCCAATTCATTGTTATGTTCATGTAATTCATGGTGTTATGCATATAATAGTAGTAATTATGCATACGAGAATAATTACGAAAATCAATATACAAATCCCTCGATTTTAGGGCTAAACGGTTATCATTAAATTATGAGGATAATTAACTATTTATAATTAATCTTGACCATTAGATTATAAAAATGAATGGACCACATTAGTTCTTAGTTCTCAAAAGTTGAAGTTCTCATTTGATCCACTCTCTATATATATATATATATATATATATATATATATATATATATAGTTAGGTTCAAATAAGAACCATATTTAGCCTATATAGAGTTAGGTTCAAATAAGAACCAATCCCAAATAAATTCTAAAAGTACCCTAGATCTTCCTTAGTTTTTCTGTTCACACCAAAACTTTATTTACTTTCTCTCTCGATTTAGAACAGAAGACGACGGTGATGTTGGAAGTTAATGGGTTGTGAGTGGGAATTGCTAGTAATGAGGTTCATGGCCTCGCCTTTCATTTCCAACTCTTGATGTTAAGAGTTAATGGAATATTGATGTTTGTCATCAATTGTGACCTTAGAACATCCCTCTTGGAGTGCTATATATAGTGCATCATTCTAGAGTTAGAAGTACAAGCAAAAACATTCTATTCTCTCTAGCTAAAACAAAGCATTCTACTTGCATTCTTAGCTCATAGTTCTTAGTTTTCGAGTTCGGTTCTCGTTTCCGTCCGATTCACGGGCTCGACTTGTTTGTGGTGCTACTACAATCGAGGCGAAAGTCGTTACCTTTGGGGACGAGCCGCCAATCGTGAGCACTACCGGCGTTTTTCGTCTTGCGGGCGAAGTTCAACTTGAGGCGACTTATTGATAAGTTCTTGTTTTCTTCGACATCTCATTTGTAATAGTTATTTTAATCATTTCATTGTAATTTTGCACGATATTGTAACCAATATTCAACTACAATCGCAAGACGAGAAAGTCCGCCCAACTCTGTTCAAGTTATCGATCGTGCAAATTGAAGATGTCGACCAATCGATGGCGCCCCGCCACCACTCAATCCGTTGGAGCCGAGAGTAGTTCCACCATGGCTCCATCTTTGAACCCCGCATTCACGTGGCTCAACAACCGCCAATTTTCACCGGTCGACTTCAAACGCTGGGCGATAAGATGATGTTTTACATCACCACAATGGGGCTTGCTAGCTTCCTGCGTGAAGGCGGGCGCCTATTCCTTCAGGAAGAAGCGGACGAGAAGTGCGTATGAAATACGACACTTGGTATCATTCGACTATACGTGTCGGAATATGGTGTTAAATGGGCTTGATAATAGCCTATTTAATGTATTCTTGATCGAGGATCCGCCAAAGAGTTGTGGGAGGCACTTAACCAAAAGTATCGGTCGAGGAGGCTAGCGAAGAAGTTCGTGGTTACCGGGCTCACCGAGTTCAAGATTGTGGATTCAAACCGATCATGCCTCAAGTACACGAGTTTGAAGCTCGTTGCACGATGTTCACGCCAAGGTATGCTCTGCACGAACAATATTGCATTGCAATTTTAATTGACAAATTGCTGGAAGGATGGAAAGGGTTCGGATCTTACCTTAAGCACAAGCGAAGGAGATGACCTTGAAAGCATGGTTGCTCGACTCAAGTTGAAGCTCTAAGTTAAGGAGCGAGAGTTGAAGGCTAAAAGTCCGATGGAGGCTAAGGCAACTGACCGAGGAGGACCTTCAAGGAAGCCCTCGTCCAGATGAACAAAGCGAGGGAAAAAGTAGGCGAAACCCGATTTTCTCGAACGTGCTACAACCGTGATAAGCACAGGCACATGGCTAAAGGCGAAAGCCTAAGACAAAGATAAAGGCAAAGGCGCGTCAACAATGTTGAGAAGGACTTGACACTGGGACAAAGATGACTTTGTTGCCATGATAAGCGAGGTAAACCAAGTCACAAATCCTACCCCTACTTGGTTTCTTGACACGGTGCTCTTGTTCACATTTGTGTCCATCGAGACTTGTTCTACACCTACAAAGAGGTTGAAGAAAGGGTGTGACCGAGGCAAGTGATCATACTTCCAAGGTGCTTGGAGTTGGTACCGTTGTACTTCAACTTACCTACGGTGTGGAAATAACTCGAAGGATGTCTTGCATGCTCCTTCGATCCGCAAGAATCTCATCTCTGGCGTCAAGTTGACTAGAGCCAAATTTGATATAGATTTTCGTGGAGAATATGTAATAGTTAGAAAGTTTGGAAAGACTCTCGGCAAGGGTTATGTCTCAGAAGATCTTTTTAAACTCGGTGTTAGAACTTGTAAGCCTTCTAAAGGCATGCGTAAATTAATGAGAATGCTTCTTACCGCTTACTTGCTTGAGTGTTACGATTTATGGCATTGTAGACTTGGTCATGTTAATGTTAATGCTATAAAGAAACTCGCTAACATGAACTTGTTAAAATAGAAGTATCTAAAACACAAGATAAATGTGAAATCGTGTTGAAGCAAAATGACCAAGTTGCCTTTCAAATCCGTTGAAAGAAGCTCAAAACCTCTAGAATTAATTCACACCGATGTTTGTGATTTAAAGTTTGTACAAACTAGAGGTGGTAAAAGTATTTTATTACTTTTATCGACGATTGCACAAGATATTGTTATCTTTATTTATTAAGAAGTAAAGATGAAGCAATTGATGCATTTCAAACTTCAAGAATGAAGTGAAAATCAACTTAATTGCAAAATTAAGGTTGTAAGAAGTGATCGAGGTGGAGAATATGTTGCTCGCTTCTTTGAATTATGCAACGAAAGTGGTATAATCCATCAAACGACCGCCCTTATTCGCCTCAATCAAATGGTGTAGCTGAACGCAAAAATCGAACTCTTAAGGAGATGATGAATGCGTTATTAATAAGTTCTGGATTACCCGAGGAATATGTGGGGAAGTCATTCTTCTGACCAACTATATCTTGAACAAGATTCCTATCAAAGGAAGGATGTAACTCCTTATGAACTTTGGAAAGGAAGGAAACCTTCATATAAATACTTCAAAGTGTGGGGTGTTTAGCTAAGGTTGAAGTCCGTTGCCAAAACAAGTTACAATTGGACCTAAGACGGTAGATTGTATCTTTATTGGTTATGCACTTAATAGTAGTGCTTATAGATTTGTTGTGCACAAATCGACATACCGATGTTCATGTGGGAACAACAATTGAATCAAGGAACGCTATATTCTTTGAGAATATCTATCCTAATAAGGATAAGAATAGTTCGATTCAAGTAAAAGAATTGAGGAAGATTCTACCAATTCTCATCTTGTTGAAGAAAGTGAACCCTCAAGTTCTAAGCAAGTTTTTATGGCCTCGCTAATAGAAAACGACCTAGGTCTACACCAAGATGTGCAACCTAGGCGTGGTAATCGTGTAAGAAAAGCTAAAATTTATGGACCGGATTATGTCGTTTTATTGTTAAATGATGAACCGTTACCGTAAAAGAAGTTTTATCGTGCCCAGAATTGAGATCTGTGGAGAAGCAATAGACATTGAGATAGAGTCTATTATGTTGAATCATACTTGGGTGTTAGTAGATCTTCCACTGGTTGTAAAGCTTTAGGATGCAAGTGGATCCTAAAGAAGAAATCAAGTCGATGGCACTATTGATAAATATAAGGCCGACTTGTAGTTCAAGGTTTAGACAAAAGGTGGGTATGACTTCTTCGATACCTACCGCCTCGTGACTAAACATACTTATTAGAATGTTGCTCGCTATTCTTTGCTTTGCAAAATCTTGAGATTCATCAAATGGATGTAAAAGCAGTTTACGTATGGAGAGTTAGAAGATGAGATCTATATGAAACAGTAGGAAGGTTTTGTAGTACCGGCAAGAGCACAAGGTATGCAAACTTCAAAAGTCTTTGTATGGACTTAAGCAAGCGCAATTGCAATGGCATATGAAATTTGACAAAGTTATGTTGTCAAATGGTTTCAAAATCAACGAGTGACAAGTGTGTCTATGTAAAGAATTGAATAACGATTTTGTTATTGTTTGTCTTTATATAGATGACATGTTGATAATGGGAAGTAACTCTCGTGTGATTGGAGAAACAAAAGAATGCTAAGTAAGAACTTCAAAGATGAAAGATATGGGTTTGGCGGATGTAATTCTTGGAATTAAAATTCTTAGAACACCAAATGGAATTGCTTTGACACGGTCCACTATGTCGAGAAAGTGTTGAAGAAATTCAATGCAATGGATAAGCCTATTTCAAGACTCCTTGGGACTCGAGTGTTCATTCGACTCCAAATAGGGGTGAACCTATAAGTCAAGATGAATATGCTAAGATTATTGGGAGTTTGATGTATCTCACAAACTGCACCGACCTGATTTAGCTTGCTCGTGAACAAATTGAGTAGTTTCACAGCTAATCCAAGTAGAGAACATTGGAAAGCACTTGAACGCGTGATTGGGTTACTTAAAGTTTACCCGAATTATGCGATTCATTATTCTAGTGAGCCCATTGTACTTGAAGGGTATAGTGATGCTAATTGGATATCCGCCTCAACCGACTCGTTTTCCACAAGTGGATACGTGTTCACTATTGGAGGTGGAGTCAGATCTTGGAAGTCCAAGAAACAAGTCTTGTATAGCAAGGTCTACTATGGAATCAATTCATAGCTTTAGATAAGGTGGTGAAGAAGTTCGAATGGCTTAGAAATTTCTCGAGGATATTCCATGTTGGTCGAGTCCCTGCGCTTACGTGTTGATTCACTGTGATAGTCAATCTGCAATAGGAAGGGCACAAAATATATATTACAACGGTAAGTCTCGACATATTCGTCGACGACACAATACCGTGAGACATTTGATCACGAGTGGGGTTATCACTATTGATTATGTAAAATCAATAGATAATCTAGCGGATCCCCGACAAAAGCATTAATCGAGATCAAATGTTTAAACTGTTAGAGGGAATGGGTGTTAAATCCACATCTTAAGGATGATTATAGCGGAAACCCAACCATGATGATTGGATTGTCCGAGAACATGGTTCAAAAGGGACAACGAAGTTATAAAAATCCGTGTGATAAACACTCAAACATGCCTATTCTCTGAGAACAGTGAGTGTTTGTAAGTCCGCAAGTGGTGAGGTTAAGTTTTAACTTTTAATGACTATGGATACCTCAAGGAGGTCAAGTATAGCAGAATACTTGGTTGTAATAGTCACCTATGCAAGTGTGAAGTGGGGCCGCTTCAAGTGATACACTTGTGAATCCAAAGGGTGTTCCAAGGCCATAATGGACACAAACGTAAGAACGGATGAAAATTGAGATGATATTGTGTCAATATTATTGTCTCAGTATACACCATGGAGGACTAGTTCAAGGTGAAATAACCACTATGCCGCGGTATGCTCGATAATTTCGACTATGGAAGGTTCAAGGCCACAAGCTACCTTTCCAAATGCAATATCGTCTCTTGAGGACCTGAACTGCGTTTTGCATTTATATGGCATTTCCACTCATGTGGGGATTGTTGGAAGTTAATGGGTTGTGAGTGGGAATTGCTAGTAATGAGGTTCATGGCCTTTGGCCTTTCATTTCCAACTCTTGATGTTAAGAGTTAATGGAATATTGATGTTTGTCATCAATTGTGACCTTAGAACATCCCTCTTGAGTGCTATATAGTGCATCATTCTAGAGTTAGAAGTACAAGCAAAATCCGTGGCTATAGGGGCCGATTTCCACAAAGGTTACGAACTGGATGGGCCGACCAGGATCAAATGCAAGGAATAAAGATGGGCCTCAAATAAATTAATTATCTTATGTTCATTGAACATAAATTAATTTATAAACATTCGATCATGCCACTAGAGAAAGAATGTTGACTTACCCTTTATTACCGAAGTTGAGTCGGGCTTGCACTTAGACATTACGAATCCCAGATTTAAGATATCGAACGTCCATTAATCATTTCTAGCAACTGATCGCTTAAACGATTAATATCCTTATTTCCTTAAGTAGTACCACTCAACCTTATTATTGTACTTGAGCTAACTCAACTGCGGGGTTTAGTACAATAAACCTTTGAGCTCCTTAAGGGGACGCCATCATCCTAAACGGATACGGTGACTCGACATGATAACTAGCGTGACATACAAGACCGCCACCACCCAAGACGCGGAGAATCTTGGTTAGAAATATAACCCTCACTCATAACAAGTCAAAGTGATGGTCAAGAACTCATACTCACCTAATACCTTATCGAGGTTTAGATCATCGTAAGTCACCGAGATCTTGGTTCTTCACGACGGTCGAAAGAAGAACTTATCTCATCGTGATCCTTCAATACGCCGTAGACGCACCAAGATAGACAAGCAACTAAGTCAAGTCACTTCTTATCTATATCGCAGCCTAAACCGACAACTCGTCCTTAAGTCGTCTCACCGTGTGAAACTTTTATATCTCATTAAGCTTGACCAATCATACAGACTTCGTGATCTTCTACACATCGTATGATCTAACTTATATATGAGATAAGGGGACACGATATATGCAATCAAGTATTCAAATCGATAGAGATTGTAATAGTGGTAACAGAAACATTGTATACAAGCTCAACCAAGCGCTTTCAAGATACAAATCCAACAATCTCCCACTTATACTAAAGCAAACTTTTAGTATACAATGTGTCTTTCTACTAGCTATTACAAACAACCATCACTTTGCTTCTCCCACTTATACAAAGTTTCCTTTCTAAGTGGGTGCCATCGTTTAATCCAAGTCCTCTAACGTGACCATCGTAGACTTTTGCGGCAGCTCTTCGTGAATGGATCCGCTAGATTTTCCGTCAGATCAATCTTTTCAATCAGCACGCCACTCGCCTAACGATTTCTCGTATGACATGGTACTTTCTCTCTATGTGTTTGGTCGCTTGTGGGTCCGTGGTTCCTTCGAGTTTGCCATCGCACCGAGTTATCACAAGAAACTATGATACTCTTGGGCAAACCAGTACCACATCTAGATCCATGAGGTAGTTCTTGAACCATACAGCCTCCTTAGAAGCCTCCGAGCGGCTACATATTCGGCTTCCATGGTAGAGTCCGCAATGCATCGCCGCTTTGCACTCCGCCAGATACGGCTCCACCTCCCAAGGTAAACACATAGCCCGAGGTCGACTTTTTCTCATCACGGTCACTTGGAAACCCAGTCAGATAACCCAAAGGCATTAGACTATGCGCATGGTAAACTAGCCTATAATCTCGAGTCCTTTTCGTGTACTTGAGTATATGCTTTATGCAATTCAATGAGCTTGTCGTGGTTAGATCGATATCAGCTACTATGCCTACCGCATAGCGGATATCGGGCCTCGTGCATAGCATTGCGTACATGAGACTTCCTACGGCGAAGCGTAAGGAACTTGTCTCATTTCCTCTATCTCCTTTGCAAATATGGGTGATGCGTTTTAGATAAAGGAACGCCATGTGCGAAGGTAGCAATCCTTTCTTGGCGGTCTCGCATACTAAAACGAGTAATCACGAGATCAATGTAAGGCGCCCGAGATAAGCTCAACATTTTCTTCTTGCGATCTCGGTAAACCTTGATCCCAAGAATGTACGCTGCATCTCCTAAGTCTTTCATTTGAAACCGATCGGATAGCCAACTCTTTACGTCGATAACGACTTCACGTTGTTGCCAACTAGAAGGATGTCATCTACATAAAGTGCAAGAAATACCACATCACCGTTGACATCTAACCGATACACACAACTCTCGCTAGCAACCTGGTAAATCCATAGGACTTTACCACCTCGTCAAAGCGTAAGTTCCATGATCGGAGGTTCGCTTAAGTCCATAAATGGACTTCTTAAGCTTCCATACTAGATGCTCTTCACCCTTTACCACATAACCTTGTGTTGTTGCATATAGATGTCTCTACCTTCCTCAAGGTAACCGCTTAGAAAAGCGGTTTTAACATCCATTTGCCAAACCTCTGGGTTCGAGTGGCTGCTATGGCTAGAAGAATTTCGATGGACTTGAGCATTGCTACGGTGAAAAGGTCTCATCGAAATCGATGCCCTCAACTGAGTGTACCCTTTCGCACAAGCACGGCTTTAAAAGTCGAAACCTCTCCATCGGAATCTCTTCCTCTCAGATATCCACTTACTACCTATGGCTTCCTTGCCATCCGGTAGAGGTGATGCAGAAATGGGGAATTTACCAATCCCAAATAAATTCTAAAAGTACCTAGATCTTCCTTAGTTTTTTGTTCACACCAAAACTTTATTTACTTTCTCTCGATTTAGAATGTAAGACTACGGTGATGCGAAATGGGAAATGGGGCACCGCTCCAATCTAGACCTTCTCTCGTGGATCTGTTCTTTCATTTCCTTTCTCTCTCTATAATTCAACTACATCTACAAAACAATTTCCTAAACATTATTTAATCACATATTACCTTCGTTTTTGCTTCCAGATCTACGCGTCGAAGTCATTCTCATTTTTCAGAGATGGCTCTTCTTGTAAATCCCAAGTTGTTGATGCAGTTTCTTCTTGAGTTATGATTCAATATTAGGAAACGGAAATTTAAGATTCATAGAGTTTGAGATCATCTTGACAAATCAATTGGCTGAGTAATTGTAGGAGCCCAAATGAATCGTAATCTACCATATCTTCAAATTAATTGTTTTACATTTTTACCCCCTCATTTATTACAAAAGGAGTTGGGAGCATCCATCCATTCAAATAACGTGAATTTCACCTATTTTTAAAGGCCGTTGATTAAGGTAAATTCATTGGTTAGAATTAGTTCTTAGTTTTTATTTTAAGGATAGTTCTTATGTTAATCCCACCCTATATATATATATATATATATAGTTGTCTACAAATTTTTATCATTTTTTCTTGTGGTTTTTGCAGTTTAATAGCTTTTGAATAGTGTTTGTATGATTAATTCAGCTTTATGATTACTAGCAAATACTACTTGAAGATGAACCAAATGCCTTAGATGAAGTTGCTCGACCTTGTTATTCGGTATGTAGTGTAGTTTTGCTTGACAATATTTATTTATTAGAATAAACTTTGCAATCTTAAGTATCATCATTTTTTCCAGTTGCACTTAGAGGTGGCGACAGTTAGATTCTTGGACTCTAGATTCTCACAAGCAACATTTCTCACAAGAATTTGGAGAATACAACTAGTAGCTAGCTGTCAACTCAACATCGAAACAATTTTTTTATTATGTCAACAACCTTAGTGTAATTTTATTTTGAAGTTTTGGTAGATTAGAGTTATTTGGTTGATAAATAAGACAACAAATTTAATTATTTATGTTCATTGATCATTGTAATGAAGTCTAAATGCACATTTACAATAAATAAAGTATTGATATTATTGTTAATCAAGTGTTTTTATTATTTATATTTTGTTTTGAATAATGCAAGAGTTTCATAGATGCGAATTTATAGTAATTCAACAATTATCACCATTATATATTTACGTAATAAAAAATAATATACGAGAATTTGAAATTGCTAAAACACCTTTAATAATCTAGACGAGTATGTCGTAAGAGGATGTTTTTCAAGACACACTATAGTGTCTTTATATGTACTTAACCTTTCCCTACACAAGCATAGGCGACATCATAAATCAACGAGGAATAGGTAAGATGTTGCAATGGTTATTTTATTATGGCATTTTAGATGTCTTATAAGGCTATTTTGTTGTAGTGACACATACAGGCTATGTATCTTCATGGGATTTCGAAGAATTCGATAGCTCTATGTAGAAGAAGAGGAATGAAGATTTTGTGTATATTATTTCACCTTATTTTATGGAATACAATTTTTAGTTCTATTCGTACAAGATGCGCTTTTGAAGAAGCGTGAGAATCTAACTGAATACAGCTACGCGATGTAACTAACTAAAACGAATCTAGCCACGTCACTAGTCATCAGCATTTGTAGTCTGCTCCACTTTTTCATCTTCAATATCCTTCAGATTTCCATATGATGGCTTAGATGATTTATGTGGTGTTGTGTTTAATTGTTATCAGGCGTTGTGTTTAATTGTTATCAGGGCAATTACTGAAATCCTTCTACCAATCCCTCATAGACAGGTTAAGACCATTACAAAATGGCAGCTTGCATGGTTTTCAAATAACAAAATACCCCTCTCTTCGTGTCTGATTTGATATATATGACACTAATATTTTTTCTGCTTGAGATTATATATCTCACCTTCTTGATGAGACAGTAATATGAACTATAATTGTATCATATGTTATTTAATTAATAGTCTAAACTACATTATTTTCTCCTTCATAATTCATATATATTGCAAATAATATAGGCCTAATACTTAATATATATATATATATATATATATATATATATATATAGGGGTGAAAGAGAGAATGTGATTCAAATAAGAACCAATTTTAATGTGAGAATAGAGAACCACAAGAATTCGCTATGAAAGTTGATGCATCCGCTGACGGGAAAGTTACTACTCCAAAGGTTCAAAATTTTCGTCCGAGTTCGAATCCCATGAGGGGCGAAAATTTCATTTTTAAGGATGCAGTAACTTTTCTAACGGAAGCATCAACTTTCCCTGTGAATGCATTAATAATTTGGTTCTTCATTCTCATGTTAAAAGTAATTTTTATGTTAACCCCCTAATATATATATGTATATTCTGAAAAGGAAAGGTTGTACACAGTTGCGGAAAGACTTGCATCAACTCCTGAAGGGATGGTGAAGAACTAACACCGCTGAATTTGAGGTTGCTAAGGATATTGGGCTTATGCCACTCTTCAGCTGATATCGGCGTGGAATTCCTAAAAAGCATGCATCCATTTGTTAACTCTGGATATTGAGAAGCCGAGGGAATATACATTTCTTTGTTAATTAACTATATATGCTGCTTTTTCCAATCTATGCATTTTCTGTCCAATATGCATTCTACAAGTCTGCTACTTAGCATTCTTGATTATCACCCGTTGCTTAATTGTTGCTGTAGCCTACTTCAAAAATATGCAGATTTATTCTCAACTCTGGAAAAGACAAACCAAGTTGTTTCAGATAATGTGTCGTGAAACTGAGCAGATTTTGTTTTCATCAATTGTTTCATTTCATTCATTAATTTCATATAAATGATTCCACTACGCTCATTGCTTCTTAAGTATTTGGTGTGAATGAGGTTGTTGCTAGTGGTGAATCTTTGCAAATCTAGTGTTCAATAATCCTGTGATGATCATCCGATTAATTCCTGATATTAGTGTGATCATATATAGTCGTAGAAATCTTGGTAACTCTTTCTCCTTTTCTTTGTCGACTTTCGTTTTGTGGAACACGATGTACTAAAAAAATTATGATGCCTGCTGCATCCTTTGTCTGAAAAGGGGATTGATTGTTTTATTTTATTTGTACAAAATGAGTTGACGCCGTGAGTTGACGCAGGAAAGGATGCTCCGATAGGGGCCACTTGTGGTTGAAAATGTTTGTTGGTGCTCAAGTCTACGTACATGGCTTTCAAAATCTACACTTTTTTTTTGTTTGAATATATTCAATATGTTTAGACTATACATTAGTGACTGCTTGTTTATTTTTTATGAGATAATAATTCCAGGTAACATCTTTGATTCATTTTATTATTATTCTTTTTGTTGGGTACATTGAGGGTGGTATTAAACCAAAGAAAAGGACAAAGTAGGAAGCTGATTCTGAAAGTTCATTTCATAATAGTAATAATAAAGAGGGCGTATATATTAATCATTTTAAATACGAAAGTTCATTTCATAATATACTAATAATAAAGATTTAAAATTATTAATTATGTAACACACTCTCTTTATGTAATATTCTTGATTTCTTGCTAATGCTTATTTGACAAAGTCTCCAAAGCAATCGATTCCAAGCACTACAGTTGTTTTGTATGACAGTTCCATGAAAGACATTGTTGAAGAGGTTATGTAGAGATGTTCCATTTCTCTATGTCAATGTAAAAAATGTATTTTATTTCTCTCTTATTCAATGTAAAATCTTTAGTATTGTTTTAATCATTTATTTACATAAAAGAGTGTTAATATTAGATTTTTGAATTGTTAACCGTTTCAAAACTGGAATTATTTTCGAGTGGATATTGTTGAAGTTCGTGTTGAGTGAACAAATCTTATGCTTGATTACATTTAATATTGTTGTTGGATTTTTGTCTGGTAGTTCTAGCAAACTTAGAAGGTTTTGGACTTTTTACGTTTTTTAGGGGTAATTATATTTCACTCGACTTGTTACTTTCTATTGATAATCAGTATTTTTGAGATAGATGAAATATTTTGGTGCTCAATGCAATGAATCATGTATATTTTAATCTCGTTCATTATTATTAGATTATACGTTTATTATAGGTTTAAACAAAAAATTGATTAATTGCTTTATTACTATGGTGCTCAAAATTGTAGTAAATCAACTAGAGTTTATTAAAAAAAATCGTAGTCTTCAAGAAAATGTAGACTATTTTTAATAAATCAACTACTATTTAATTTTAGAATAGTAGTCTATGACTATCAAAGACTACAGTTTTTCCTTAAAACGTAGTAATATCCTAAAATAAACTATGTTTTTAACGATATTAACTACATTTATTCACCGTAGTCTAAGTCACAAAGAATACACTACGGTTGTGATGTGTAGAGTATGTGCGTAACTAACTGAAGTCTATGGTTGATATAGACTATGCTTTTTATGCGTAGTGCATATATATCTACTTTTCTCTACACCATTTCTTTTTTACAGTCTAAAACACACATAGACTACATATAAAAAGTATAGTTAAAACCTATTTTTGTACTAGTAAATCTTAACAATTGAATTTTAAATTTCTCAATATTGTTATTAACAATATCATTAGTACTTATATCATATTTTTAACTAATGCTGGCATTAATAACAATAGCGCACGCGCACCATAAAAAAGAAACAGATTTATAAAGTTAATGCTGGTATTGATAACAATAAATTTTTGTACATCTAGTGCAAGACAAAGTAGGAGTACATTGAAGAATCATACAATTTCAACTATACTTGATATCCGTTCTGATATGTGAAAATGCCGTTTCCTCTGTTTTATAATAATAATTATTATTATTTGAAAGGAGAATTTCATTACTCAAACATCGGATCAAAAATTGTTCCTGAAAAATTAGCAAGCGCATGAGTAGCACAAATTAGCAGTTCTAGCCATAGAAATATCAAAACTTCTCCAAATTTATATGAGGAAGGGATGAATTTATTACCAATCAAATCACTATTTTTAACGTGCCAAAAATACCTTTGTTGGAGTTTGGTTTAATCTAAATCATCTCCCTAAACTTACGATTTTTATGTATCTTTGATATTTATTATTTTGTTTAAAGAAACATTTAAATTCAAATTACTGTTAATTTATTATTAATAGAGTTAATATATCAAATTAGCTATTTAATTTTCTCTGGATAGTATTTTGTAAGCACCTGGAATTTCTGAAGCGTTTTTTAGTTTGTATTACTTTTAACTACGAAGTACTTGATTTTTCTATAATTATGATGTTAAAATGATCTAATTCAGTAATCCTGAATCAAAATGACGTCAGCAATTTTTGCAATACGTGTTGAAGCTATTTCTTTTGATATCGTCCACTCAAAGCCCATAGGGCTTGGTTACGCCGTCGACGCGTGCTGACTTCTATATGTATAATCTCGGCTGACAGCGCATATTTATTTCAGTCATCCAAGATGAAGATATTTTGAATCGTTTTATGGTTATAATTAATAAATATATATATAACATAATAGTAAAACATGTGACGGATAAAATTAAATTTGTGATTTCAATTCATGTGAAATAATTTATGTCGGAATTTTGATTTCTCAATTGCCTAATCATTATTTTAATTTTTGCCCTAACGGGGTGGCCCGATGGATAATGATGGAGTTGGTATTTCTAAGAAGGTTTGAATCCCTCATGAGTCAGTCATACTTGATTTTTTAAATATGACGTATTTGTTCTGTGTGATTTGTATATTATTACACAAAAACGTGAATTTATCCAATACACATTGAAGATAATGATTGTACATATTTCTTTTGGACAAAAAAAATACTTAGAATATTGATACAAAGTAAAGTGATTATCATCCAAGTATTTGTAATGTGGCGGAGTTATAGGGACTACTATCATACTGTATTTTCACGTAAAAATAATAATTTATAATTAAAATGTAAATTCTAATCGCTTGAATTGGCACTGGAATAAATAATGGTTTCTCTGCAGCTTGTTTTAAAAAATGTATGTTAGAAAGATATTGCAAACTAGCTATTCGCTTACAAATATTGTGATCTAAAATCATTTTTTCCTTCTTATAGCCTTAGATTATTGACTTCTTTGATTCAACTGGACATATCTATGATTAAATAATTTAAATGAATAAATAATGGTTTACGCAACTAGTTTGAAAAAATGTATTTTAGAAAGATATTGCATTCTAGCTATTCGTTTACAATATTGTGATCTAAAATCACCTTTTTCTTCTTAAAACTTCAAATGGATCTTTAGATTATTGACTTCTTTAATTCCACTAGACATGGCCACGATTAAATAATTTAAATGAACAGATTGTCACAATTGATCGACATATTGGTGAGGTGTGCAATCGAAACCTCAGGCGAAAAATTCTAAAATTCGTCATTTTTCTTTTTCTCATACTTAATTACTACAAAAATAAATCAATTGATCAAGATTTTGGTAACATATGACTACATAATTTTTTATTGCAATGGCCAATAGAAACATCTCAAGCGACCTGAAAGATAAATCTACTTAAAATATTCCACTATAAGTTTGTTTGTCACCTACCTTTTTTTTATTTATAAACTTATTCTCTATGTTTAGACTATATATATTTTAATGACATGTTGTTTCTTTTTGCTGAGATAATAATTGCAGGTAAAATCTGGATTCATTTTATTATTATTGTTTTTGTTGAATAAGTTGAGCAAGGGTAGTATAAAACAAAAGAAAAGGACAAAGTAGAAAAGTGAATCTGAAAGTTAATTTCATAATAGTTAGAATAATTAGGGTTAGTTATATAATTAATAATTCACGAGTTTTTAAACTAGATTTTTAATGCAACATTGAATTTTAATCTTAACAATTGAATTTTTAAATTTCTAATTTTTTTTTGTTAACAATGTCTATAATATTATCGATTTTAAATTGTTGATGTGGAAGTCTTTCGCTCACTGTTACAACTTTTTTTTTTAATAGTTTTGTATCTTCGATAGAAGAAAGGAATAACCATATATTTAAGTTGAAAGGAGAGCATTTTTTATGTTAAGAAGGTGTCCTGTGTTGTTGACATTGTAAAAGATCCAAAACTTATCATGAGTTATGGCTGTTACTGATATGAATATATCAAATCAAACTTTCAAGTGAGTAATATTGAATAGAAAAAACACATTTCTTTCACTAAAAGCTTGCATTGTTTTTGGTGACATGTGTATACAAAAATATCAAAAAGAAGAAAATGTAAGCTTTTGATGGATGGACAAAAAAGAATTAAATGCAAATTTTTGGTGGACGAAGGAAATATTATTCATATAAAAATTAATGAAAGAAATTAAAAAAATAATAAGAGCTCATAAGTGAAAATGCGATAAAACTCAGTGAAGTAATTAGCAGTAATTCTTTTTGTTCATGGTCTACTTTTTCATACTTCTAGTTGAGTGCCCTTTTTTTGATAGTTCTATACATTCCATACTTTATGAACTTCGTCATGTAGTATTCTACATTAATTAATGGACGTAATAATGCGACCGTACAGGGTTGTTCCTCAGGCCAGGCAAGTATGGGAGACCGCCTAGGATCCATTATTTGAGGGACCCCAAATTTTTTTATTTCTTTTTATATTAATATGAATATTTCGTCATCAAAAAAGAATTTTTTTCAATGATCCAAATATTTTTTACAAATTTTTTGAGGCCCATAATTATGAAAAAAATAATCATTATACATAAAAGAGAAAAAATAAAAATATAATATAATTATGCATCAGCTCAAAGATTTTTATTTTTTTTACAAACTTTTGAGATTTAAAATTTTGGAAAAAATCCATTATAAAAAAGAAATAAAAAAAAATTATGCATCAACTAACCTCCAACAAACTTTTTTTTGCTATAGACTTCTGGGGCCCAAACTTTTGATCCATTATACATATATAAAAAAATAAAATAAAATTCGAATTGTGCATCAGTTTAGCATTTGGTCTTTTGAGTTTTGATTTCATCTTATGGGCTTTGTCTTTAACTTCAAACATATGAGACAGTTGCCCAACCCTATAATCCAAAAAATAATTTACCATTAGGAATCACAATATAAATAGAATAAATGAGATTTTTCTTGTTCTCATCTTCAATTTCGATTATCAAAGTTAAAGTTTGTGAACAATTTGGCTAATCCTATAATCCTATTGTATTGAATCAAACCAGTTCGTATGTTATCAAATCTTCGAAATTTTGTCCTTACAATCAATTCGAATTATCTTACGAGGTACATATAAAGTGATTTGTTTGTTAACTTGTTAAATTCTAATGTTATATGTGTATGTATGTATGTATGTATATATATATATATATATATTAATTTTCAAATTTGGAACTGTATCGAAATTTGGATATATTTATTTTATTTTATATAGGTGGTATAATGTGCATTTTTTACGATATGCTAACTTGTGTCTTTATAGTAGATATATGGTCCATTTTTATTGTTTCGCCTTGTGCCTATTATTTATCAGGACCGCTCATGCGTCCATAAATAAATAGAGAGGCTATATGTTCATGGCTGGAGTGTCCTCAATCATATCAAGTAGTTATTTTAGATCATCTATCCAACTTTATTAACTACGAAATTGATAGGGATGTAAAGAGTATTTTTTGTTTAATTGACAATGTGTTTGTTAGAAATTTTGTAAGGTGACGAATGACCTGATGTTTAAGAACATTAACCCTGTTTTGTTGAAGGTGTTCGATGAAATTAGAACTAGCTCTTGGAAGTGGATTTAGGCGTATTTTCTCCTATTTTTTTTATTCTTTTAACGATTAGTTTACTAGTATCTTAACAAACTTTATTTGTATCCCTAATAAACTTTAGACATTATTATTGCATGGATGATCTTTTTGTCATTTGTAAGACCTCTTGTACTCATATTTATTTATTTATTTTATTTTATTTTTCAAAAATAAAATAAAATACATAGGGGTAAATTCAAATAGAAACCACCTCAATTACATCTCAATTAATTAGAAACTAATATGCATTATAGACATTTGTTGAAAATATTCTTTATCAACATAATTCGTAAGTTAATTAATGCTGTTTTGTTTTTTCAGGCAAAATATTAATGCTAGTATAGATAACAATTAATTTGCTGCATCTTGTGCAAGACAAATTAGGGAGTACATGGAAAAGTTATACAATTTCAACTATATTTAATATCCATTCTGATTTATGTGAAAATACAATTCCTCTACTTCTGTTTTTTTTAAGCATTTCGTTTTATTTGTATTATTTTTGAACTGTGCAATAATCAATGTTGTTATAATTATGATTCAATTATCATTTAATCCCGAATCAGAATGACGTCACCATTTTTTTTATCAAGACGTGCCGAAACTATTTCTTTCCATTTCGTCTTCTCAAATTACGGCGCGTCCGACGCGTGCTGACTTCTACTTCGCATTCAATCAAATTGGGGTTGTTTCAGAGCGTGTATAATTTCGGATAATGGTGCATAATTTTTTCGGTCATCCAAAAAAGAAGTTGGTATGAATAATTTTATGGTTATATGATAGGATACTACTCAACTCCCATACCCAAGATATCGCCCAACATAAATAAGTCGATATGAAGTTTCTACCATACGAGTCCGGCCCAAGAAAGCTTGAACCAAGAGAAGCAGAGAAGATTGGTCATATCTATGAGAATCCTAATTGAGAGGAGATATGATTCAAACCTATCTTAGAATAGATCTCTGATTCGAGATCTAGGTTATCATAATCGTGTATAAATAGAGGATAGATTAGACGGAAAAGGACATCTACACTTCTTGTAATCACTCCTCATATTTTCAATACACCAATACTATCTCTCCCGTGGACGTAGATCTTATTCATAGATCGAACCGTAAATCTCGGTGTTCTTGCGTGCATTTATTTCCTTACGAAATTAAGATCGATCACTGGCGCCGTCTGTGGGAAACGAAATTTTGTGTTTTCGATCAACTTTCATTTACAGGGAATCAATCACGACGATGTATACCAGAAGTCACGCATCCCGAGTCGTCGCCGGCAACAACAGCAACAACGACGGTCGGACACGCCGAGCTCAGCTTGGAAAAAGCCCGGTCTTGGAATCGACCCCCGAAGGGCATGTCCAAAGCCTCGACCTGCATGAAGAAGCAGGATACCAAAGTGAAGGAGATCGCAGCAGCAACCAAGGAGAACCTCCAGCTCCCCAGATTAACCTTGACGACGCCGTCAAGGGGTTTCTTGAGAAAAACAAGGAGAGCTTCCTCCAATACCTCGGTCAAGCACAAGGTCTGCCACATCCCGAAGAAAAGAACGCCGAAGCCTCGTCTAAACACAAGGCACCGCGACGAGGTGGATCCCCTAGCATCCAAATCATGGACGCTCACACTTCCGCACAAGTCGGGGCCCAAACCGACCGCGGGAGGGGCGAACAGCGCGGGAAAGGACGTCGCGACCGCCGCGAGGTCAGCCCTCACTACCAAAACGAGTTCGGTCGACGAACTCCGCCTCACTCTCCAGAAGGTGGTTTCGACGGGTACGGGAGGATAGTCACCCCGTTCTCAAACGAAATACTCGACACCCCGCTCCCAGACAAATATCGGGTGCCGAGCATCACCCCCTATGACGGATCGAGGATCCGAACTTCTCTCGTAGTTCAAAGACAATATGATCAACCAACGCCTCGGCACAATTCATATGTGCAAGCTCTTCCCGAATTACTAGTCGACAACGCCGCGGTGGTTCGACGATCTACCTCCGGGAGCATTGGTTCCTACCGCGATCTAATAAAGGCCTTCCATCGAAGGTTCTTCCGAAGGCCGAGTCAAAATGACTTCGCACATCTCCTCACTTTGAGGCAAGACCGAAACGAGTCCATCAGCGACTTTATGACCAGGTTCAATAAAGAAAGCTCGAAGGTCGCAGACGTGAACGACCTCCTCATCATCTCAGCCTTCCAGAACGGCATCCAGCCCGGGGCTTTATATAAAGAGATCGTCAAGTACGAACCCCGTACTGCCACAGAGCTATGGCGCATAGCCGATCGGTTCGCCAAGGCGGACGAGGCTGATAGAATGAAGCGCGAGGCAGAAAAAGGCGGATCCTCTGAGAAAGGAAGAAGAGAAGAAAGACGAGGAGATCGTAGCAAGGCCGACAAAGCGCGCTGGAAAGAATACGCCGCCCATAGAGTCCGGGCTCGGACCGCAACACCTCTGAACGACCTCAATACACTCCTTTGACGAAGCCAAGGGCAGAAATCTACGAACTCCACATGGATAAGTTCGAGAAACCTCGACCAATGACAGGTGGGTCAAAACGCCGAACAAAGGACAAGTACTGCTCCTTCCATGAAGATTACGGGCACGACACGGAGGAGTGCCGAGACCTCATGGAGGATATCGAGTGTTAGTACAGGATGGGGTCCTGAGAAAATACAAAGGTCATGACCGACGAGCTGGACAAGATGAGGCCCTCAACGGCTTTAAAAGGAGGAAGAGGCAAGAAGGGAATTGTGCCCCTAACAAGAAGAGCGCGGTGAAGCGAAGAAGGAGACGACGAACCGCAATACAACGGAGTCATCTCCACCATTACGGGCTCTCCGCGAGTCACGAAGTCCTCCTTGAAAGCCGGGTTCAAGTCCACATACCGGCGAACCGGTCAATAAGAGGCTCAGAAGGGACGAAGCGATCACCTTCTCCGAAGACGACCCCGTACCTGCGATAGTGCCCCACCAGGATGCGCTGGTAATCCAGGCAGTGGTCGCAAACAAGTTGGTGAAGCGCGTATACATCGACAGTGGCGCATCGGTAAGCATCTTTTTAAGGAATGCTTCGATAAGTTAGGAGTAGAGGAGGCGCGCCTCGCGCAGGCACCGCTGCCACTCCGAAGCTTCGTTCAGGAGGAAACACGCCCGGAAGGGATAATCGAGCTACCTGTCACGGTAGGGAAAGCTCCGACAAGCTCCACCAAGGTGGTACATTTCTTCGTAGTGAAGGCCTACTCGCCGTATAACATCATACTGGGGCGAGATTGGCTGAACGCTGTAAGGGCGGTATGCTCAACATACCACCTGACGATGAAGATCCCCACAAAGGGGTGTGGCCGTGATCCGAGGGGATCGAAGCGAGCGAGGAATGCTTACAAGTCGCCTACGAGTGCGGGGCTCCAACCAAAGACCCACAGGCATAGCAACTAAAGAAACCCAGGAGTTGGAAGTAAAAGAGACAACGCCATCTCGGCGACCGGTGGAAGAGGTCACGCTATACAAAGACGAGCCACTCAAGTTCGTCAAGATTGGCTTTACCGAGGCATCCGAATTAAGAGAACAGGTTATCCAACTTCGAGGGAATTCGAGACGATTTGCTTGATCGCCTCGACATGACCGGGTCTCCCGGTATCATCACTCATAAGCTTAAAACATCGACCGAGCACAAAACCGCTTCGTGATAAACGAATTTTGCACCGAACGGAACCAAGTCATCCATGACGAGGTAAATCAATTACTAAAAGCTCGCATATTGTTCGGGTTAAATATCCGACATGGATAGCCAACCCGGTGATGGTGAAGAAAGGAGGAGGGGGATGGAGAATGTGCATTGACTACACTGACCTCAATAAACATTGCCCAAAGGATTGTTATCCCCTTCCCAACATCGATAAGAAGGTCGACGCATTGGTCGGGTTCGAAGTCTTCAGTTTCCTGGACCTATATAAAGGGTATCATCAAGTCTTGATGGATGAGGAAGATGCGGCCAAGACAGCCTTCATTACAGACTTGAGTCTTCGATACGTGAAAATGCCATTCGGACTTAAGAATGCAGGAGCTACCTATCAAAGAATGATAGACAAAATATTCCAGCCCTACATAGGTCGGAATGTAGAGGTGTACGTCGACGACATCGTAGTAAAAGCATGGAGGAAGACGATGTGTCGTCGACCTCCGGATCGTCCCTCGCTTATTACGAAAAGTCAACCTCAAACTGAACCCCGTAAATGCACGTTTATGTTCGGTCCGAAAATTTTAGGATGTCGGATTTCACAAGAAGGGTTAAAAGCCAACCCATCCAAGGTTCAAACCATTCTAGAAATGAAGATGCCAAGACCATTCACGACGTACACAAATTGTTGGGCCGCTTAGCCGCACTAAGCCGCTTTCTTTCAAAGGCCGCGGACAAGCAACTACCCTTCTTCAAGGTACTCAAAAAGGCTCCGGAGTTCTCCTGGAATGATACACATAAGTCCGCTTTTGAAGATCTCAAAAACTACCTCGTCAAACTTCCTACTTTGTCCGTTCCGAAAGAAGGAGATGTCCTTTCTCTATACCTCGCCGCTTCGGACGAAACAATAAGTGCAGTCTTGGTACGAGAAGAAGGACGTCAGCTCCCGGTATACTTCATCAGCCGAGCATTGAAAGGCCCAGAAACAAGGTATCAACCTTTGGAGAAGCTCGCCCTAGCATTAGTAAATGCTGCAAGGAGACTACATCCATACTTCCATGCCCATCCCATACAAGTCCTCACTGACCATCCACTTCGACAAGTGTTGACGAAGCCAGAAGCTTCGGGGAGAATTGCGAAGTGGGCAATTGAACTGGGCGAACATGATATATCTTTCTGCCCCCGTCAAGCCATCAAAGGTCAAGCCTTAGCGGACTTTCTTGCCGAGGCTCACTTCGCCGAGAAACCGAAGCCCCCCGAGTCCGTATCAGACAAAGCCGAAGCCGAACCAGTGGAGAAAACACCGGAGGATTGCTGGCAAGTCTACGTTGACGGGGCTTCGGGAAAAACGGGTAGCGGAGCTGGCATCTTGCTCCTTGGACCGGATGGCCAAGAGATCACATACGCACTTCGGTTCTCGTTCAAAAATACGAACAACGAAGTAGAGTATGAGGCCTTGATCGCAGGACTTCGCCTAGCTCAAAGTCTTCAGATCACGAGAAGAAAGTTCATAGTGACTCTCAAGTCGTCGTAAGCCACATGTTGGGGAAGTACGAGGCAAAAGGCAGTAGGATGAAGAAATACCTCGAGAAAGCCAAAAGCCTACAACAAACTTTCTCCCACTTCCAGATAATTCGCATCCCAAGGGAGCAAAACAGGCGGTGACATCTTAAACAAATTGGCCTCGTCATCAACAAGCCCGCCAAGAGAGAAAGTTCAAACCAAGCATAGATGATGCTAATGAAGGAGCCGAAGTCAACGTAGTCTCTGACGAAGAGCCTAATTGGATGACTCCTATTCAAGAATACCTGGAGAAAGACGAACTGCCCCATGATAAGCTCGAGGCCAGGAGGATCCTGAACAAATCTTTGCGATATGTACTAGAGCAGGGAGTTCTCTACAGGAAATCATACCTCCAGCCTCTCCTAAGATGCTTGGGTCCGAACCGAGCTGATTACATACTACGGGAAGTGCACGAAGGATCATGCGGAAGTCACATCGGACCCCGAGCCTTGTCAAAGAAAGTCATGCGATGGGGATACTATTGGCCGACAATGTTCGAAGACTCACTCAACCTTGTGAAAAGGTGTCCGAAATGTCAAATTCACGGAACGTGCAAGGCTACCGCAGACCGACCTCGCCTCCATACAAAGCCCTTGGCCATTTATGCAGTGGGGGATCGACATCGTAGGCCCTTTCTGCAAAGCGCCGGGGCAACTTCAATTCCTGATTGTCGCCATTGACTACTTCACGAAGTGGGTAGAAGCTGAACCCTTGGCGAAGATCACAAGCAAAAACGCCCTCAACTTCGTCTGAAAGAACATAGTATGTCGATTTGGCATCCCTCATATCCTTCTTTCGGATAATGGGACACAATTCACTGATAAGATATTCAAAGATTGGTGTCAAGAGCTTCGGATCCAACAAAAGTTCACCTCGGTCGCCCATCCTCAAGCAAATGGTCAGACTGAAGTCACCAACAGGACGATTGTGAAGGGTCTCAAAACCCGTCTTGACCGAGCTAAGGGTCTTTGGGTGGAAAATTTACCACAAGTCTTATGGTCATACCGAACAACACCTCGGACGGCGAACGGAGAAACGCCCTACAGTCTGGCATATGGAACCGAAGCAGTGATCCCTGCAGAAATCGGAATACCGAGCCCCCGCACCATTCACTTCTCCGCCGAAGCAAATGGGGAAAATCTACGAGCTGATCTAGATCTGCTCGAAGAAAAGAGAGACCTCGCCACATCACGAAGCTCGCACAAGCAACAAGTAGCTCGGTATTACAACCAGCGTGTCAAGTCCCGACAGCCCGAGTAGGCGACCTCGTGCTCGAAATAATGAAGTCGATAAAGCAAAGCTCGACAAACTGGAAGCCACATGGGAAGGACCTTCACGGGTCGAAGAAGTCCTCGGAAAGGAGCCTATAAGCTCGCCCATTTGTCCGTGAGCAAATACCCAACACATGGCACATCATTCATTTGAAGAGATATTTTGCATAAGTGTCGAAAGTTGAGTCTTGTTCGTCTTTGAGTCCTGTTAGGTCGGGTCCCAGTCTTGTCGCCTTGTTCCATTACCTCTTATCAATAAAAATCTTTTCTTTTTCTATCTTTTTTTGTCTTGCATGTTTTCATTTGTCACTTATGCACATAACTCTTATAAAAATACCCTCTTGGAGGACGAACAATACCCTCGACGGAGATGACTACCTTCGCTTAAATACGAAGACGAACTTCAAACGCTGAAGGGGACCACCCTCCCGATAAAACTTGGCAAAAGGAACCCATACCTTCGTGCGAGGAAGGATACCTCGCTTATTTCGAGGACGGATACCTTCGACGAGGACTAACTACCCTCGCTTATTTCGAGGAAGCTTCGTATGATGACGGATACCTTCGTTTATTTCGAGGACGGATACCTTCATACGAGGACGAACTATCCTCGTTTATTTCGAGGAAGCTTCGTACGAGGATGGATACCTTCGTTTATTTCGAGGACGGATACTTTCGTATGAAGACAAACTACATTGGTTTACGGCAAGAACGAGCTATCTTCGCCTAAACAAGGACGACCTCCCTTCTTATTGGTTACGGTAATTGTGGACAAGTGCTCTCGAAGAGTTAACACAAAAGCAAAAATAATTTTTATTTCAAATTATACATTTTGTACATCACGAGGCCGAAGAGGGTCCAGGAGGCCGGGAAAAGCTTAGCCAATCCCTAGCAAAATCGGGATTCAACAGAGCATCTATACTAATCCTACCTCTACCTCGTCCTCGATCTACACTATGAGCCCTGCCAGCTCGACCTCGGCCACTTGACGATGCGGCTCTGCTAGATCGACCTCGGCCGCTCGATGATGCCCGGCTTCAGCTCCTTGAGGATCCACGTCGTTCTTGGGCCATAACGCGTCTCTCTTGAGCTCGCCACTCCGGATCGTCAAAATTCGGAGCATTTATTGTAGTCCGGGCAGGCAAAGAAGCCCCGGCAGAAGAAGAGGCCTCTGCATCCGATCGAAGCAGTTCTTCGAGCTGTGGTTGTCGAGCAATGACGGTCTTGTATATGCCTCCGAGCCTTTTTAATTCGGCGAACTGCTCCGTGAACTGCCAGGATTTCTTGCCATACTCACGCCTGTACCTCGCACAGCGAGCAGCAGCCTCAACAACCTTTGCTTCGACCTCAGGAATGGTCATCCCACCACTTCGGTGGATGACTTCCTCGTACTCGGAGTGCTCTTCAGCTATGGTTCTAGCCTCCTCCTGGCAATCTCGACTCTCCTCCAACTCCAAGAGGCGAGCTCAAGCTCGCCACGGCCTCCTGGGCAGCCTAAGTCAGACGCCAGACATGGTCTAGCCGTTCCCTCAAACGGAGGAGTTCGATCTCTTTTAATTCAATAGCCCGCGTCAAAACCGCGATGTGATTTAACCAAGGGGAAGCATCAGGCATTTCAGGAGAAGACTGGACAAAGAGAAAACAAGAAGGCAAGTCTCTTCAGTGAAAAACAAATTTTATTAAGGCCTCAAGGGCAGAATATTGTGCTCAAGTACACAAAAAAAAAAAAGTTACAAGGATCAACTGACTCTCCTCGTTGCCAACCCCGCCTGCCTCAGCTTCGGCCGCCGCCACCTCGGCCTCTTTCTCAACTTCGGCCGCCGCCACCTCGGCCTCTTTCTCAGCTTCGGCCGCCGCCACCTCGGCCTCTTTCTCATCTTCGGCCGTCGACACCTCGGCCTCCTTCTCAGCTTCGACCGCCGACACCTCGGCCTTCTTATAAGCTTCAGCGGCCGCCACCTCGGCCTCCGGCTCCTTACTCAGCTCGGCCAGGATAGCTTCGGAGAGGGGATCTCGATCCACCGAGCAAGCACGGACAGACTCGGCAGTCAGCAGAGTCGAGGACGAGGCCAGACTCTGAATGACGGGCAGGCTCTTCAGACCGCCAGCAAGGAGACCAACGTAAGACCGCACCAGAGCGTCAGTCTCCACCACCTCGTATCCATACTTAGTTTTATCTAAGTCAGGATAGT
Organism: Salvia rosmarinus; assembly: GCA_036937905.1. Classification (NCBI taxonomy): domain Eukaryota; kingdom Viridiplantae; phylum Streptophyta; class Magnoliopsida; order Lamiales; family Lamiaceae; genus Salvia; species Salvia rosmarinus. Next base: position 104,279,767 of record CM072819.1, read on the forward strand.
CATCGGCGACGTCATCCAATGTGTCGGACACCGCCCTCTTATTCAGCAGCTCGGCCATCTTGTTCGCCAGCCCGGAGAACTTCCGAGATAAAAAGTTTCTGTAAGCGCGGAGCTCCCGCGTGAAGCCGCCTCGGCTTCCTCACCGCCGCCCACCGGCTCTCAATCCGACCTTCGCCGCCTCGCCGGCTTGGTTTGGCCTTCAAAGGTTATCTCGGCCGACGCCCGCCTGCAGCCTCAACCCCACCGGACCTTCCACCACGGCCAAAGCTCGCCTCCTCTCGGCCGCAACCCGAGCCTTCTCCTCCGCCTCGATCGCCTCCGCCACAAGAAGGGTCTTCCTCCGCCTCGGACGTGCGTTGAGCCAAATGCTCAAATGAGCCACATCATCATTCGGATGCCCGACAACAAGCTCGGACACCATTGCCAATTGAACCTTTACGTCCTCGGTCCCCGTAATAAAGCTAACAAAATCAAGCAAAGCCTCAACACAATCGGAAAATTACAAGACAAAGTGCATTACCTGAGGAAAAGGCGGACGTGCGACCTCGGTGCCAAGGATCGTGCAATCGTCGTCGTCGTCGGTAGGAGGATGACACTTCTCTTTTCCGGAGCGGGAGGTGCGCGGAGGCGGCGGTTCGCTGAGGTGACGAAGTCTTCGTCTGAGGCGACGAACGCTCCGGCTGAGGCGAGGTCGCAGTCTTCTCAGCCCTCTTAGGGGTGACCTCGGGCAGAGTCTTCGCCGCCTTCTTGGACTGCGCGGCCTCGGACTCCGACCCCTTTCTCTTCCTTGAGGACACGAATTCCACTACAGAAATAACAAATGTCAAGTCAATACAGAGCAACACAAAAATATTATGACACTAAAGCTAAGTGCAGGGCCTCACCCCTCGCCGGCTCGTCTGCAGCAGCAGGGTCATAGGGGCTCGGCCCGATCGCTAGTTCGCCCGAGAAGACTTCACAACCGTGTCAACCCGGTCCAGATCGTCGCCCACATCACGAAGCAATCCCCAACGGCTACATCAGCCAACCTCTCACGCTTCCAAGCGAATTCGTAAGAACCATCAAACCGGCCGAAGAAGTACTTCTTCTGCCAGTTTGATATCTTCGACTGTCTTTATTTTAAATTCTGACGGGTGATAAGTAATACCACCCCGCACTAAATTTAAGGCGAAAAATCTAAGGATGAGCCCTAGACTCAACGGGCAGTTATGCCTATGTGCATATATACCAAGGCCCGTCAGGTGACGAAAAGAGTTCGGTGTTATTTGGGCAAAGGGGATAGCAAAAAGCTGTTGTAACTCAACAAACACGGAAGGATAAGGAAGACGAAGACCGCACTTAAGGCTGTCCTCGTATACTGTTACAAAACCATACGGAGGAAGGCTAGCCCTATCCCCCGGACGAGGGGTAATTAACCCAACGGATTCCGGAACAAAAAATTCAGAGGCAAGCTCTAATATCGAAGGAATTATCAAAACTGAAGAAAACGAAGAAACCTTTCCTAAATCATAATAAGGAGGATATTCTAATCTACACAAGGTAGGTTGGGGGGAACCAAGATGATAAATTTCAAAATCCACCGGAAAATCCGGTGGTGACACAGACACGATACGGCGTTCAGGGCCGTGAGAATCGGACGAAGGTGACGAAGATGAGGAAGCCATAACTTACTGGTTTTAAATTCGAGGAAGATAGCACCGAAACTCGCGAGGGCGATAATGGCGATGTAAGAATCTCGGAACACAAGAGGTTTCAATTTTTGAATATTGAAATGTGCAGTGATAGGCGAAAAGGCGATCGCGAAGTTATTCTCCCAATATGCGCTTTATTGGGAATCCAACCGCTACATTAAATGCGCATTAAATGCTATAAGGCATCCAGCGTTCGATCTCGGCTTCACGCCCATAAAGGCGGCCGACCAAACACCTCGGCATAAAGCCTCGCCAGCGGTTACCAAAGACCTCGGCATAACGCCTCGTCGGTTAGCCAAAGACCTCGGCATAAAGCCCGTCGGCGGTTACCAAAGACCTCGGATAACGCCTCGTCGGCGAAGCCACCAAAGACCTCAAAGATAACGCCCGTCAGCGAGCCGACCAAAGACTCGCATAACGCCCGCCGGCGGTCAATCAAAACCTCGGCATAACGCCTCGTCGTCAGCGGTTACCAAAGACCTCGGCATAACGCCGTCAGCGGTGAACCAAAGACCTCGGCATAACGCCTCGTCAGGCGAAGTCAATCAATAACCTCGGCATAAAGCCTCGTCAAGTGAAGCCCATCCAAAGACATCAGCGCAAAGACTAATCAAGTCAAGCCGACAAAATACGAAGTCAATATACAAGGATAACTACTAGATCGACCATGCTCCACTCCGTCGCGGACACATCTATGGCAAATATCCCCCAAACCCATCGCGACCTCGCTTCTGCGTCTTTTTGGGGGGGATATGATAGGATACGGCCCAACTCCCAGGCCCAAGCATCAGGCCCAACATAAATAAGCCTGATATGAAGCTCGGCCCATACGAGTCCGGCCCAAGAGAGCTTCGGAACCAGTAGGAACGCAGAAGATTCGGTCATATCTATGAGAATCCTAATTAGAGAGGAGATATGATTCAAATCCTATCTTAGAATAGATCTCGGATTCGAGATCTAGGTTATCTGATAGATTAGACGGAAAAGGACATCTACACTTCTTGTAATCACTTATCATATTTTCAATACACAAATACTATCTCTCCCCGTGGACGTAGATCTTATTCATAGATCGAACCACGTAAATCTCTGGTGTTCTTGCGTGCATTTATTTACCTTACGAAATTAAGATCGATCAGTTATAATTAATAAATATATAACATAATAATAAAACATGTGACGAATAATATTAAATTTGTGATTTCGATTTATGTGAAATAATTGATGATCGAATTTCCAAGTATCATACTAATTAGTGTTTGAATTGACTCACGACCAACTAGGAAGAAACGTTTTTCACTCTACATAACAGTGGTGACACCCATAATATCAAAGATATGATAAAAATAAAGAGAAAATAATTGACACTCGATTCAAACTTCTTATTAAGCAAATGAATTCAATTAATATTTAGAATCTCGGTACAAATTAAGTGGATTAAGATTACAGATTTAAACTGTGAGAGTGTCACATAAATTGTTTACTATATAATATACACGTATAAAAATAATACAATATTTTAAAAGATTTTAGCTATTGAAAAATGATTAAGATTGGTCATCAATCTAATAAATTCGAGCAATATTTGGATATTAAATTGGCACCGGAATAAATAATGGTTTCTGCATTCTAGCTATTTGTTTACAATTTAAAAATTCATATTGTGATCTAAAATCGACATTTTCTTCTTATAATTTCAAATGGAGCTTTAGATTATTGACTTCTTTGATTCAACTAGACATAGCTATGATGTTGGATAATTTAAATTAATAAATTGTAACGACGGCTTGACATATTTATGAGAAATGCAATAGAAACCTCGGAATAAAAATTCTAACTTGCGTATTTTTTTCTTCTTTTAAAAGTTTACAAGATAAAGAAATCAATTGATCAAGAATTTGGTATGTATGACTTAAAATTTTCTATTGCAATTGCAACGGCCAATGTGAAACATCTTAAGGCACTTGAAAGATAAATCTGCTTAAGATATTCCAATATAAGTTTGTTTGTCACCTCATACTCAAAAAAGTTTATTTGGCAGTTGGCACCTAGCTACCTATTTTATAATAAAGGCGTTTTGATTATAAGGGATGTTAATATTATTATTATTAGTCAATAAGATACACTACGTGGTAATAATCATTAAATTAAATTGAATTAAATCTTAGCTGTATAGAAATCATTACGCATTTCATATTGCTTTCAGACAACATCAATTAAATTTGGTTCTATATAACAAATGTATCTGAAATATAATACTTCCTCTGTTCTTTTTTTAAGTTTTTTATTAGTATTTTTTTTGTTTTCTAATAAGTATTTTAGTTCCTAATTTGACAGTAAAATTATGATATATTTTATATTTGCTCTTATTTAATACTCTTGAAATTTGATAATTAATTGTATAAATGCATTTATTATAGTAATTACAAGATTGCAAACGTAATTTTTTGTTGTTGTTATATATAATTTGACGATTGAGAATAATTATAAAAAACGGAACGAGTAAAGTAGACCATTTCCAAATCTCCCAATATTAAGTTGAAGTTGTCATTTTAAACTATTTATTTAATGCTAAATTGTTCCAATATATATGTCTCCATTAAGTTGAAGTTGTCATATTTAAACTATTTATTTAATGGTTTTCTAGTAAAAACCATTAACATACAAACTAAATTGTTCCAATATATATGTCTCCATTAAATCGCTCAATTCAAATCAAGTTCAAAATCTACGGAAAAATGCAACATTTGATTTGGATATTCGAAACATACATCAATCACTTTTCTTTGTTCTTTTTTTTTGATAATACGAAATTTTAAAGTGTTGCGTTACGGTGGATTCGCCAGGCCATCTAGCTGGCCAACACACACACCACTTTTCTTTGTTCTGATAAATCATTATGCCACCTACAAAAAATCATTATTGCTACACAATTTGACTTAAAATATAGATTTTTTTAGTCATATTGAAAAATAGGAGGCATGTGTTGACATTTTTAAATAATAAAAGAGAAATATAGAGTGTGCGTGTGTTGGCCAGTGGTAGAAGTGGTTAACGCCTCGGCGCCAGCCAAAGGTGGCCAACCCCTTGGTTCGAGTCCACCGTGATGCTATCTTTAAATTTCAGTATTAAATTGATAAAAAAAAAAGAGAAATATAGAAATAGTTGGGTTGCAAAATAGGACTTGACTCATGATGCCAAATTTTTGTCATTAATATTTTTTTTTTCAAATTTCTATAATGTTTGTGTATAATATTGCAACTTGTGTTGACGGGTATGTTAGTTTTCGTCTGCTGGTATCTGGAAACGAAGCAAAGTTTCTACGGCAAACATCACAGATTCACAAACTGTCTGAATAAAATATTCAATTCAATAGCTACAAATTTTGGTTTCTGAACCCTTAAGTTTTTAGTTCAAATAAACAAAATTGAATTTTAACAGTAGCTAATTGTTCGTCATATTTATAAAAGATTTCAAAATAATGCCTAGCAAAAGACTGAAGGCAGTTCTACTTACAAGAAATACTATATTTATGTTTTTAAACTTAAAATATTTTCGTATGTAAAATAGAAATGAATATTATATTGGCTCTTCTAATTTATAAATTTTCTTGAGTTCTTTTGTAAATGAGTCAGAAACACTTTATATTATAAATTAATAAAAAAATAATAATGTTCAATCATGTATATTTTAGGAGGATTTTGACTGAGTAAATTATTCATCAGTCCGTGCCTTCTATTACTAATATTAAAAAAATAAAACGCAAAGTGAAAAATAAAATAAATTTTTTTATCACTTTTTGTTGCACTTGTTGTAAGTGTCATTTTAGCGTGAACTCAGTTGTTCTCTTATTATATCATATTAAATAAACTCAATATAAAACTAGCTAAATCAAAATTTTAAAGTAATTTTTTTATACTCACTTAATTTTCAAATTTTAATTAATCGGTGCATTAAATATAATTAATTATTTTAGTATATATTTAATTAGTTAATAGTTTAAATTTCAAATTTTGGAGCAAGAATAATATACCTAGCGTTACATGTAGTATTTATTTATTAAACGATTAATTTAGACGTATCGTATTTAATTTGCCTAGTATAGTTTTAGAATATTGAGACCCTACTGTGTTACAAAGGTGATAATGGAGCTCTTAACTCCCATTTCTTTTTCTTTCTTAGGAGTTAGGGGAGTGATAGAAAAAGATTTTGACTGGTAAAGGAAAAATATGTTTGATTGACTCAAGAATTCCATATACAATGTATGTGTAAAAGAGACAGTAAAAATAAAAAATAAAAAGAATCTAGTAAAAACACAACAACCATTGTCACTATTATTATTATTGTTATTAGATCAATTCCCAATTTGAAAAATAATATATATTATTAGTTAGTATTATAAAAGTGTCTATTCCTACAAATATTGATGTATCTAATGCTTACGTAATTTAGTTTTTAAGCATAATTAATTATTTAATATATATGTATATATTAATTATTTTGATATAAGATAAAAATGATTTCAAATATGAAATTCTTCAGAATTATGATAAAATTTAACATTCCTAATATAAATTATTTGGATCCATAAATTTCAAAATAGGTGTGTACAATTAAATCTAATAAAATCCATCTAATATGAACAAAGATAAATATTCTACTCGGAGCTTTTCTGCCACCATTAATGACTAAAGAATTACTCGTCGTCATCCCAAAACACTAATTTGAGAAACAACATGGAAACTCAGTTTCGGCTTTTTGAGGCCAAAATCAACTAATCAAGAGCCTGACTTCCAACAGTGCAACACCCAACATTCAGACTCTCTTTCTACACAAGAGTTCTTACTCTTAACTATTTTACCAAGTCAAGGCAAGAATTGCAAGGACCATGATCTTGGAAAAAGATAAATGAATCCATTCTTCCCACAATATATACCCACTCATTCAAACCCCTCAATATTAACATTAAAAGAGGAGAGCAATCATCTCCTCTCTTGGCCTAATCATTTCTGCAGATACAAAATATTCAAGATTTTCCCATAATCTAATCCCACTTCCTCCAAATACACACATACATATAGATTTTGTTCTTCATCTCCCAAGAACTCAGAGAGAGAGAGAGAGAGAGAGAGAGATGGGCATCAAGAAGAAGACATTGAGATGGATCCTCCCATCTTGTTTCAAGGCCACAACCCACAAAATGGATGGAAGAATCCATGTCACAATCCATAACTCCAATTCTAGGATTTTCTCTCTGACATAAGTGATCCTGGCTCCCTCTCTGCCTCAGCGACCTCTCAAATTCCAAATTTGCATCAAATCTTCACATCTTCACACTCTCAGAACTCAAAGTCATCACCAGCGACTTCTCATCCGTCAATTTCCTTGGCGAGGGCGGATTCGGGCCCGTGCACAAGGGCTTCATCGACGACAAGTGCAGGCCGGGTCTCGATCCCCAGCCAGTCGCCGTCAAGCTCCTCGACTTGGACGGTGATCAAGGCCATAGGGAATGGCTGGTGAGCATTCCCAACCCCATTCCCACACACATTTTTACAGAGTTTTTTTTATGGAAAAAAAATAATAGAAATCTATAAGCCCAAGAAACAAAATACATTTTTTTACATAGTTCTTTAACATTCTTTGGTCTTAAACAGACAGAAGTAGTGCTTCTTGGGCAACTGAAGCACCCTCACCTCGTTAAACTGATCGGATACTGCTGCGAGGACGAGCACAGGCTTCTGGTCTACGAGTATATGGCTAGAGGCAATCTCGAAAACCATCTATTCCGAAGTAAGATTTTTTTTTCCAATTACATTTTGTGTTTCACTATCATAAAACGCGATAAAATACTCATTTTCCCTCAATTTTTCCGCAGGATACACTTCACTAGCATGGGAAACTAGGATCAAGATCGCGCTCGGTGCAGCAAAAGGCCTAGCATTCCTCCACGGCGAAGAGAAACCGGTCATCTACCGTGATTTCAAGACTTCGAACATCCTCCTCGACTCTGTAATTTCAAACTTTTCCCTCTCCAATCCATCAGTACTACATTTATCTTGCAAGATTGATCTTTATCCTAACATAATATGTATATACCTTTTTCAAAATCTAGGATTACAACGCGAAGCTCTCTGACTTCGGGCTGGCCAAGGACGGGCCGGAGGGAGACGAAACACATGTGTCAACGCGCATCATGGGCACCCACGGCTACGCAGCACCAGAGTACATCATGACAGGTAAAAAAACAAAAGAAACAAAAAAACAAAAACTCTTGGAAAAAAAAAATATTGCGTAACAGAGTCCATTAGTCCGATCTAATAATCCGCGTTATGTTTTAGGGCACTTGACAACAATGAACGACGTGTACAGCTTTGGAGTAGTCCTGCTTGAGCTGCTAACAGGGAGGCGCGCCATGGACAAGAAACGGCCTCCCAGAGAGCAGAACCTCGTTGACTGGGCGAAGCCCTACTTAAAGGATCACCACAAGCTGGATGCCATAATAGACCAGCGCCTAGAGGGGCAGTACTCGACCGAAGGAGCAAGGAAAGTAGCTGCATTGACTCATCAATGCCTTAGCCAGTCACCCAAATCCAGGCCAACCATGAACCATGTTGTCAAAATCTTGGAGCCTATTAGGCAGCTCAGAGACGTGCCCTTTGTTTACATCGCACCTGCACAAGGCAAGGCGGATGCAAAGCTCAACGAACATAAGGCAGCTGAAGATGAAGGGAAGGTGAAGAAGGAGTCGGGGCCAAAGCAGAGGAGGAAAGGCTATAGACACAAGCATCCCATGAGGGCTCGTGGTGTCTATACCGATTCTCACTTGTATAAAACTTACAAGAATGAGATGATTAGTGTAAGGATTCAAGGGAGATGAAGTGAAATTAGAAAAAAAAATAATGTTGATTTTGAGGTACATTTGGTTGTTTAGTTGTTTTGTGACATTTTTCAGTGTTGTTGTGTAGATTTTGTCCATTTCTTTCATGGCCTTTTAGTTGTGGAAAAAAGCAAAACTTTTCATTTTGATCACTTTAAAGGTTAATTACCTCTGTTGTTGGAGATTAATCTTGCGTCAGTGTTTGATCTTTACAGACATGTTTCCTTAATTCCTTCAGACATACAGAATTAATCTAATATATTAACATCAATGTCACAACTTTCGTCTTCCACTAACCTAAGGTCTCTAGTCATATTTTAACCAAATATATAGGGTAATTTGGATACTATATATCACCTTTTATTTTCGTGTTAGCTTCAATCATATAGACGCAGCATGTACTGATCATATTGAAATGCGAGATGAAATACACTCGATTATTTGGGAGAAGAATTAACATAAATTTCGAGATTTCAAAAGTGGGATTGTAACAACCTGGGAAGACTTGTGCTGCTAATTAGGATAACTAGTTTTGGGTGGAAACATGTTGGCTCACGTCTAGAAATTCTGCGACTTTGGAAAAATTTAAATTGATTTGATCTCTTTCTTCATTTTTCTAGCTAACATCAGCTTAAATTGACAATTGTAGCACTAGGAAATAAAGACTCGTCGTCATCTAAGTTGAAACTAAAGTTTTTTTTAGTATATAATTTCTAAAATTAAAGCATCATTTTTTGAGGAAGACTAGGAAAGTATTTGATGAAGCTGCATATCTAGTTGAGGGTCCATACATGTTTAGGCGAATTACCAAAAAAATAAGTCCGAAATTTTGACCCATTCTTAAAAGCTTGTATTTCAATTTAATAAATTATAGAAATTCCTTAAGTTCACCTCCCTCTGTAAGATCCATTATGCAATACCTCGAATGTTATATTTCGGTTTATTTATAAATTATTATAGTCCTAAATTTATTCCCTTCCATTCTTTTCTCTCTCTTTTTCTCGAGGTGGTATTTACTTGCTCCGAAAAGAGAAGTTCTCTCTTCGAGAGCCCCTACATCTAGCTTTATGAGAATGTGTGAGAGTGAATCACAGTAATTTAGTGGTTAAGTAGTTAGGAGGACTTTTGCATAATGCCAATAAGAAATCACCCTAAAAAAGTTAAACTCTCAAACTGTGATTGTTTTGGTCCTTATCCCAAATCCACTAGATCTTAACTGACTGAGCTAAACCCATGAGAGCAATATTTACTTATAAATTATTATAGTCCTAAATTTATTCATTTCCATCTTTTTTTTGGGAAACTCTATTCCCGGGAGCTCTCACACCATAGCTCTATGAGAATGTGAGAGGATAAATCACGGTAACTCAACGGTTAAGTAGCTAGGAGGACTTTTGCATAATGCATATAAGGAGGCACCCTAAAAATGGTGAAACTCTCACACTGCGGCTGCTAGGACTCGATCTTTGGTCTTTGTCTCAAATCTACCAACTCTTAACCAATTGAACTAAGCTCATGAATGCAGTACTATTTACTTATAGCTTTGCATGGTTGAGAATTTTCTTTTTTAAAGGTTACTAAAAGTTTTAGTAAAAGGAATATAAGTAACTTAGGTAGAAAAGAATATTTGTTTTTGGAATTGGGTTAATTCTGGAGTATGACATCTTATCTTGTTTTGCATTTTTTTTAAATCTTCCTTCTATATTAAGAATTCATAGTCCTCGTCCAATTTCTTGGATTTTGACATGAATAAAACTTCTTACTTAAACAATGACTTCAACGTGTAACTTGACGATGCAGGTAAAAAGTTCCCTGATAACTTTGGATTTCAGTGGCCTGCCGCTTTCTTATATTGCAATCAGTTTCTTGTTTTGTAGCTCAGGGGAAAGACTTGGTAGTTTACCTCACTATACAAAAATTGATTACGGCATTATATATATGTTATACGGTTCACTGCCACCGACCAATAAAAGTAGAATTTTGAGAAAGAAGAAATTTCTAGGTTATCAAGAGTGGGTGACCTTAATATTGCCTAACAACAATTTTAATATGCTGTTAATTGTCATGTCGGTAAAACTTTGACGATGGCTATGCAAAATATCTAGAATATACGAATACGATTTATTTATTTCTTATATCACTAAAGACTTATGGGTTGAATATAATTCACAAAGCAATTTTTAATGGTACATAAAAAATATATCTATTATTTGGACGTAATGTAACCTAATATATACAATCCTAAATGTCTCTCGACTCGACCACAAATTAAAACTTGTTGAAACCATCTTATTAACAGTCATTGACCCGTTATATGTTTTATTCTTGATCCGTTATATATAATTTGATCAGTAAGACGATCTCATACAAGCCTCACATTTTTCCAAAATGAGATGAAGAAATGCTTTATAAGCCATTAAAAGATATTTACAGGGAGACTTGTTGGGGATCTGATTCACTCTTCTCATAGCCAACTTACCATTGAAATTGCATGAAGTATAAATAATTTACCAACTCTTTTCTTATAATTTTTTTTATAAAAAAAGTGAGTATTGAGTAATATAAGGAGAAGCATCTATCTCAACAATATGTTTATTCCATTCAAAGATAGAAAATGGGTGCGATTAGAATTGCACCCCTAAAAGTTTAATACAATTGAATTTGGGCTCTAATTTCTTCCTACCAGCCCAATCCATTTGCAATTTCATGAAACTAGCCCACTTATTTAAATCTATCCATTATTTTCCTTAGGTTTCATGGCTGTGTATCTTAAAATTGGCTTAGTGGAATCATGATCTCATGCCCATACCATCATCCCTTTGATAAAGGAATTAATAAAAAAACAAGTTTAAGAAGAGAAGTAAAGTCTGCTAGGTTGATAGCTATATGTTACTTGCAATATTATAATTTTGTAATGTCAATTATTTATTTATAACAATTTCAAATAATTCCGCAAGTATAATATTAGACACTGGAGTTATCATGACCTGTTTATGTGTAGACTTTTTGGTTTCGAAGGTGATAAAATATTATTTTAATAAATTAATTCTCCATTTTGGTTGGTCTTTTATTCAATTTTCAATTATATTATCTATATCCATAACTGTTATTATAGACGGTCACGTGAATTAGATTGGCACAAGTTATATATAGGATGATGTTTTAGATATAGACAAGAAATATAAGATTACTTTAGTTAGTAACTTGAGAATTAATTATAGTTATTTATAAGAGAAATTTTTATATTGTATGGTTATAATGTCAATTAAGAAATATAAGATTACTTTAATTATAACTGATTGCATTATTATCAAGAAAGCACCAAAAGGTCCAACTATTTTAGTTGGACCTATTAGTATTATTTATGATAATATTCCAATAGTACCAGTAAGTTTAATATAATTGATATTTTATGTTGGCATTATAATTGACATTACTTAACTTTATACTATATATATGAATTTCCACTATTTATAAAATCTCTTATTACTGTATTATCATTTTTATATATTTATTTCATCGATCCATACTATGTGTATATGGTTATTTTACAGAAATATTTCATAGAAGTTATAAGTACACCTACACAAAGACTCTAAAACACAGTGAATCTCGCATAATATAGTTTTTTTTAAAGAAACCCTTGTTTTATTCATTTACCGAGTCACGTAAAAAGAAAAATATTAATACGATAATGAAAAAGTCAGAATAGGATCGTGAATTCGTGATATCAGATCTAGTTTTGACATAAACAAGTGCTAGTTTTTTTCAACGCTAGTAAGATATCACACATATTTGGATGAGCATTAATTTTTGTTTCAGCAATCGTGATTTTGATGGTTAAAGATGTAAACGCTTGCTTCAAAAATAAATAAATAAAATGTAAAGGTTGAGTGCAACAATATCTAGTAGTAACATACTACTAGTACTAGTGGCTCTAACTACTACATTATATAGTATATATAATTAATACAGTGGCCTTTAGCTGGATATGGGCACTTCTTCGTCATCTTATGTCTTTATGTAAATTAAGATGCCATATCAAATTGTAACATCCGTATAAAATAATTAATCTCTCTCTCTATAGAAATCATTTGAGATAAACTTTAAACTTTACAACAACAAATAAATTTATATAAATAGTGTACGTGTATGTACATGTTTTTGTTGTACTTTTACTGCTATAACCACATGTTGCCTTCTTCCCAACGGGAGCCAGGAAATATTTTTTGGGACTCAAATAATTATAATTTTAAAAAGTTATAACTGTAATTTTAAAAATAAACTTAGAAATTAATTATAATAATTTAATATTATTTGAATTACATGACAACATTAAAAAAATTTAAAAAACGTGATCATCTCATAACGTGGATCATAGGAGCAAATCTAATGTATGATGTCATTTTGATGTGGATTTTGCACTTAAACGATGCATTTTTGCATCCGTATGAAATTTGGTGCAAGTGAATAGGTATATGTAAAATTTGCATAATTGGAATAAAATGGAGCGAAAACTACACCACATTTGGTGCTTTAATGCAGTATTAGAGTTAGCCTAAAATGATACATATTTGATATAAAGTTGGATACATGATAAATTTTATTTTTAGACACTCTAAAAAAAGAACTCATGATAGTAAAGATGTGATCGATATTTTATTTCTAAAATAATTTTCATATATTCATAATCTATATTTTGATGCTCTATCATCACAAGCTTTTTAGGTGCCTAAATTGAGAATTTAAATTACTTACATACCTTCAGTTGGTTGTTGTTAGAATAAATTTATCATATCTTTTTATAAATTGGATTGATCATGTTAATCCACATATAAAGCTTTATTATTTGCATATATCTTTTGCTTTATCAATATAAAATAAATTATGGTAAAAAGGAAAATGAAAGAAAGAGCACAAATAAAGAGAGAGAAACATATAAAGCTGTATTATTTGTACATATTTTTATTTTATCAATATAAAATAAATTACGATAAAAAGAAAAAGGAAAGAAAGAGCACAAAGTAGAAATGAATATAACTTTACAAAGTAGAGAGGGAGAAATGTATAAAACTTTATTATTTGTATACATATAAGAGATTAGAACTCGAACCAACTAGACTACAATGTATCTTTTAATTAATTATTAATAATTAAGCTATGTATATACTACTACCTTTGTCTTTGATATTTGTTCACTTATTTTCATTTTGATAGGTTCACAAAATTCGTTCATTTTTCTTTTATAAACATGGACCCTACAAAAATTTATAACTTTTACCAACACTCAAGCCGCTTATTTACAAAAAAAAAAACTCTCATGACCAATCTTTTTCACTCACATAATATATTTTATTATGTGAATCTCATTTTTCTCTCAATTTACAGTAATTGCATTTATTAAAATTTGTGGCCATAGAGACTAAGAATATATATCAAGGACAAAGAAAATATTATTTTAAAAAAAAAATTGAAGGAGCCATAGGCCGTCTATACCTCATGTAGTTCAATGTCCCATATTCTACTCCCTCCGTCCATCATATTTGTTCATTTAATTATATTTTGGTATGTTCACAAAATTCGTTCACTTTTTTTTATAGACATGAATCCCACCCAAAAGTCAACACTTTTATCCACACTCAACTCACTTATTTATAAAAAAACCATTCATGACCAATATTTTCACCCATATAATATATTTTATTATTTATGTCTCATTCTTCACTCATTTTATATTCATCAGATTTATTAAAATATGCCAAAAAAAGCTATGACTATGTATCATTGACGGATGAAGTATTAACTTGTTTGTGGATGAAGTTTCTAGTACTCACCTTATATAACGATTATAAATTATTTCCATTGTCAACAAATACTTTCAATTGTCAATAAAAGAAAAGCATATGAAGTAGAAATTTAACATATAAGCTGAACTTTCTCTATAAATATACGTGAAATCTCACACTCGTTCTCCACCAATTAATACCATCTCTCTCTCTCTCTCTCTCTCTCTCTCTCTCTCTCTCTCTCTCTCTCTCTCATCAATCTAATTTTTCCATTTGATTCAACAAAGATAGCATCGTGGCAATGGAATACCAAATTCTATCCATATGTGCACTCATCTTGCTAACATTCCTATCACTCCATTTTCTTACATATATTTTCCCTCGTAAAAAACCAAACTTGCCGCCAGGCCCGAAACCGTGGCCCGTGATAGGCAACCTCAACCTGATCGGGCCGCTCCCCCACCGATCCCTCCACCATCTCTCCCAGATATACGGGCCCATAATGCAGCTCAAGCTCGGCTCCTTCCCGGTGGTGGTGGGCTCCTCCGTCGAGGCGGCCAAAATCTTCCTCAAAATCATGGACCTCAACTTCGCCTCGCGCCCCAAAACCTCCGCCGGAAAATACACAACCTACAACTACTCCGACATCACGTGGTCCTCATACGGCCCCTATTTCCAGCAGGCCAGAAAAATATGCTCGACTGAGCTTTTCAGCCCGAAGAGGCTCCAATCTTTTGAGTACATTCGGGCCGAGGAGCGGAATTCGATGCTGAAAGAGGTCTTAGAATCCGCCGGAAAGCCCATGCAGCTGAAGAATTACCTGTCGACGGTGAGCTTGAACGTGATCAGCAGAATGGTTTTGGGGAGGAAGTATTTGGACAACGGCGACATCGTGTCGCCGGCAGAGTTCAAGAAGATGCTGGACGAGCTGTTCTTGCTCAACGGAGTGCTGAATATTGGGGATTTCATACCGTATATAAATTTCTTGGATCTGCAAGGGTATATTAGGAGGATGAAGGCTGTGAGCAAGAAATTGATAGGTTTTGGAGCATGTGGTGGCTGAACACGAAGCTCGGCAGCGGGAGACGGCGGCACAGGAATATGCTTGCAGAGATATGGTGGATGTGCTGCTGGAGCTGGCGGCGGATCCCAATTTGGAGGTGAAGCTCGAGAGGCATGGAGTCAAAGCCTTTACACAGGTATAAAATTAACAGTTTATATTTTCATTTGTTTATTTATTTATCCTTTTCTTTTGGTTTAATATACTTGACTGTATTACACTTGCGTGCCGATGTCTGCAAATTATGTTATATTTATAATTAGAATTTAAATATTACATAATAAGGATTATTAATTATGATTTAATTAAACTATAAATATCTAATAATAGATTTCCACATGGTATAGACGTCTGCTCGAGAGTTCACCTCAATAAATAATTCGATAATCAACTTGTGATTATTTGAAAGTTCATTTGGGTTCTCAGTTCAAATTAAAAGTGGCAAAAGATCGGGTCAAGTCGGGTTGATTGGCCCGAGTACACCGAAATTTTCATACTTTTCATCACTTTAGGCAGGCCAAGTCCAACCCAAAATTCAATCGAACATACAATTCCCAAGTCCAAAACCTGTCCACAACCGAACAAGCTTATTTTGCCCGACTGTTGTTCAGACTAATTAACACGCATTTTAAACAAAGTTAGACATATTTTAGTACTCAAATAATTAATTAAAGAAGTCAAACATAATTTAGAACTCCATATTATTTCAAATCAATTTGGACAGTGATAGATATAACTAGATTCGACTCATTTAGAATTAAATTTGCATCTCCATTGCGAAACTATGAATATGTTAACCACTAGTGCATTATGAAAATATAAATAATACCAGAGACTGATCCTAGGTCAATACCTCCATTAATTAACTAAGTAGTTTGCCTAGCTAGGTACCCCAAAATCTAAATAGCCTCATCCAAATATATGTTAGAGTTAGATATATCAAAATAGTCATTTTTATATTATAAAGATAAAACTATAAGATAAAAAGAAGAAGATAAAAGATAGTAATTTTTTGGCTCATTGTATTGTTTTGCTTTTAATTCATAACTAAAAAGTTTCATGATTATGAATAATTGATAAAATAAGATCGATTTACAACTAAGGAGTTTCGTGATTGTAAATATTATAATAATAAGAATAAAATTAGAACAATGACTACTTTTATATATTTTATCTTAATAGCTATTTTATTTTTTAAAATAAAATGGCTATTTTATTATTCATATATTATTTTATTAGTTCACTCTATATACAATATAACCTCTATAAATTAATACAGTTGGGATCGAAAAAAATATTAATTTTAGAGAGGTATTAATTAATCGATAAATTAATAATTTATTAATTTAAAGAGGTATTCTATATTCATTTAATTTAAATTAATTACATCAGAATTCATGAATTTAAATTCAATTATATAGAGATATTAATGAGTATTAAATGTTAGGAACTTGAATCATCTTATTTAATGTTTAAAATTCATACGTATGTTCAATAAGAACTTGAATCATCTAATTATTTAATGTTTAAGATTCATAGTATTGAATTAATATTTAAGATTCAAGATGACACGGTACCATTAGAGTTGGTTATGCAAAAAGAAGCAATAGTAGTATTTAAAATCCTTCATAACTTCTTTCTGCAGTCAACTAACGCCACACCAGAGCTTTTAAGTGCTGTGAGAAAAGTGAGAGATGAGATTCATTTTGATTTGAATTTCAATAGAAAACAATTAACACTAGAATCATATTTTACTAAGTTGTCTTAGTTATCTTTATAATTTTATGAGATTATTAATTTATGATGTTGATGAGACCCTTGTATTATATAAGGGTCTTTAAAAATTATTATCTTATTAATTTATCGGAATTATTAATTTACGCTTGGGATCTAAGTCGGGATCAAGAAAATATTATTTTAGAAAGGTTATTAATTTATCGAGATTAATTTTATAGAGGTTATACTGTATTAGGCATATTTAATTAACAGTTATATGGTTTTGATTCTTTTGAAGCCAAGACTTGTTAAGCACACATCAGCCTTATGTAATCGAAAAATACATTGCGTGTTTAATTGTACGACACACAGGTGCTAGTTCAATCATATATGAAATAAAATAAAAGGTCAACTTGTAGGACTTGCTCGCCGGTGGAACTGAGAGCTCGGCGATGACGGTGGAGTGGGCGATATCGGAGCTCTTAAAGAAGCCGGAAATGTTGAAGAAGGCAACGGAGGAGCTCGATGGTGTTATCGGGCGGGAAAGGTGGGTGAGGGAGACGGATATGCCAAATCTCCCTTACATTGAGGCCGTCATGAAGGAAACAATGCGATTACACCCCGTCTCTCCATTATTAGTACCTCGACTTGCACGGGAAGATTCTCAGGTATTATAATTATCTTATATATTCTCAAAGTTTACTTCTTATTTTAAATTTACTAATTTTTAACTGAACTAAACTTTGCGGATAAGTTCACTTTTTCATAACAACAATATTAATTAACATTTAACTCTATCTACACTTTCTTCGTCAACTAAGAATGTAACATTTAAAGGATGATAGAAGTTATAAAATTGTTTGATAAATATTTTTTAGTGGAAAAGGATTTTACCATGTAATGAAGGATGGAAATAGTTTTCAATAAATGATGAGAATCGTGAAGTTAAATTATGATGATTGTATTCAAAAGAAAAGATATCGTATTATTTATGAATGTATATTATATAATTATATTATATTTAGTACTTTTTTTATACCGTCATGTCAATGTCATATACAGCTGCCAAACCGGCCTGGCCTTGCCTAAACGGCTAAACTTATCCGACAAAAGGAATCTGCGTACGATACAATAGAGTCTTGATCGATTGATATTGTTGTGTAGGTAGCTGGATATGACATCAAGAAGGGAACCCACGTTCTAATCAATATATGGGCAATTCACATGGATCCATCAATTTGGGAAAATCCCACTGAATTTAATCCAGAAAGATTTATTGGGAAGAATATTGACATCAAGGGGCAAGATTTCAGGCTTTTGCCATTCGGGTCGGGCCGAAGAATGTGTCCAGGCTATGCGTTGGGCTTGAAGGTGATCCAATCGACCTTAGCCAACCTCTTGCATGGGTTCAATTGGAAGTTACCAAACAAAATGAAGCCCGAAGAGCTCAATATGGAGGAGACTTTCGGCTTTCTGCTCCAAGAAAATTTCCACTTGTTGCTTTGGTCGACCCAAACTCCCACTCCACCTCTACAATTTCTAGTGAAACTACGACTACTAGTGTAATTTCGCTTTATGCTATATTATATCTTCAAAATTTTCCAATACACTTTTGGAAATCATGTATAAAATCAAGCTAGCAGCGACCTATTTTAACCAAGATTTCGAGTGATAAATCGATAATTTTGTAGGATTAAACGCTTTAGGATTGATCTAAGTTTCGAGTAAATGATCGCGATATATTCACATTCTCAAACCGAATTTCGATAAGTGAGAAATAGTTAATTGAACTTGATCACCCGGTATGAAGTTATATGATAAGAGAATAAGCATAAGATTTTTAATGTTATCCCACATTGATTAATTAATGTTAATTAATCAAGTATTTAAGTGGATTCTCGCACAACTTAGTATTTTTATGTGCACAAGTGAAAGGCCAGAAACCCACGTGCATCATAGCCATCGCCCGCCCACACCCGCGCTCGTTGTCGCCTCGGTGGTCGTTCTGTGTTTGTTCCAATTCCAGCTTCTAGTCCACATCGTGGACTTAGATCTTGATAATTGATCTTTGGGATGATCTTTGAGCCCTGTATTGGATTTTGTTCGGGCTCGTTGTTTGTACCTTTTGACGGTTGTTTTCATGAGGCCAAAGATGGAGTTGGTCTTGAGTTTATCCGAGTTCCAACTCGAGTGCTCGCTCGATGGGACTATTGTGCATATGGGAGATGTCCAGATACATCCCAATAAACCCGACACACATGCACCCGACACGTCAGAACGATCGGTAACGTCCCAAGTTATGACGTAACAATAAACTTGGGATAACGGCTAGTAATGTCCAAACCATCATAACTCCAAACTTTGATTAGCATTAATCAATTTTGATTGTGCATTTATCCATTTCATCGAATGTGCCTATAAATAGGTTAGTCCCGTATTTTCATTTTACAACGACACAACAACAAAATACGAAAGCTAGCTACGTGCTACAAAAACCCTCTCGCATACATTTTTTTTGCATAACATAGTTCATAAGTCGAAGCTTTGTCATCGCCTCGATATAGTTCATCGAAGCTCGATGGTTTGCAGTGCTGCTACCCACGAGACGAAGCCGTTTTATCTTTGGGGATAATATGCTAGAACCAATAGCACTATCAGGACGTATCTCATGTTGAAGATAGAGTGATCCCCATTGATTCGACTATTTAACATTGTTACAATTTTGTTTCTGTTGGATTTGTATGCTGGAAGCAGTTTTGGTTGAGCTTTTATACAATGTTTCATGTTACCACTATTACAATCTCCTATCTGAATTGTTTACTTGATTGCATATGTATGTCATTTTATCTCATATATAAGTTAGATCATACAGTGTTGTAGATCACGTAAGTCCGTATGATTGGTCAAGCTTAATGAGATATAAAAGTATCACAACCGAGACAACTTGAGAACGAGTTGTCGGTATAGTCATGTATAGATAAGAAGTAACTTGACTTGGTTGCTTGTCTATATTGGTACGTCTCGACGTATTGATGGATCACAGTGAGATGAGTTCTTCTATCTGACCGTCGTGAAGAACCTAGATCTTGGAGACTTACGTTGATCTAAACCTCGATAAGGTATTAGGTGAGTATGAGTTACTGACCATCACTTTGACTTGTTATGGGTGAGAGTTACATGAGTTAACCCAAGCTTTTCTACATCTTGGGTGGTGGCAGTGCTTGTATGTCATGCTAGTTACCTATATCGAGTCACCGTATCCATTTAGGATGATGACGCCCCTTAAGGAGCTCAAAGGTTTATTGTACTAAACCCCGCAGTCGAGTTATCTCAAGTACAATAATAAGGTTGAGTGGTACTACTTAATGAATTAAAGTAATTAATTATTTTAAGCAATGATCAGAATAATTAATGGACGATGATATCTTAAATACGGGATTCGTTAAGTCTAAAAGCGAGCCCGACTCAACTTCGAAAATAAAGGGTAAGTCAAGATTTATTCTCTAGTGGCATGAATAAATGTTTATGAATTAATTTATGTTCGGGTGAACATAAGATAATTAATTTATTTGAGGCCCATCTTTAATCATGATTTGATCCTGGTGGCCCATCCAG
The DNA here is from genome assembly GCA_036937905.1 of Salvia rosmarinus. Lineage (NCBI taxonomy): Eukaryota > Viridiplantae > Streptophyta > Magnoliopsida > Lamiales > Lamiaceae > Salvia > Salvia rosmarinus. Next base: position 104,300,512 of record CM072819.1, read on the forward strand.
TGCTGGAGCTTAGAGAAATTGATCACTCCTTATAGAGTCCATCCGACTCTACTTGATCATCTCTATCTTAAGTGATATTATTATATTTATTAGATATGCATAAATTCTATATTGATAGGATTTAGGATTGCATTATAAATATAAGGTGAGAGAAAATCAAACCTTAATCCTAGAGAATAATTTTCGAGAATTACTATTCCTAAATAGTGAGAATTTTTGAAAATTTCTAGGAGGAAGAAGGCGAATTTCTATAGCACTCTCCATAGATTGTCCTCACTCGGCATTGGAGTTTAGGCAACGGATACACCCGTAAGATCAAAGCACGAGTCTTGATCCTTTCTTCCCGATAGATTCGTGAGTAAACACGAGAAAACACCTAAGTGTTGCAATTAATTATATAGGTGCATGCTAGGCATATAATCAATGTATGGTGAATTAAACATCCAAGATAGATCATCGGAGAGGTTAAAATCGATTTCCTACAATTGGTATCGAGCCGTGTTCAAGATTCGCTCTGTTGGATTAATTCACGTTTGATTATAATGTGCGCAATTAATTAATTGTGAATTTGTCGCTCATCGTGGCTCGTTTTATTTTTGTTGGATTTTGTTTTTCACCACGAGAAAATCCGTGGTTATATTAGATTTTTTCTTGTAAATCTTATCTGTAAAGAAGAACGAAGACGGAAAGCACGAAGAACGAGACGACGGAAGCACGCCGAAAAAACCGAACGCACGGTGCGAGCGCAAGGGCTCGGTGCCATGAGCGCGTTGTTCTCAGTGGCACGGCAGACAGCCTCGGCGACTTCGGGCACGCCTCGACAGGTGTCGTCCGGCAGCGCCTGGGCTGCATCGGCATCGGCGGACATTGCGGGGAGGCCCTCGGCAGCTTCGGGTGGCCTCGGTAGGTCTCGCCCGGAAGCGCCTGGGCAGCATGGGCTTGGTCGGGCGGCGGCTCGGCACACTTCGGCGGGTTGAGGCCGACAGCGCTCGGCAGCTCTCGATGATTCTCGCGCGGGAAACCTCAGCGAAGCCTCGGCAGTGCTCGGCGGTAGGGCCAGACGACGCTGGCACGAGATTTTCGGCAGCGCCCGGTAGCCTCGGTGCGAGCGTATGCGCGGAAACCTCAGCCTGCATGGGCGTGCTCGGCGGCACTGGTCGACGCGGGGCACGCGATTTTTGCACGGAAGCCCCGGCAGCGCTCGACGACGTGGCTCGGCATACCTCGGTAGGGCACTGGGCGATAGCGTGTGAGTCGCGCGCAGGGTTTCTCGACAGATGCCGGCACCTGCACACAGATGACTCGACAGCTGCTCCCGGTGTGGCATGCGGACTTCTCGACAGGAGCTTGGTGCGCGGTGGGCGGCGACGCCACGAGGGGCTCTCGGCGGGCTCGACGACGCCTTCTCGGCAGGAGGCGCGAGGCGGCGGCGACGGCAGATGAGGTGGCGTGCGCATGGGTCGTACTAGCAGCTGCCCAGCTCTTTATCTTGACCCGCCCAGTTCGGTTTGGGCCGACCCGGCCCTTTTTGCCCGAATCAAAATTTGGCCCAGATCTGAAATTTTGATCCGTTCCGATTTTTGCCCGATCCGCCCGATCCAATCGCTTTGGCCTGTTTTGATTTTTCGCCCAAATCCGTTTGACGAATCCGTCCGTGCCCGTGCACGCGAGGCTGCCGAGATTTTATCAAGATCTCGACTTTGCAAATTTATGTAATAAATTAGGTGGAAGTATGTAATCCACGTAGTGGATCGCGATGAACGATTTTATTTTATTTTATCGCTCAAAGCATGTCGTGGATATTTAAATTATGCGAAGCATGCTATGTATGTTTAATTATGTAGATAAACATATTATATGTTTTCGTGATTGGACGCGCGCATAGTAAGCATGCTAGGTTTATCCTGCTTTTCAAGTATATTTTAGAATTCTGCGAGCATGTTTTACATGTTGAATTTATAGAAAAGCATGCTAGATTACGTGATCCGCATGGACAAACCTTTTGAAACAAAAGACTAAGAAGAAATCCGACATATTAATTTTTAAAATTAAAATGTCAAGACCTCCACTTTTGATCTCTAAACAAAGTGATACGACTGTGGGTAAACGCCCACACGCGTGGCTTGCTTACACCGTTTGTCATAAGTTTATTAGATGAGATTTCTAAATAAAACATTTTAATCTATCGAGAAGTGGGAGTTTCATGTGTAGACATCCACACGCGCTTGATATGCGATTTTCATAAGTTCTCTAGAGATAGATTTAAAATGAGATAACAAAGGAATTTGGATTGGAAGCGATATGGTCCTAATGAGTATGCCAATTTTAAGAATTCATTTTCATTGTTAAAATTGTGGTCATTGCTAGACATCACCTCAAGTACAACTTCCGCGAAGTCCCTTCGTGATAGTGATGTGGTCTAGAAGGTCCAATCATTAATTTCATTTGTCATAAGGATAAGTTGACATGGATTGAAATTAAACGACTAAAAGGTATATTTTAGTCTGGTCGAGGGGTTCATGTGTAAATGTCCACACGCGTGGCTTGCATGTGAAATTCTTTGGGCGATTGGAGGTTTCAATTAACATTGCTTTATCAAAAGGTTACAATATTATTGTTACGAATTATGTGCGATCGTATGCTTATGTGTTTACATTACTTTTCAGATATGTCTCTTACACCGATTATCAATATGCTCGCACAAAATCCTCTATCTAGTTAAAATTTTATCGAGTGGAAACGAAACATGGAATATGTTCTTATCGCTGAAGAACACATGTTTGTTCTTACTACTCCCAAACCCGATGCCCCATCGACGATCGACTAATTAGCAGGGAGAGTCAAGCAGACTTTGACATAAGTCAAACAATATGGTCAAGTGCTATATGATGACTACAATGTCCAATGGCTTGCAGTGCAAAGATCGATCGATGGTAGACGCGATGAAATATGGTCAAGTCTCGAGAGTAAGTTTGGGCAATGGATCGGACATCCGATTCCACACAATGAGAGAAATCTTGGCGTGTAAGATGGAAGAAGGAAGTTCGTCCATGAACTTGTCTCCACACGACTCATCTCATGGATATTCTTGATCGGTTGGGAGGAGGTATCGACGGCGGCCAAGGTCGATATCATCCTCAACACACTGCCCAAGTCTTTTGAGAACTTTCGCGTGAACGCGATTATGAGCAAGACCGAGTATACACTTAGTCAGTTGCTTAATGATCTCGTGGCCGCGGAATGAGTCATGGGTAAGGGAGCACATGCCCTTGCTAGCACATCTAGGGGCCCAAATTTTTCGTTGAAAATGGAAGAAGAAAAAGGGGCACCAAATGTGGTAGAGGCAAAGGAACCAGTGGGCATAGTGGGAGCAAGAACATGTCTGCCACCGGAGGCTTGAAAAGGCCAAAGGAGAGGTGCAAGTGCTTCAAGTGCGGCAAGACTGGGCATTGGAAGGCCAAGTGCCCTATGCTCAAGGCTCAAGGTACGCCATTTGCTTTAGTAACAGAAACATGTTTAGCGACTTATTCTACTCATTCATGGGTAGTAGATACGGGTGCGACTGATCATGTTTATTACACCTGCGTGGGTTCCTCGCGACAAGAGAGTTGCATGATGGCGAGATAACGATCTCCATGGACAACGCGCGAAAGTCGAGGCCGTTGCAATGGAGATGTTACATTATGTTTTGATAGTACAGGTTTAGTATTAAAAGACTTTTTATATGTGCCGGAGTTTCATGAACCTTATTTCCGTTTCCAAACTATTTATTCATGGATATTCAGTTGTTTTTGATAGTGGTGTTTCTATCATAAGAAATGACGAAGTTATCGACACGATCCTCGCCGGCACGAAGGATCTATCAAGACGCTGAACGGAAGAACGAACAAGATGGAATATCCCAAAACCTCTCGAATCTAACCTCAAGTGATATAGGTCAAGATTTCGCCTATACCCCAACTAGATAGTCGACGCGAGAACTCGGGGACGACGAATGACACACAAACGAGGGATGACCGTCTCGTTGATATCGTCGATAAATGAATTACTTGACAAATCTCAAGAAATTCAAGAGCTAATGAAGAGAGAATAAAACTCACATATATTCGTAAATCAAAAGTGAATATTTTCAGATGCTTACAAGCCTTTATATAGGTGAAAATAAAGAACCCTAATCCTTGTCAAATAAGGATTCCTAATCAAAACAGAAAATAAAGAACCCTAATCCTTGTCAAAGAAGGATTCCTAATCAAAACAGAAACTAATTAATATAAGAGACCTAATTAAACTAGGATACTATTTAATCTAACATTTAAACGGGCTGCGAAAATAATTAAAACTAAAAACGTGGCCCACAATATCAAGTAATGGGTGAAATATCGGACTCCATCATTATCTGTGGTGGCACTTTATATAATTCGCTTTATACTATTTCTGCCAAACATAATACCTTTAATTATGTTGCATCTACATCAAACCTTAAGAAGAGAAAGTTTTCTTCGCAAGATGACACCACATTTCTCTGGCATCTTAGATTAGGTCATATCAATCTAAATAGGATCCAAAGACTTGCTAAGAATGGAGCGTTGGGTGATCTCACAGCCATCTGTTCCCGGTCTGCGAATCTCAGATAGAAAAAAGATGTCGACCAGACCCTTCAAAGCGAAGGGTTATAGAGCTAAATAAGTGTTGGAGCTAGTCCATTCTGACCTATGTGGACCCATGTCCACACAAGCTCGTGGAGGGTACGAGTTCTTTGTCACTTTCATTGACGATCACTCAAGGTACGGATACATATACCGCTTCACCGCAAGTCCGAATGCTTTGAGAAATTCAAAGAATTTAAGGCGGAAGTGGAGACGAAGCTTGGTAAAAGTATCAAGTCACCGCAGATCGATTGCGGTGGCCAATACCTCAAGAACGAAGTTTATGGACTATTTGGTGCGATGTGGGATCACCTCCCACCACTACACCGGCACACCACAAGAAAATGGTGTGTCGAGCGAAGAATAGGACTCTTTTAGAAATGGTTAGATCGATGATGAGTTATGCAACATTGCCTATTTCGCTCGAGGGTATGCCTTAGAAACAATGCATACTTGCTAAATCTAGTACCATCCAAGTCACCGAAAAGACCCTTCGAGTTGTGGTTTGGGCGCAAGCTAGTTTAAACCATATAAGGATATGGGCGGCCCGGCACATGTGTTGAACAAGAAGGCTGATAAGTTGGAGGTTAGATCTGATGCAAGGCTGTTTATTGGCTATCCTAGAGGGACGAAGGTGGTTCTTTCTATAGTCCTAAGGATCAAGGTCATTATTAGCACTAATGCCCGATTCTTAGAAGAGGATTATATGAAAACCATAAATCCAAAGTTGAAATCATTCTTCAAGAATTAGAAGATGATCGTGATCGCCACCGATTAAACCAAAGGTACGAGATGTCGGTTCAGTGGGAGGATCGATGCGGATATTTCAAGAAATTGAAGTGGGTCGAGTTCCACTCGAGATGCCGACCGTACAAGTGGCACCTATCAAGCAAGTTGTGCAAGATAGAGAACCACAAGTTACTGCACCCACCGTTGCCATTGTGCCTGTAGCGCCTCGTAGTAGTGGGAGGGTTGTTCGTCAACCTGAGCGATTTATGTTCGTGGGTGAATCTTCGGATTTAGTCCCGTGAAACGAAAGCGGCAATAATCGACCCATGGACATACGGTGAGGCGATACAAGACATTGATGCAAGATCATGGCACACCGTTATGGACTTAGAAATCGAGTCCATAACAGCTATGGATGTATATGAAAGACACTCTACCGGATGGCAAGGAAGCCATAGGTAGTAAGTGGGTATACAAGAGGAGAGAGATTCAGATGGAGAGGTTTCACTTATAAAGCCGTGCTTGTGGCGAAGGGTACACTCTCATTGAGGGCATCGATTTCGATGAGACCTTTTCACCGTAGCAATGCTCAAGTCCATTAGAATTCTTCTCACATAGCAGCCACTTAAACCTTGAGGTTTGGCAATGGATGTGAAAACCGCTTTTCTAAACGGTTACCTTGAAGAAGGTAGAGACATCTATATGCAAAGAACAGAAGGTTATGTGGTGAAGGGTGAAGAGCATCTTGTATGGAAGCTTAAGAAGTCTATTTATGGACTTAAGCAAGCTTCACGATCCTCGAACTTACGCTTTGACGAGGTGGTAAAGTCCTATGGATTTACCCAGTTGCCTAGCGAAAGTTGTGTGTGTCGCTTAGATGTCAACGGTGACGTGGTATTTCTTGCACTTTACGAGATGACATCCTTCTACTGGCAATAATGTGAAGTTGTTATCGACGTAAAGAGTTGGTTATCCGATCGTTTCAAATGAAAGACTTAGGAGATGCAGCACATTCTTGGGATCAAGGTTTACCGAGATCGCAAGAGGAAAATGTTGAGCTTATCTCGGGCGCCTTACATTGATCATTGTGATTACTGCTTTAGTATGCACCGCCAGAAAGGATTGCTACCTTTCGTGAATGGCGTTCCTTTATCTAAGGAGCATCACCTATGATTGCAAAGGAGATAGAGGAAATGAGACAAGTTCCTTACGCTTCGCAGTAAGAAGTCTCATGTATGCAATGCTATGCATGGGCCCGATATCCGCTATGTGGCGGGCATAGTAGCTAGATATCGCCTAACCTCGGACAAGCTCATTGGATCATGCGGTAAAGCATATACTCAAGTACCGAAAAGGACTCAGATTATAGGCTAGTTTACCATGCAGATAGTCTAATGCCTTTAGGTTATTCGGACTGGATTTCCAAGTCGATGGTGATGATGAAGAAGTCTCACCTCGTGCTATGTGTTTACCTTGGGAGGAGGAGCCGTATCCTAGCGGAGTGCAAAGCAGCGATGCATTGCGGACTCCACCATGGAAGCCGAATATGTAGCCGCTTCGGAGGTTGCTAAAGAGGCTGTATGGTTCAAGAACTACCTCATGGATCTAGATGTGGAACCTGGTTTGCCCAAGAGTATCATAGTTTACTGTGATAACTCAGGTGCAGTGGCAAACTCGAAGGAACCACGGAGCCACAAGGCAACAAAATACATAGAGAGAAAGTACCATGTCATACGAGAAATCGTTAGACGAGGAGACGTGCTGATAGAAAAGATTGATACTGCGGATAACCTAGCTGATCCATTCACGAAGAGCCTGCCGTAAAAATTCTACGAAGAACATATTCGAGGACTTGGATTGCGCAAGATGGCACCCACTTAGAAAGGAAACTTTTGTATAAGTGGAGAAGCAAAGTGATGGTGTTGTTTGTAATAGCTAGTAGAGAGACACATTGTATACTAAAAGTTTTGCTTTAGTATAAGTTGGAGATTGTTGGATTTGTATACTGGAAGCAGTTTTGGTTGAGCTTGTATACAATGTTTCATGTTACCACTATTACAATCTCCTATCTGAATTGTTTACTTAATTGCACATGTATGTCCTTTTATCTCATATATAAGTTAGATCATACAGTGTGTTGTAGATCACAGAAGTCTGTTTGATTGGTCAAGCTTAATGAGATATAAAAAGTATCACAACCGAGACAACTTGAGGACGAGTTGTCGGTATAGCTCATGGTATAGATAAGTGTTGGGAAAACGCACACACACAATTACTTAATAAAGACGAGAACACGAGAATTATTTACCCAGTTAGTCTTTTCGACTACGTCTCGGGGCGATACAAGCCGTGTTATTCCACTATTTTTTGGATACAGATATCTGAGAAAACCGCTATTTATATCATAGCAATTAAGCCCTAACCCTAAACCCATTGGGCTTTTGCGTCCAAATCCATTCTGAGCTCCACACTCCAACAATCTCCCACTTGAGACCGAATCCTCCAAGTAACCATATCTTCTTACTTCTCCTCCCGTATCCGCTTGGTATCGCCTAGCCTCATCTTGAGTTCCAAGGCCAATTGAAGCTATGCATAGCTCCAATTTCTAAGGTCACCACCTTAGTAAACATGTCATTTGGATTCTCACTTCCAAGGATCTTCTCGAGTCGCATAATTTTCTTCTCTAGAAGGTGACGGATGTAATGATACTTCAACTCAATGTGCTTTGTCCTCGAATGAAATGCCGGATTCTTAGCCAAGAAAATAGCACTTTGACTATCATTAGAGAGTGCTATTCTTATGCTCCTTCCCAAGCTCACCCAAGAAATTCTCGCAACCACACCATCTCCTTACTAGCTTACATTACAGACCACATACTCCGCCTCGGTTGTGGACAAAGCAACAACTTTCTCGCAACTTAGAACCCCAAGAAATAGCAAGACCACCATAAGTAAAGACATACCGGTTGTATTTCTCCTCCCATCAAGGTCATTTGATGCCAAGTCTGCATCAACATAGCCACCAACATAACACTCTTGCCACTAAAACATAAGATTCTATCCGTGGTACCTCTCAAGTATCGAAGAATCCATTTGATGACTTCCCAATGTTGCTTCCGGATCACCCATGAATCGCTCACTACTCCCATCGCATGCGCAATATCCTGGTCTTGTACACACCATGGCATACATAATGCTACCAATTGTCAAGCATAGGGACTTTAACATTTGGGCACGTTCCTCCTTGCTCTTTGGCGACTCTCTTTGTGACTTAAAGTGATCGCCCAACGGACACTCATGTGCTTCGACTCGAGCATGTTGAATCTTTCCAGACCTTCGAATGTAATTCTCCGCGAAGATACAACTTTCCGCCGCCTTCTCACGCTTGATCCTCATGCCCAAAATCTGATTTGCTCTCCAAGATCCTTCATGGAAAACCGCTCGCATAATTGCTTTTTCAACTTATCTACCTCGCTTGCATCAGCTCCTACGATCAACATGTCATCAACATATAACAAGAGAATAAGATAGCTATTGTCGAACCTCTTGTAATAACAACAATGGTCTCATGAGCATCTTTGATAACCGATCTCTATCATGAAACTATCAAACTTCTTGTACCACCGCCGGAGCTTGCTTCAAGCCGCATAAGCTCTTCCTCAACTTGCACACAAACCCTCCTTTCCTTTCACTACAAATTCCTCCTACCGTGTCATGTATAACCTCCACCAAATCACCATGAAGAAAGGTCGCCTTAACATCCATCCGATGTAACAACAAATTTTCTGCAAAGAACCATACTCAACACCATGCGAATAGTGGTTAGTTTCACAACAGAGTAAATACATCAAGATAATCAATACCATGTCGCCGCTCAAATCTTTTGACAACCAGCCGAGCTTTTGTAGCTTGCTACCATCGCCTTCAACCTTGATCCGATAGACCCACTTGCAATGCAAAGCCTTCTTGCCTTTGGGAGCTCAACAAGTTCCCAAGTGCCATTCAATGAAGAGATGCCAACTCGTCATCCATAGCAACTCTCCATTTTCGACTTTCTCCACCGCCTCGCCTCGCATAACACTCGTGTTCACCACCATCGTAAGTAGCAAGTAGTAACTAGATGGCGAATACCTCTCGGTGCACGCCGCCTCTAATTGGTCTCGCAACGGATTCTCCGGTGGTGGGGTCCTTGGTTCTTCATCAAGATCTTCTTCATTCTGACTCTCATTGCTCCCACTCGAGTTTGAGATGTCTAACTCGACCTCTTGGGCTTTGTTCTTGTCAGAATCAGATGCCTCCAATATGTCCTTGTGCATAACCCTGCTCATTGAAAACCACATCTCATCGAGAATGATCTTTCGGTTATTCTCATCCCGCAGTCTATAACCGAATTCATCACCTCCATAACCAATGAACGTACACTTGACAGATTTAGCATCTAATTTACTTCTCTCAACAGAACTAACATGAGCATAGGCAACACAACCAAAGACACGCAGGTAAGACAAATTTACCTCTTTTCCCGTCCATTCTTCCTCAGGTATTCTGTTCTCCAGTGGAACTGATGGACCTCGGTTGATCAGATATGCAGCTGTGCTCACAGCATCTGCCCAGAACATCTTAGGCAGCCCACTCTTCAACCTCATGCATCTTGCTCGCTCATTCAACGTTCTGTTCATTCGTTCTGCCACTCCATTCTGCTGGGGAGTTCCTCTCACGGTCTTCTCCATGCGAATCCCATTCTCAGCACAATAGTCTTTGAACTCACGAAGTTCATATTCTCCTCCATTGTCGGACCGGAGACACTTCACCTTCAATCCCGTTTCATTCTCAACAAGGGCTTTCCACTTCCTGAAAGTATCAAATGCATCAGATTTATTCTTCAAGAAATAAACCCATACCTTTCGAGTGGAATCATCTATGAAGGTCATGTAGTATTCAGAACCGCCAAGGGACTTCACAGGTGCTGGTCCCCATAAGTCACTATGCACCAGCTCCAGCTTTTCTATCTTCAAGGTTCTGCCACCTCTCGAGAAACTCACCCTTCTCTGTTTCCCGAAAATGCAATCCTCACACTGGCCGACTTCAACATTTTTCAGCCCAGGAAGTCTCCCCTTCGAACACATCACCTTCATCCCTTTCTCGCCATATGACCCACCGACGGTGCCACAATTTAACATCGTTGTAGCTCCGCGAGATCAATGCGATCCTTGAATTAGTAGTTGTATACAACGCACCTCCTTCTTCCCTCGAGCTACTATCATAGCTCCTCTCACGATCTTCCAACCGCCGCCGAAAGTCATCGAGTATCCTTCAACGCTGTCGCCCGATTGAAAGCAAATTTCTTTTCAATCTCGAATGTGCCTCACACCATTTAGCTTCAACACCGATCCGTTTGGTGTAGAAATTGGACATCTCCTTTTCCCACGATCTTCGTGGTTCATCATCGCCAGGTAGACTTGTCCAATTCGCCGCACACATAGTTCTCCATTATTCCAAAGATCACCGCATGAATGGAATGATGCTCCGAATCCAACACCCAAGACTCCAATGACCATCGACACTCAAGACCAACGATCTCCAATATCATCCGTGGTTGCGTTTGTCGCTTCTTCTTCGCTCGCCCTTCTTGTTCTTCTTAGGTCGGGCACTGGCTCTCGTAGTGACCGAACGCCTCACAATTCCAAAGACCGGATTGAGTCTTTGTCCTTCTTGGATTGACTTTTTCCTCCGGATTTTGATCTTCCTCCTTTCGCTTATTCTTCGACCGCCTCTCTTCCGTGTTCGGTCGACCACGAGGTGGATCCCGATTCTTTTCGCGAACCTCTTCACTAATCATCGATCCTCACCCGCCAAAACTCACTTAGTCTTCGCGGATGAAGCACTAATCGTCAGAATCGTTCAAACCAACTTTCTCGCAGAGAAGATAACATGACCAAAGCAAGTACCTCATCTTTGAAGTCGATCTCAACCGAACTCAACCGCCCAATGATCATGTTGAACTCGTTCGATGTTGTTGCACGTGTGCTCTCCGACATCTTGAAATTGAACAACCTTCCGATCGATGAACTTTGTTCGTTGTAGGCTTCGTACATCCGCCCAAGATTTGCAACATCTCTTTTGCCGTCTTCGCTTTAGTCGTGTGATAAGCCACGTTCTAGACGAGATAACCGTATCGCACTCATCGCTCGCTCAACCGATTCCATTCCGTTCTTCCATCTTTTCGGTTTCCTTCCTCCTCCGTGGGTGAAACAGATCTTTACAAGAGGTAGTCCTCGATCCGCATCCTCCGTAAACCAAATCGATCCGTCGAACTTCTCGATTGAAATCTTTCCATCGCTCATCGCGATCGCTTCCTTCGAACCTCAAGGCTCGATACCGCTTGTTGGGAAAACGCACACACAATTACGAATAAAGACGAGAACACGAGAATTGTTTACCCAGGTTCGTCTTTCGACTACGTCTCGGGGCGATACCAAGCCGAGTTATTCCACTATTTTTGGATACAAGATACTGAGGAAAACCGCTATTTATATCATAGCAATTAAGCCCTAACCCTAAACCCATTAGGATTAAAACGTGGGCCAAAAACGTGGGCCTAAACTCAGTGCTCAGGGGCTACCACCCCGAACCCCGTCCAACTCTGCGGTGAGTCGATCACCGTATTGGGCTTTGCGTCCCATCCATTCGTGCTCCACACTCCAACAACAAGAAGTAACTTGACTTGGTTGTTTGTCTATACCGGTACGCCTACGACGTATTGATGGATCACGATGAGATGAGTTCTTCTATCGACCGCCGTGAAGAACCTAGATCTTGAGACTTACGTTGATCTAAACCTCGATAAGGTATTAGGTGAGTATGAGTTCTCGACCATCACTTTGACTTGTTATGGGTGAGGGTTACATGAGTTAACCCAAGCTTTTCGCATCTTGGGTGGTGGCGGTGCTTGTATGTCATGCTAGTTACCCAGACGAGTCACCGTATCCGCTAGATGATGACGCCCTTAAGGAGCTCAAAAGTTTATTGTACTAAACCCCGCAGTTGAGTTATCTCAAGTACAATAATAAGGTTGAGTGATACTACTTAATGAATTAAAGTAATTAATTATTTTAAGCAATGATCAACAGTAAATAATTAATGGACGACGATATCTTAAATACGGGGATTCGTAAATGCGAGCCCGACTCAACTTCGAAAATAAAGGGGTAAGTCAGCATTTATTCTCTAGTGGCATGAATAAATGTTTATGAATTAATTTATGTTCTGGGCTGAACATAAGATAATTAATTTATTTGAGGCCCGTCTTTATTCCTTACATTTGATCCCTGGGCTGGCCCATCCAGGCCTGGAGCTTAGAGAAATTCGATCACCTCCTTATAGAGTCCCTCTGGGACTCTACTTGATCATCTCTATCTTAAGTGATATTATTATATTTATTAGATATGCATAAATTCTATCTTGATAGGATTTAGGATTGTATTATAAATATAAGGTGAGAGAAAATCAAACCTTAATCTAGAGAATAATTTTAGAATTACTATTCCTAAATAGTGAGAATTTTCAAAATTTCTAAGAAGAAGAAGCTAATTTCTATAGCACTCTCCATAGATTGTCCTCACTCGGCATTGGAGTTTAGGCAATCGGATCTGACCGTAAGATGAAAGCACTAGTCTTGATCATTATTTCCGATGATTCACAAGTAAACACGAGAAAACACCTATGTTGCAATTAATTATATAGGTGCAAGCTAGGCATATAATTAATGTATGGTGAATTAAACATCCAAGATAGATCATCGGAGATGGTTAAAATCGATTTCCTACAGTTTCAATTTTTATTTTGAAACCGAGAATCGACTAAGCTGTCGAATTAAGATGATTCGAAGTGATAGATATGGGGAGTAGAGATGTAAACGGATCGAATCGAATCGAATATCATTGTAAATGAATTGAATTGAACCCAATATTACTGTAATCGAATCGATGTTCGAATCTCTTTCAAATATTTTTTCAATTTGTACTCGATTCATATAATATTCACGAATACTCGGATCGAATCGAATATTCATTTCAATTTTTTTCTAAGTGTTATACTATTATATTCGTAAATTTTAAGGAGAAACTTTCTAAAATCATCATAAATAATATGAAGCTATAAACACTCACTAATAGGTGCAAAATAATGACTCCACTGTTTCAACTCTCAAATCATTTGCATAACATAAACAATAACGATCAAATGCATAAATATGAAAAAGTTAATTTGATATCAAGTTCATGGAAATAGCACTTCATGTAAACCATTTGCAAATGTCAAACATCCACTTTTCCACTAATTTTGCAAATCAAGTGGTTTGAAACATGACATAAAAAGGCTCTTTTTTCTCCTAAATACATAAAAATCGTTTGTCTTCAAAGAAAGACAACGTTTGTCTTTAATTTCAATATTGACAATATATTAAATTATACTTGATGTAGTGACAAATGCGTGGAGGATAAATGTTGTAGTACGACAGTGAGCGAGGTGGCATCCTGGTGGTTGTGGCAGAGGCGGAGAGGGGTGGTTGTGGGGTGGCGGGTGAGGAGTGGCAATTATTACGACGCAGTGAGGGGGTAGGTTTAGGATAGGCGAGAATGAGATGTAAGGGATGAGAGAATAATGCAACTTTTAAATTTAAAACTATGTTTTTCTAAAAAATAATTTTAAAATTTAGAAATATGAAACAATTTATTATTTCATATTAGTTTTATTTGTATTTGAAAATAACATAATTATATTTTTGCTCCAACTATACCATAACATAATTATATTTGTAGTAATATATATATATATATATATATATATATATATATATAATCAAATCAAATATAACGAATATCAAATCGAATATCATGATTTTGAATTCGTATTCGTTAACTAATCGAATCAAATAAAGTATTTGTATCTGTATTTGTGTTCTAATCACAAAATTCCGAATTCGTATACATCGCTAGTGGAGGGTATGTAGCTTCGTTTGAGGAATTATGCAACGAAAGTGGTATAATTCACAAAACAATGACTCCTTATTCATCTCAGTATAATAGCATTGTTGAACATAAAAATCAAACACTTAAGGAGATGATAAACATTTTGTTGATTAGTTCAAGGTTGGCCCAGAATATGTGGGGGAAAACTATTTTGACAGCCAACTACATACTGAACAAGATGCCAATCAAATGTAAGGATGTTACTTCTTACGAGTTGTGAAAAGGAAGAAAATCATTTCACAAATAGAAGTGTGAGGTTTTGGCGAAGGTTGAAGTGCTTCTTCTTAAACAAGTTACATTAGACCTAAAATAATCGATTGTATCTTTATTGGGTATGCATTGAATAACAACGCCTATCGTTTTCTGATCCACAAGTCAGAAGTACTCGATATGATTGTGAGGACGATGATTGAATCAATTAATGTTATATACTTTGAAAATATATATCCCTATAAAGACAAGGATAAGAGTGAAGACAGTTCTAGCAATAGAAACTGATGGTGAAACTTTGAGTTCTAAAATTGTAGAGCAAGAACCGACATGACGTGAGCAATCGAGGTCTAATCCAGAGGGGTCTGAACCGAGGTGTGGCAATAGAGTAAGAACGCCAAAGGATTTTGGTCCTGACCATATTGCGTACATATTGGACGAAGAACTAACATCGACCAAAGTAGTCTATTCTCGACCAGACTGGATACTATAGCGAAAGGCTGTTCAAAGTGAAATTGACTCCATTCTGCAAAACCACATGTTGGTGTTGGTTGATTTTCTAGAAGGTTGTAAGCCCTTATGATGCAAGTGGATCCTTAAAAGAGAGTACAAGATAGATGGTTTAATTGAAAAATACAAAGCTCATTTGGTTGTCAAAGGGTTTAAACAAAAAGAAGGGTATGATTTCTTCGATACATATTCATATGTGATGAGGATTACATCTATTAGAGTGCTTCGTGATTGTTGGTTTGCATGCCTCAAGATTCACCAAATGGATGTTAAGGCTGCGTTCTTGGATGCTGACCTCAAGAATGAGGTGTATATAGAGCAACCCGAAGGGTTTGTAGTACCTGACCAAGAGAGGAATGGATGCAAACTGGTGAAGTCTCTAATATGGTTTGAAACAAGTGTTGTCACAATGACACTTGAAATTTGATAATGTTATGTTGGCAAATGGGCTTAAGATCAATGAGTGTGACAAATATATCTATGTTAAGAACACTAATAATGATTATGTTATATAGTGCCTAAGTGTAGATGTCATGTTGATAATAGACGAGAATAGCCAAGTCATTAATGATCTCGATTGAAGTAAAAAAAACTTGATCTTTAAAACTTGTTCACCTTTCTAATTTTAACTACGGTTCCATAAGTACAAGGTGTAGTTGTAGTAGTGGTGAGCAAGGTCGAATCCCACGAGTACTAGTGATTCCAAACTTATGATTACTAATCATTTATCCTAAATCTATTTAGACTTATCATATTCAAAATGGATGTTGTTACCAATTATTAATAAAATTAAACAAAGGTGAAGGTGTACGAATGAGTTAATGAATGAAAAGTTATCCTAGGGATTAAACATCTATGGGTAGTAATTGGACTTCACTCTAAATGATTCAACTTTTAAATGAACCCTAAAGATCTAGGATCGATCTCTAAACCAGCTTTGGTCTCCTCCGGGACGACAAAAAAGATAGATTACAGGCTAAAATCATCGTCCCTGGTCAATTGCTAGCCTATAACTCCTAAAAGCACCTAAGATCACGAAGAATCATCACGCTAAACTCTCAACCTTTCGATTTATTAAGATGATGTGTCTTATGTTCCTATTCTAGTCTCAACTCTTATCTCCCGAGCTCAAGACAACACAATAAACATACTTAAATGATGATCAATCAATCATTCAAACAAACAAGCAAACCAAAGACATAAAAAGATAAAGGCATCCAAACAAGAGTTTCATCAAAATAAATATCAATCTATTACAAACTCATTTAGTTTAATCCCTAAAAACAAAGGAATTTAGCCTAGCATGGTCATGCTTAGCAAAATACCAAAATCAAAAGAAAACATGAATAAAGATGCAAGAGTTTAAAGAGACAAATCTTATCAACTTTGGTCTTTAAGCTTGCTTTCTTGATTGCTTCTTTTCCACTAGCTTCAATGGATGAGTTCTTCTCTCAAGGTAGATGTGGATGTGGATATGGTTGTGGATGAAAGGTGGGTGATGTTGAAAGAAAAATGTGTTCTTAAGTGGTGTTGTGGAGGCTAAGGTTTCAAAGAGTGTAAAAAGTCTAGGTTAAATCAGAGAAGTTAGAGTAGTTATAGTATTTGTGGTCTATGGGCTAAGAGTGGGCAAAAAATGAGCTAAAATGTGAGAGAAAATTCCCAAAAGTCAGAAAATCATATGGGTTTCAGGATTCCAGGGGGCAGGAATCGATCATGGGCTCGATTCACGGGCTCGAGCTTTGAACGTCTGAAAAGCTTTGAACCGCGATCGTGGGCCATTACGCTGGAACAACACAATTTTTCTTCTTCGGCTCGCAGCCGCGTAATCTGATGCGCAACTTTGTTATTTTAGCTCGTTCTCTCTCGTCTGGACTTCGAATAGCTCTTCATTTTTTCCTATGCCTTTGTATAGAATTTCTCTTTGATATTCTAAGATCATTTCATCCCTAACAAGCCTTCATTTTCCTACAAATTTACCGAAAGGACTACAAAGTATCAAATTATCACAGAACACTCAACTTTGCTTTGTAGCATATTACAAACATGATTTTCCTAGGTGAAGTGGGATCAATAGCATCATAAAATACATGAAAAACCATATATATCAGATATGAAGCGCATGTTAAATAAAATTTTTACCATGAAGGACATGGGGTTAGCTGATGTGATTATGAGAATAAAGATTCTAAGAAGATTAGACAGAATTATATTGACACAATCTTACTATGTCGAGAACAAATTGAGTTATTACCCCATTAGAGCTCAATGTTCACTTGAGTAAGAACATGGGTGATCATGTTAGGCAAGAAGACTATGTCAATGTTATCGGGTGTTTGAGGTATCTTACAAACTACATCGAACCCGATATAATTTGTGCTGTAAAAAAATTGAGTTGTTACAACCACGAGTCCAATGTCATGAACGAGGTGAAGAGTTTGTATGCACACCATATTAACATCCTGATGGGTTCCGCTGGGTATATATTGGTGTATGTGAGAGGTAGAGAATACATCGTTAGGTAAATTTAAAAAAAATCTTTACACGATCGACTAGCTACTTATGTAGTAGATGGTAGGTAATCGTTAGTTCAAGATCGTTGATCGCCGGATAAGGAAAGTCCGCATCGAGTGATATCAAATAGTAAACCTACTGATTGCTAAGAAAGCTGGTCAGTTGGACTGATAACTGATGTGCGTGCAGAATGTGGTGGTTCTTGATTTATCTTATCGAAAACCTTAAACCGATTCAAACACTTATTCGATTATTGCTAGTCGGGCCGCGGTTATATATCTTTAGTCTCAAACTGATACTGATAGAGGGTTTCAAAACTCTGTTGTGCAGCTATGTTCTTGTGATGACAGTTCAATAACATGCAATATATAATACGATACCGAAAATAAATAACACTTTGATTTTTACGTGGTTCAGAGATATTTACTCCTACGTCCACTGACTAATTTCTCAATCAATCCACTAATTTCAAATTGAGTATTGTTTACTGGTACAAAAGTAAACCTAGATACTAAGTTCACCTTACAGTATCCTACCTCACTTGGCATTCCTCATACGCCATCGGTGCTAGAAACCACCGATCGCTTTGGGATGCAGTCGACTTATCCTCTAGCTTATGGTGCTAGACAACCAAGCTTTCAGAATGACACTTCATTGCTTACTTGACAACTTCTACACAAACTTTTGGGGTTTTGTAGAGGATTTAACTAAGATTACGAGTTGACACATACGTCAAACTCAAGATGTCTAGCTTAATATATACAAGATTGAAACTCGGACTTAAGGAAGTGTATTCAAACCTCGAGCTAATAAGTATTTGTGAGCTCTTGAGATTTATTGATAGCGATGGTGATTTCCTTCTTCAAATCGTTGTTTGATAGACTTGACTATTGAGCTTTGAATGCTTTGTATACTTTGATTTTGTAGTATTTTGGTAACCTTCAAATGTTGGATTCTATGCGTATTTATAGAGAACATAATGAATAGTGTCGTTGGAGGGAGCACCAATCACATCCTTCTATTTGTCATTTGAATTATTCCCATTAAGAAATCCTCGTACGTCGTTGTCAGGGTCTACACCATTGTACAATGCAAATCTGCAACTCTGAAAATATGTTATTGCATGTCGGGATCTTGAGATACATTACCTCACGTGGCGTGTCAAACACTCAAAGTTTAAAATATTCTCTGCTTATTCATTGAGTTGACTCTGTTTTATCGGTGCATTTACTTGGGTTGGGTCGAGAGAGGCGCTCGTATTTCATCAACATTTGGACTCCGCCTTTATCGGTTTGGGAACCGAGTCACTAGATGCTTTCGACGCGAAATAGTCATATTTGACTTTTCATCACCAACTTTGACTTCGCCGCCAACTTTGACATCGATCAACAACATCGACTTCGAATGACAACTTTGACTTACTCCAAAGGCAATCGGTGCTTGGTGTGATAGTTAGTCATATCTTGACTCCATCTCTTGACGTTGTGTCTCGTCTCCAATCTTCAAGATTCATCTTGATCTTGACTTTACTCTAGTAGCTTTGTTCATCAAGATCGCTATACTTTAGTTATTCAAACATCGATTAGCCTTTCATCGCCTTCAAGACGCGATCCTTCACCGAGCTTCTATCGGTTGCTGCGATGCGACACTCCTATCAAGATGGCCGACTTTAGTATCGCTATCCTTGATCTTGGGGCTATCCAAGCTGGTAGTTCTACTGTTGAAACCTGTAACAAAAACCCATAACTCCAAAACAAGTCAACATCATTAGTTATAACAATATGGCAATCATCACAGGTTTTGAGATCTAATCAAAACACACAGTTAAGATAGACTTAACAGTTGCGGATTTTCCAAACACATCCCATTTTAGTAGTTTCGTTGTACCAGGGGCAGCGATGCCTGCCACGAACCACTAAATTTCGTCCTTAGGAGGGGATTGTTAGAGCAGACTCCTGACATGATAAAGAAATAATAATTTTGTGTCGTGTTCATGTAACACGATAATTTTTTTTTTTTTGTGTTCGAGTCGTTTTCATATAGTTCGATATTATTTTTATATATTATTTATATTAATTTTATTACTCTCTCTGTCCACCAAATACGTTCATTTAATTCCGTTTTGGTCCGTCCATAAAAAACACTTTCCTTTTTTGGAAACATCAACTTGACATTTTACCCTAAACCTATCTACTATTTACAAAAAAAATCACTCCTGACACATCTTTTTACACCCACTAACTACTAATATATTCATTTATTATCCTCATCGCTCACCTTTTTACATTCACTTACTTTTCACTAATTACAACTTATTAAAACCCGTGCCACCAAAATCAAGAAACGATTTTGGTGGATGGAGGGAATATTATTTTGTATATTTTTATTTTTATGATTAATTTATTTTCTAATTTTAGTTTGAATTTGTCGTTTCGTGTCGTATCGAATCGTGCCAACACGAAAAAAATTGTGTCACATTCGTGTTCGTGTTTTTGTCGGGCATATCCTTAACGGATCGTGTTCGTGTTTGGTCTTATTGTGTTGACACAATAATGATCCGACACATATGAATTGTCAACCCTACAAAATATTGAAGTAGCTTACAATCCTGCCTTCGACATTCTGAACAATCAAAACTCAAGTCAGATAACTCTTAATTGAATTTCAATTAGTGAGTAGTCTTTCTCCCTTTCGTTTAATTTGCTGCATTGATTGAACTTCTATTCCTCCTTCGGGGCTTCCTCGAACAAGTTCGTTCCATACCTTCCCTAACAAAATTGAATGATGAACTTTAAATTTTAGACTTAATGACCTTGTGGTCTCCAATCATTGCACGACTAACATTTGATACCCTTTTTTCCATACCAATCGCATTCAGTAGCATATCAACAAGACACTAGATTGCGAAACAACAATACCTCCATAGCCACCTTCTTCATCACACAAGTAAGATTCCGGCAGAACCCACTTTACACGAGGAAGGCCTACGATGAAGAACACGGCATTAGACTACGCTACAAAAGGGCCACAATTCTAATCAACAGAAATACCAAATCTATGTGCGTGTGTCCGAGGCCAAAGGTTTCGGATTCGAATCCACCGTGACGCGGCCTTTAAATTTCTGTATTAAATTAACCAAAAAAAAATAAATAGCAAATCTTAGAAAGTAAAATGCTGTGCTTCAAGATTCTACATTTGATCTTGTGAATCACATTTTCTTCCAGTTTACAGCTGAATGCATAGTAATACTTTGTAGAAACATAGTATATAGCTTCCTTTGAGGCCTTCTCACTGCACAGAATATTACATCATGGGCTATAAATTATTTAAACCATGGTCTTCCAACTAACTGAATTTTGAGTATACAATACAGTAGGTTATTTTTGAAAGGCAATACAATAGGTTGTTGATTAATTAGAATCTAGACTTCCGATACTTTTTTAGTTAATGAACCAAATTGAACTAAATAAAAGAGCTACTAATAATTAAATAAATAGTTAGTATTTAATTAATTAAGCTATTAGATACATTTTTAGGCCCTCGATTTAATTCAGAGTTAGACCTTTAGGACTAGGTCTTCACTTAAAATTTAAAATAGACCGTGTATATTAGATATGGCAGTGGACAGAATACCCATTTATTAAGCATTCACTAAAATTCAATCTGTTTAAAATTTATATATCCATACCCATATTAAATTTGTATAGTAATACCTATTAATTATCCAACCAACCCATTTAAATTTAAAATTTATCTTAACAATTAAACATGAGTTGTTGTGTCCCAATAAAAATCGAATATTACAAATTAAATATTAATATAATAGTTAGTAAAAATAATAAAGGTGACAAAATTGAGTTTGAAGTATAAAATTATAGATTATACAATCTGACTACAGTCTACTATATCCAGAATAACATTCTAAATCAAACATCTAGATATGCTAATTTTAACTTCTCTAATCCACTTTCAATCTTCTCATATCATATAATCTTGCATGACTACATCAGAAAAAGAAAATTATAATTAAGATTAATATCAATAGAAAATATTAAAATTATATTCTCTCTATTCATAATAAGTATATCATTTATGAATAGTGCAGTGTTAATAAAATTATTGATGGATGTTGTTTCTTGGAGAAATGGTCCCACCATATATTAGGTTGTGAGTGGTATAAATAGTTTTTGATAAATAATGAGTAATTATAAGGTTAAATAATAATGAGTAATGTCATAAAAAGGAAAATGATACACTTTTAATGGATGACAAATAAGATAATTATGATAAATTTATTGTGGACGGAGAGAGTAATATTATTAATTTATATAAACGGATTCGATATAACTGGTATCCATAGATGATTTACCAAACTCAACACAAGTAGTTTCATTACTCAAATTCATCCCAAACCCTTTTAGTATTTCCTCAAAGCAAAAACTCGGCCCATTGGGGGTCCCTAATGTATAGTAATTATTACAAATGAAAGAAGCAAGGTGTTAGGCGAAATTTAAAGACCTCTTAATTTTATGATATAGTAGCCTTTTATGTAACAGTATTAGAAGATTAGTTCTTACATTGCAGGCCAAGTTCCACTTGCTTGGCCCAACTGGTACAAGCTCACAGTTAATACCGTTTATTATTACATTTGGTCCAACTGGGTGACAATAGGGCATTTAAATTGTTTAGAAATTTTATTGGAAGAAACTATTAATTTGAGCTAAAAATCATATATTTTGACTCTCTGTTTCAAATTTCTTAAATGATGGCAATTTATATAAAATTTATATTAAAATTAATTATACACAAAAGGTATTGCATTATATAAATTTTTCAGTTTCACACGGGCAATATGTACATGCATATATATATTTATATATATAGGAGTGGATCAAATGAGAACCACATCTTTTTGCGACTGCGAACTGATGATAAGATGTTGAAGATGATGAAAAGCGGTATAAAGTTGTGCATAACTAAAACTTGCTAAAATTATTTTGTTGTGCAACAATTTTAGAAAGTTTTCGTTATGCACAACTTTATACCGTTTTGTGCATCATCTTCAACATCTTATGCATGTGTGTGTGTGTGTGTGTGTGTGTCTCAAAATTTAGGGTAACGCACACTTAATTTCATCCAACAACTTATAATTCGAGTGTTGTGATATTCTAGTTCCACAGCCATCCCACCAAACAATTCTTTTGTTCCTTTTGTGCAGAAGATTTTAGCTGACTGAATTTGGTATCTGAAATTCGACACTCAGTATAAACTCACCCAATTTTCTATGCAAATTTCGAAAACCACACTTCAACAAACCAGAGGCAAAATTAAAAATGCACAAATCTCATAAGATATCTATAGAAATGCCCAATTGTTATAAAACTATGCAAAATTAGGTAGATTCTTAGAGGGTGTTTGGCTGAACTTATAAGCTCCCAAAAACAGCTTATAAGCTGTTTTGGGAGCTTATAAGCTCAGCCAAACATCCTCTTAGTGCATTGGACAACAATACCATTCAATTCAATATTCTACTACTTTTCTTTACTAAAACCATGTTCACACTCATAAATGGAGATTTAGACATGCAAAATTATCAGGCCCAACATGCTTACCTAAAATTCTAAAAACCTTCAACAGAGTATTGACTTCGTACCTTTTTGATTGATATGTCGTCGAGTCACGTTCTTTCGCGTCTTGGGATTTTTACAGGCTTTGAGATACCTCCGAGCTTCACCCAACCACACGACCGCAACCGATAGACTCATCTCCGTTAGAATTGCTTCAACAACACACATCACAACCCTCGTTTATTTCTATCCGGGGCGTAGGATACTTAGTCGACTTTATGGAAGAAAATTTCTAAAAGGATTATGGAATAGTTGGGAAAACCCCTTCACTTTTATTGAAGAAATATAAAATACTTAATACATAGGTATATCTTCTTCTAGGGGGAGACTAACTTGTTTAGCTACCTATGGTAGCCGGGTGCATTATGCACATACAGAATTAAAAGCTAAAAAAGGAAATGCTTGAGAAAAAAGAGTTCAAGACTTCAAACTATTACAAAGGTTTATTTCTCTTGTTTTGAAGAAAGCTTGGATGATTTTCGATAATATGAGCTTCCTTCTTCTCTTTCTTATAGAGAGGCCTGATACCTCATATTTTCTTTTTGAATTATTATATCTGATTCTTTATCCCGTGTAAACTTGCTTGCATGTTACCGTTGGATTCCCTGTCTCATGCCGACACTTGGATTGTGGTGGATAGTGTGAGATTCTTCTGTCTTCACATGCCACTGTGCCATCAGCTTTTGATGATGACTTTCTCGTATACTCCACTTTCTTCTGCCGACACTTTATCTGATGTAAGAGATTGGAGTCAGTATTTATTTTCCACTAATCTTTCTTTTAGTGGGAATCTTCTATTTATTTACCCACCTATGTCGTTTTCATTTTGGTGGTAATATTCTGGCTTTGAGTCACATGACTCCATTTTCTTTGTCGGCCATCTTATTTTTTTGGAGATGCCCGATGTATTCTTTTCTAAGGAATCTGATGCTCATCATGCTCGTCCGATCGTAACTTCTTCTTGTCCTGTTTTGGCAAGAAGCCTTTCCCGAACTCTGGTTATTTTTGGTCTGGACAGTCTGAGCAGACTCTTGACGTCCAATGTCCAAAATGAGACATGTTGCAGAATTTACGGTGAGTTTCTTCGCTCGTCATAATCTTGTTATCTCAGAGTAAGCTTTTCTTCTTTTCGAAAAATCTCTCTGTGAAGCCCTCAGTATTTCATTTCATCGTGTTTAACAGGAATGTCCAATTCATCGAGTTCTGAAAAAATTTGAACGGTAACTTGACCTTGTCCATCTCTGTGAGACAGACTCATAATCCTCATGCTCGTCTTGTTGTAATATAGTCTTCAGAGAAGGTAATGACCAATAAGACTTCAGATGATGGGGCTTTGATGTTGTTAAAGGCCCTTGTATCTGGTCGTCGAAGCCTAATGTAATGGAAGGCTTCGTGACTCCAGTTTTCAATTGGTTCAAGAGCAGCGCTGATAAAGTATATCTCCATAACATCTCCCTGACCGAGTCCTGGGTTATTTATCCAAGAATCATGCACCACTTCTTGGATCCATTTGGGTAGACCATTAATCTCGGTGAACGCTGATGCAATAATATAAATTGAGGCTAATGTCCTAAAATCGAACCCTTGCTTGACGTCCTGTGGATTAGCTCTGGTGAGCATCCAGAGTCGGGGATATTTTCCCAAGACATCAAGCCTACTGTACTTAGGGTTGATCCCATTATTTGTCTACAATTTCTCCCACTTTGACTGATAGGCCTGCCAAGAAGGAGAAATATCCAAAACATTAGTATCAGCTTAGATTTTCCTATCATTGGACAAAGACTAATCTCTTCCTCTTTAACCCTAGAGGTGCTGGGTTGACATGACAATTTAGGTTGTGACACCTGGTCATCATCTTTCTCTTGGGCCGATGATTCCGAAGAATCCACCAACTTAGAGCTCGTGCTAGGGGTACTGAAATCCCCTACTACAGGTATACTGTCATGCATGGGAAATGACTCATTTTCAACGATGTACGGACAGCCTGGAGTAGTGTTTGTTGTATTACAGAATCAAGCGAATCGAATTCTGCATACATACTCGTATACGGTTTATGACATCACTTACATCCCTATCTTGAAGTCTCCCTACTTGTTTAGCATGAAGCACACATGTTTGGTATGATTTTATGCTTATTCTTGGTATTCTTATGCATGTCTTTTCGTGTGTTTTGTCCTATTTATGCCATTGTTTTGATTAGTATTTTTCGGTTCAAACTTATTTGGTTTGTTTCGATGTTTTATAGAAAATCGACATTAAATAGGATGAAATGAATTCTTCAAGAACTGAATTATATTGAAGAGAATCTCGATAGGAGTCCTTAGGAGCAAACAGATTGCAATTCGGAGTTCGAACGAGGGAGAACCTATCATTTCTTCAAAGTCGCGCACGTGCGCTCCTCGCGCCCGCTCGTGCGCCGGTGCTGGCACATTCGCGCGCGTTCAGCACGCCGAGCGCTAGCTCATGGCCGAACACCGGTTCACCCGTGTACCACAGCGCCATCTCCTCTTGCGCCTCTCACTCTTGGCGCCTCTCCTTTCATTCCTTTGCATCCACCCGCGTTCGAC
This sequence comes from Salvia rosmarinus, assembly GCA_036937905.1. Classification (NCBI taxonomy): domain Eukaryota; kingdom Viridiplantae; phylum Streptophyta; class Magnoliopsida; order Lamiales; family Lamiaceae; genus Salvia; species Salvia rosmarinus. The sequence continues at coordinate 104,326,340 of CM072819.1, forward strand.
TTCTCTAGCGCGTGCTCAGTGCGTTCTCCCCGCGCCGCGTCGCACGCCTAGCGCCCAACGCCCGCTCCCATCCGCACCTCATCCGCCCAATGCCAGCTCAACCTCGTGCGCCCGCTCACTCTGCGTGCCCGCTTGTCTTCATGCCGACGTTCACTTCTGAGTCAGAAGCACCCGATGAGCGAGCGCTCGTTTCCAACCATCGCTCACTTTGAAACTGAAGCTCTCCATCAGCGAGCGCTCATTCCCAACCGGTGCTCACTTTAAAACAGAAGACCCCGCACTGCGCTCGCTCAACGTGCAACCTACGCTCACTCACTTTATATATATAAGCGCAGACGCGAGTTAGGCAAGGCGATTCAACTTTTTGCATGCCGATTTTCTTGATTTATTTTAAGGAGCTTCCGACGAGACGACGACTGAGATAGAGATCACAGATTAGAGTTTTATTCCTTGCTTTACTCTCTTTTCGATTCACGCATTTTATGTTGGATTATTTCTTGCCTTTCATTCCTTTTGATTTCTGAAGAATTCGAGAACACAGTTTATGTTAGATATTTGCTTTTCGTATTAATTCTATTTCTCCTAGCATTCTATAAATTACGTTCCACACATTTTGATATTGGAATTTAGTGTTATGTTTAATCTATCGCCTTCGTATTTTATTGTTTTTCATTTGATGAATTTAGCTTAGTTTTATTCGACGCTTTTAGTTGCCTGCATTCGTGATTTCTTTAGGTATCAATTAGGGATTGAAAACTCCTAGTTAGATTGCTTTTATTTATTTTTACTTTTCCATATTTCAATTTCCGTTGTTCCAACTAGGGATTGAAAACCCCTGGCTATGATTGCTTTTACTTTAATTTACTTTTCTGCTTTTTAATTTCCGTTTGTTCCAAACCCCCCTTTTGGTATTAGAGTGTTTAGGATTTACCGGTTTTTGTATGCGACATGAACAATAAGCCCTGTTAAGTTTTCCTTGAGAGACGACTTGGGTTAACTTTCCCTCTATGATTACCTCATTCGATTATGAGTCAATTAAAAGAATACTTTTAGTTGAAACAACACACTCATCCCAGTCCCTCTAGAGCAATTCCAAGTTTTCTTGAAGTTGCCTTTCATTATGATAAGTCAATCTCATTGGCTCTATCTCTTGTTAGAAATCTATAAAATATTCTCATGAGATTTCATAACAATAATCTCATCAATATAATATTGGCATTCAGTCTTCCATCTAAGTAATCTAGTATTTTGGGCTTAGATTCAATCTTGTTTACTAAAAAGCTTTAATTTGTGTGTTATCAATTTTTAAAGTAAATTTCTTTTCAAGTAAGAATAAATGCCATTTTTAAAAGTCTATCATCGCATAGAATTCTTTCTTGAACATTTGAAGGAAATTATTTCCCAATGAATATCGACTCGGTATCATGAAAATATATCAGCGGAGTCTGGACCTTATATCAAGGTGTTTGACCTACTCCTTTGGATAAGAGTAAGATTTTCTTTGAGAAATCTCTTCCAGCAACTTGAGGTAGATTTTTCTCCATTTCTGCTGAAAAAAATCCATTCTTTGTTGTGCAGATTCCTGAATCGACATAAGCAACAAAATACTCTTCTTTGTGCTTCTCGTATAACATCCCAATTGAGATGTATATTGAGAATGGACCCGTCATTCAATTAGCAGTCTTTTTCCACCAATTGTCACCTCCATTCCTCCAGTTACTATTCCTCGTGGTTTCCATCTATCGAGGAATTTTTGTCCTAAGATAAGGACCTCCACTTCTTGTTCGGCTTTCCCTGTAATGACCATTTTAAAGCCTCCAATATCTAGGGTTCTTTCATAGATATCAGAACCTATATTCTTCAAATAATATAACATCGTGCAAGGGGAGTATATTTCTTCACCTACTGTGTCAAATCTAATGATGGCTCTTTTTCATCCTTCTGGACATTCTAGTTTGACTGCAATATTGATTGTTTGCGGTTGAATGGTTCTGATAACATTTTATCCTCGTACCTCGAAATGGTGTATCCGTACGCTGATAGAGTGCCGATTTGATCAACAACTGAACTGCTCCAATATGAATCCATTCTATCATTTTAGCGATTTCTGGCTTCATACTTTGAAGATCTTTTTTGATGTCACTTGATGATATCAGTTGCATCTCCACTTGATTTCCTATAAACCGGGACTTGTAACTCCATAGACGACGTTGTGCTTCATCTTTTCTAGACTCAAGTTCCTTAGAACATGGTCTATTTTTCCTACTACTGAAAACATGGTCTAGTTTTTATGCTGCTGAAAAACCTTGATATTTTTGTATACTCATGGTTTTATTCATGATCTTGTTCATCATTTTTTATGATATGATGGTTCGGCTAGTATGTCCTAGCTCATCTGATGGCGCGTATCTCCTTCAGTCGGAATCTGATTCTGAGTATCCATCAGATTTTTCTTCTATGCTGAAGATTTCTTCCTGGTCATATATACTCTCATCTGATGGTATATCTTCGAATTGGTATACTTGTACCAATTCTCGGTAGTATACGACATCCTCGATGTCTGGTGTGGACTCAAATCTCCATATTTCTTTTTGCTCGTTTTGTGGGCAATTCGTGGAAACATGCCCATTTACAATGCACGTCCAGTAGTTGCAATCCTTGAAACTTTCATTAGCTCTAGTGTGAGCTCGCCTGAAAGTATTTTTTATTGGTGTTTGCTCTCAAGAACTAGATCCCTGAGCTTGATAATACATTCTTATTGAACCGCTTATTTATTCAGATTTATAATATCTGGCTTTCTATCGTGAACACATCGTCACTGGTCTCCAAGAACTTCTCTTTTCTCTTCTTACCTTATTGAAGGATTGGAATATGTTTTTCTTTCTTCTGGTTTGATATGATAGTTCTTCTTTGATTTCTGTTGGAAAATCTATCATATCATAAATCAGTGGGGCTGATTTGTTGATCTTTTTCAATTTTTTGAGATTCTTCTAAGTGGTTGCTTGTTGACACCATTCTGACAACTTTTTATGGACATAGGACATCTTTCTTGAAACGCTATCAGCATATGCTCCTAGTTGTAATCCATGATGAACCTCTCCCTCCATAGACTGGGAAACATCACGAAAACAATTCTCTTGCAACATCTTCATTGATTGTACTTAGATATTTTTACTTGTTGAGTGCTCCTTGCTCCAAGAACACCAGTCTTCGATTATATAGAGCTGACAAATATTTCTTCTTCTATTCTTCATTGTAACCTTCAAAATATCATTCTCCAAGGAAATGGACTTTGAAGGTATTTATCATGCCTTTTTACTGCGTCCTCGAAGAAGTGTAATGTCAATATTTCATATTTTCGTTCAGTTGGGCAGTACTCCAATATTTTTTTACTAATCCTACTAAACTGGCTTCAAGGATCTTGAAAAAACTGAGTTTTTCCAGATCCAATGTTACGGCTGCAACTAGCATTGATGTTGCTCATTCATCTATGATGTTTTTTTTCGATCTTTGAAGCTAACTTCATCAAGATCTAGCGTCAATCCATAGGGATGAATAGGCTCCAAGGTGGCTTTCTCGACAGGTGTATCCTGCATTCTGGGTATTTGCCTCCTTCCTCATGATCTGACTCTGGCTTGTTCTACTATAAATTCCGTATCAGGCCCTTGGCCAACTTCGTATTGACCTCTTGACCTCATAGGATCAATAGGTGGTATTCCTTATGGTGGGATCCGTAGCTCCTCCTTTGAGATATCTTGGTTCCTTTAGATCCACCATGTTGAGCTCAAATGATTCTGCTAACTCTTGTAACTCATTAAATCTCATTCAAGGTTATTCATTTTCCCTTTTCAAGAGTCAAATTATTCTTTCAGATCGAGCTTTATCGTTGATCATCTCTATGGGTAAAAACTTGTTCCCGGTTGTAGGTTTCTTGACAATTTTGCGGCTGCGTCTCGTTACAGGCCATTGATCGCTAATATTCTACCAAATAAATGATAGTAAAAGCAAGCATATATATATATCGTATCCACGTGGATCATGCGACTGAGAACACGACAAGTAATTAACACGTAATCTTTATTATTATTCGTGCAACAAAATTCAGAGAGAATATAATAAAACTAGACTCGAAAATAAGAATAAGAATAAACTCGGATATAAAAGATTGATCCTAGGGATGTACTTAACCTAACCAAATACACACAATTAACCTATTAATCATTCACCAATTTAATCTACATTCATATGAAGGATCACTAATGTAACTATAGTTTCGTCAGATGACCTATAGTAGTAGGTTAGCCTAAACTCTATCTCCGTCGGGTCTCAAGAGAAGTAAGCTAATTACCAAAAGCACACAAAGATTTAACCTCCTACAGTTCACCTATCTCCGTCGGGTCTCAAGGCAAAAACTGTATTATAAATTTCGGATATCGATTATGCAATTAATTCCGCCAAGACATTAATCACATAACTAGCATGCATCAATATTGATCAGATACCAACACATGAGAATTAAAGCCAAGAATTATAAATCATGAATGGGACGGCAAAACAGTATCAACAGATTAATTATATAAATCTAGTTAGACATACAAACCCTAGGATCAATACAAACTTTAGCTACGCATAATTAAAATAACAAAACAATAAATAAATAAAAATAACATAAACAGAATTAAATAAATAAAACCGTAGAATTCCGCGAAGAACAATTGTAGCGACTTGAATTCGGAAGAAAAACCGAATTCTAAAACTAAACTATGAAATTGGAATGAAAATACTTAAAGTAAAAGCTAAACTAAATTAAACGGGAAAAGAACTTGCAAAAGAAAATAAAGAAGAATTTGTGTTCTGCTCTGGAATGGTGTAGATAAGCTACTGCTCTATCTACCTATTTATAATAAAACCTCGCTCTCTTTTCTCGTGAATTCCCCATCCTTTTCGGACTCTGATTCAGACATGTATGCGGACTCTAACACTGTCTCGCGAGGCGCTATCGCTACCAAAGGTCGCGAAGGTATGTCGCGAAGCATCAAAGCATCCGCCTCTCTAATCATCTTCGCGAGCTTTGCTTGCGAGATACACTCGCGAAGCAAGCCGCGTAATCAATTTGTAAATGCATATATGTTTCCTCTCTACCTTTGTGCGCAATAGGAATCCGCGAAGGTGGGTCGTGAGGCGTTCAAATGTGCTGCCAAACAATGTTTCTTCGCGAGCAAGCCTTGCAACCAAAGGTCGCGAGCACGGCTCGCGAGGCGCAATTCCCTGCGTGCGCGACTTCGCCATTTCGCTCCGTTCTCTCTCGTCCGGACTCCGAATTGCGATCCGTTTACGCCTACGAACTCCTATCGAGATGCTCTTTAACATAGTACATTTTTCACATCCATATTTTTCAAACCATTACGTCATATTCACCGTCATTTTCAAACAGTCCTTCTTCGCACGAGCTCACGACTGGGCTATTGATTCCTCTTTATCGTGATCCACCTTTTTTACATTAAAACCTATGCTAAAATGACATGAAATACATAAGGCATAATATCTTCCAAGGTAAACATAAATATATCAAAAGACAACTCAAAAGATCACTTATCATTTAGAAACGAAACGAATATAGCCTTATAAATCATGTAAAAATGAGGCTTATCAACTCCCCCAAACTTAACCTTTTGTTTGTCCTCAAACAAATCAGAACAAAAGAGAGACGACCAGAGACAGGTAAAGAGTCGAACGATAAAAGCAATAAGCCTCAGAGCAATGAGCAATAAACGATTCACTCAAATGAATCAAATCACAACATCTTTCGTTAAACTCCACACATCATAATAATCATAAGCACAAGCCTTCTCAAACTTGAATCCTCACGACATGGATATATATATAAGAAATCTCAAACACTCAAGTGTATGAAGGAGGATGTGTATACTCTCAAAGTTTAAAAACACATGGAATCTACCATAAGCTTGCAAATCGTCTAATTCTCCATTGCTCAAATATGTGCTCAAGAACTAAGATCAAAAAGGTCTTTATAAAAGGTTATAATGTAGGCTCTTTGGTAGAATTCGGATATATTTAGGCTAAGTGACTCTTAATCCCATAATGAAAAATACCATAAGTATCACAAGACATTATTCCCAAATTTTCACAATTCATTTCAATTCTTTACACCAAGAAGCCATTTTTCTTTAAGCACTCCATAATTTTCATATAAGTGATATACTCATCTCAAGCACTAGCTACTTACCCATTTATGTTCTTTTCACACACTTATGCTAACTCTTTTTTTTTTTGAACTTATATGGGTGAGCAATTATTTTTAATATTCACTTTCTCATTATCTATATTTTCTTTCTTTCCTTTCTTTTTCTCAACCCTCAATTCAAGCAGCCAAATATCACTAACTACATAACCCAACCCATGGCTATATGAAAAAAATTAGGTAGACTCAAACGGGCTCATCAAAGGATAATAGAATACAGGTTAGTGTTTGGATAGTGTATAGGCTAAGAAAAGAATGCCTAATATCATCTCATAATTCTTAAGCACATCAATGCAGCCTCGAAAAAGAACCAGAGCAAGTTCTAGAGAAACACATGTTATTTCAAACTATTCACACAGAAAGAAACAAGACTGAAAAGATATGACAGTCAAAAGCTCAAGTCTCACAGGTTTCAAAAGTGTGATCAAGTTCTCAAAGGCTCAATACTCACAACAATCATAACATGCTTCGTCTCACAAAACCAGTTGCAATAAATTTTCTAATAAAAACAATTCTCATCATCGGCTGCTCGTCATTCAACTCAACCCACAAAACAGACACAGAACCCAAACAAGAAAGACAAAACAAAACAAAACAAAACAAAACAAAACAAAACAAAACAAAACAAAACAAAACAAAACAAAACGAAAACAAAACAAAAACGAAAAACAAAACAAAGGAAAACATTGGGTTACCTCCCAACAAGTGCTAAATTTAAATGTCTTTAGCTAGACCATTTCATACCCGATCAATCTGGCATTTTGACAGCAGACTTCTTCTCAAATCTGTGCTTGCCTCCATACTTTGCATTTACCGCAGACCACCACTGAGTGTGGACGTGGCCTCCCCCAAACTTGAACAAGTCACTCGGAGTTCCATGCCGAGTCCATCTCTTCTTTATAGCACCCTTGTCAATTGGTCGGTTGACATCCAAGCTCGAGATTTGGCTAGCAATGACAGTGGTGATTGAATGACACTCTTCATGCTCTGCACTATCGTGTCGCGGGATGGCGTCATAGATTGAGATTTTCAGCTTCTCATCATTAACACGAAAAGTTAGATCACCTTCCTGCACGTCAATTAAAGCACGACCAGTTGCTAGAAAAGGCCTACCCAAGATTAGTGGTTGATTTTTAAATTCAGGAATGTCTAAAATAACAAAATCTGCTGGAAAGACAAAATCCTGAACTCTTACCAACACATCCTCAACTATCCCCTTAGGGTATGCGACTGACCTGTCAGCCATCATTAACGACATGGAGTTCTTCTTCAGTTTGCCCAGCCCCAAGCGATTGAACACATTTAACGGCATCAGGTTTATGCTCGCTCCTAAATCACACAACACGTTGGGGGGCGTGTGCTCGCAATCTCGCACTCAACAGTGAAGCTCCCGGATCCTTCATTTGATGGCAATTTTCTCTGCAAGATAGCACTGCATTCTTCAGAGAGGTTGATCTTGTCAAATTTCCCAAACTTCTTCTTATTCGCCACTGCATCTTTGAGAAATTTGACGTATCCTGGCATATTCCGAAGCGCTTCAAAGAGAGGTATGGTGATGTTTACTTTCTGGAACATCTCTTTGAATCGGGTGAACTCCTCGTCATATTTCGTCTTCCCAATGCGCTGAGGAAATGGAGCTGTCGGCTTTGGGAGCATTGGCTGATCCTTCGCGTTTTTAGCTTGTGCGTGTTCCTCTCTATTTATCTCTCGCGAGACATCTTCTCCACCGGTCTTCGCATATTTCGCTTGCGAGGGATCATTGCGAGCTTTGGTCGTGATTCCCTCTCCATCACTCTTCGCGTCAATTGCTCGCGAACCTTCATACTCCGCTGATTTTCATATGAAGCTCCGCTCCTCAAATATATTGCATTGCATTGATTTGGAGGAGTATGATTCTTCGGATTTTGCTCAGTGTTGCTCGGGAATTGACCTTGCCTGTGCACTCCAGCTCTCTCATTGGCCATCTGCCCCACTTGGTTTTCTATCATCTTTACTTGTTTTCCAAGGGCTATCATCGTGTTGTTCATGGCATTGATTGAGCTTTCTAGAGCGTTCATCCTATTCCCAAGTCTTTGGATCTCGAATATTTTTTGAACCACAATTTGTTGGTGACTCGTGGCTATTTGTTGATTGCTTGCCAACACTTGGTGCATCATCTCTTGAGGCAGCTTCTTTGGTTCCACAATCATTCCATTATCAACAAACAAAACCGGTGGTGGTTCTTTGAGCATTCGTGCATTGGCATAGGAAAAATTGGGATGATTCTATTGTTGGGATGATAGGGTGGATTCCACTTTGATTCCCTTGACCATTACTCCTTTGATTCAAATATTGAACCTCCTCGATATTCTCGCGCCATGGCCACGAATCGCCCTTTTCTCTCGGCCGTACTCTTCCGCAGAGTTGTGAACTTCTAACAAATCATCATACTTATCATCCAACTCGCAGCAGCCCACTCTTCCGATTGGTCGTCTCTCCATCGCCACCGATAACTGCTGGTCGCCATCTCCTCAATTATTCTCAACGCTTCATCAATTCCTCGATTGAGAAGGCATCCTCCGGCTGACGCATCAACAATGCTACGGGTGTTAGCATTGAGTCCACTATAAAATTGTGTCACTTGTTGCTCAGGTGAAAACCCATGCTGTGGACACTTGCGCAGCAGGTTTCTGAATCGCTCCCAGGCTTCAAATAATGATTCATCTCCCAATTGTAAAAAATGGGAGATCTCGGCAATGATCTTCTGAGCCTTAGCAGGTGGAAAGTATTTAGACAGAAACTTCTCACAGAGTTGCTCCCACGTGGTAATCCTCGATCTATCCAAGCTCTTGAACCACTCTTTCGCTTGACTCCTCAGCGAAAATCCGAACATCCGCATCCGAATGGCATCAGCTGGCACACCGTTCTGCTTGATAGTATCACAGATATCGAGGAACGCTTCCAAGTGTGCATTGGGGTCTTCAGTCACCCCTCCCCCAAACTGCTCCGCTTGGATCATGCTGATGAGGGCAGGTTTTAGCTCAAAATTATTAGCATTGACGTTCGGCCCCCATCCTCCACCTTGAAACTGATCCGTAGGTGGCCTGTACATGTGGTTGAGCGGTATGGGTTGTGCTCGTCCACCCATCTGGTCCATCTGATTATTCAACGCCAGTTGGCGTTGCATTGCTGCCAGCATCGCCTCCATTTCGGCCATCCGATCTTGGCCTTGAGGCTGTCTATCTGCCATTTCTTGTTGTCTTCTTTCTCGGCTCTCTCTTATATGATCATCAATCTCAAGATCTAATGGAATAATTTCTCTTCTTTGAGATCTTGTAATCATGCCGCATGCAGAGATAGAAACAAAATCGGATCCGAAGCAACACGTAAATATTTTTTTTCTATTTTTTTTTAAGCCTGAATTAATAACTATAATTCAGAAAATTATCACTATGCAATCTAAACAGTCCCCGGCAACGGCGCCAAAATTTGATCGCTAATATTCTACCAAATAAATGATAGTAAAACAGTAAGTATATATATATATCGTATCCACAGGGACTGCGACTCGAGAACACAGCAAGTAATTAACACAGAATCTTTATTATTATTCAGGCAACAAAATTCAAGAGAGAATATAATAAAACTAGACTCGAAAATAAGAATAAGAATAAACTCAGATATAAAAGATTGATCCTAGGGATGTACTTAACCTAACCAAATTCACACAATTAACCTATTAATCTGTTCACCAATTTAATCTACATTCATATGAAGGATCACTAATGTAACTATAGTTTCCGCCAGGACAGCCTATAGTAGTAGGTTAGCCTAAACTCTATCTCCGTCGGGTCTCAAGAGAAGTAAGCTAATTACCAAAAGCACACAAAGATTTAACCTCCTACAGTTCACCTATCTCCGTCGGGTCTCAAGGCAAAAACTGTATTATAAATTTCGGATATCGATTATGCAATTAATTCCGCCAAGACATTAATCACATAACTAGCATGCATCAATATTGATCAGATACCAACACATGAGAATTAAAGCCAAGAATTATAAATCATGAATGGGACGGCAAAACAGTATCAACAGATTAATTATATAAATCTAGTTAGACATACAAACCCTAGGATCAATACAAACTTTAGCTAAGCATAATTAAAATAACAAAACAATAAATAAATAAAAATAACATAAACAGAATTAAATAAATAAAACCGTAGAATTCATGAAGAACAATTGTAGCGACTTGAATTCGGAAGAAAAACCGAATTCTAAAACTAAACTATGAAATTGGAATGAAAATACTTAAAGTAAAAGCTAAACTAAATTAAACGGGAAAAGAACTTGCAAAAGAAAATAAAGAAGAATTCGTGTTATGTTCTGGAATGGTGTAGATAAGCTACTACTCTATCTACCTATTTATAATAAAACCTCGCTCTCTTTTCTCGTGAATTCCCCATCCTTTTCGGACTCTGATTCAGACATGTATGCGGACTCTAACACTGCCTCGCGAGGCGCTATCGCTACCAAAGGTCGCGAAGGTATGTCGCGAAGCATCAAAGCATCCGCCTCTCTAATCATCTTCGCGAGCTTTGCTTGCGAGATACACTCGCGAAGCAAGCCACGAAATCAATTTGTAAATGCATATATGCTTCCTCTCTACCTTTGTGCGCAATAGGAATCCGCGAAGGTGGGTCGTGAGGCGTTCAAATGTGCTGCCAAACAATGTTTCTTCGCGAGCAAGCCTTGCAACCAAAGGTCGCGAGCACGGCTCGCGAGGCGCAATTCCCTGCGTGCGCGACTTCGCCGTTTCGCTCCGTTCTCTCTCGTCCGGACTCCGAATTGCGATCCGTTTACGCCTACGAACTCCTATCGAGATGCTCTTTAACATAGTACATTTTGCACATCCATATTTTTCAAACCATTACGTCATATTCACCGTCGTTTTCAAACAGTCCTTCTTCGCACGAGCTCACGACTGGGCTATTGATTCCTCTTTATCGTGATCCACCTTTTTGACATTAAAACCTATGCTAAAATGACATGAAATACACACGGCATAATATCTTCCAAGGTAAACATAAATATATCAAAAGATAACTCAAAAGATCACTTATCATTTAGAAACGAAACGAATATAGCCTTATAAATCATGTAAAAATGAGGCTTATCAGCCATCAACATTCTTCTGGATATTTTGAAAAAGGGAGAGAATATCTTCTTGCTGCATGGATATCCTGCTTATTTCATGTGGTACACCATATAGGCTGTTGCAATAATATTGCACCGTCTTCTTAATCTCCCTTAATTCCACCGAATTTGAGGAATTCGGTGAAATTTCTTTAAAACTTGGAGCAAATGTTACTCATTTGTTTTTTGTCTCCATCAACCGTGGGGTGGATGACAACTATTTCTGATAATTCTCAACGCCTTCGTGAGTTGGCTATTGATTTTAAATCTCTCATCTATCATCCGCATATTCTCGTGGAATGCTTGGATAACCCTTGGTGTCAGGTTGTCTTGAACGCTTTGTTCAAAACTTCTTTCCTAAAATCAAAGCATTATGCTTAGATGTTCTTGTTTATTTTCCAATTCTTGGAAATAAAACCTATATGCATCACATCTTAGGACAAGGGTCCGGATTCATAACTTTTCTTGTAGTCTCCTCCGTTATGATAACACACTATTAATTAAATAATTTATATTTTCTCAATAAAACATAGATATTGATGTCATTTTAGAAGAGTAGAATCCACAATTAAAATATAAAAATAATATACTTGTATGTGGCGTTGTCTCGTCCCAGACCTAGGTTAGCTTTATCACGAGGGAAGTATTCCAACTTATATACATAGTGTATCATCCATAAGAATTTAATAGCTTAAGACTATAGTAAATAAAGAGTAGAAAATGGAATTGTTATTTGTGCCTTAGGCTCGGAATTCAATCGATCGAATTCCATGATCGAATTTAGTGATCGAATTCCATGTATTTTCAAGGCCAAATAAGGGTAAATTGGGTAAATCTTCCTTATTTTACATGTTTTTATAAAATTTGGGTAAATCCTTAGATATCTTATGAAATTTGTGTAGATTTAATCATTCGTCTTTTATATTAAACACACATAATAATAACACCATTACATTGCAATAAAGCTAACAACCGAGGCATAAATTCACATAGAATTATAGAGGTCAAGTGGAAGTCTAGGCTCAGCTACAGCAACAAGTGGGAATTTTCTAGGAGTTGAAAGCCCGAAAATCTCCTCCATATTCAGCTCTTCGGGCTTCATTTTGTCCGGCAATCTCCAATTGAACCCATGCAATAGATTTGCTAAGCTTGATTGGATCACCTTAAGACCCAATGCGTAGCCCGGACACATTCTTCGGCCCGACCCGAATGGCAAGAGCTCAAAATCCTGTCCCTTCACATCAATATTCTTTCCAATAAATCTATCCGGATTAAATTCATTGGGATTTTCCCATATCGATGGATCTCTTTGAATTGTCCATGTGTTTACAAGCACTTGGGTTCCCTTCTTGATGTCATATCCATCCACCTGCAAATATATATGTCGTTTTACTAACCAAACGTATTGACTTTTTCTAGGGATTATAGTCCAGTATCTATCTTATCTTTCACACTCATATAAAGCACCCAATCATAACTACTAGAATCATTATTTAACAATTAATTAACCAAAACTTGACAAGAACATTTTTTTTTACTAAACATTAGTAAATAATATTATACCTTACAGTCTTGTCGTGAGAGGCGGGGCACTAACATAGGCGCGACCGGGTGCAGCCTCATGGTTTCCTTGACAATGGCCTCTACATAAGGGAGAGTAGGCATATCCTTCTCCTCCACCCACCTATTTTGCCCGATAACACGATCGAGCTCGTCCGTCGCCTTCTTGAAAATCTCCGGCTTCTTCAGCAGTTCCGAGATCGCCCACTCAACCGTCACCGCTGAGCTCTCCGTCCCGCCAGCTAATAAATCCTAAAATAAAATTTGAAAAACTTTATAAAAATAATTATAAAATAAACGATTAATTTAACCACGAGTCTAGTAGTTCGGCGACATACTTGAGTAAACGCTTTGACGCCGTGCCTCTCAAGCTTCACCTCCAAAGTCGGATCCTCGGCCAGCTCGAGCAGCACATCCACCATATCCCTGCTCACGTAATCCGTCGTCCGCCGCCGCGCCTCGTGCTCGTCGAGCACGTGCTCGAGAAACCGGTCGAATTTTTTGCTCAAGACCTTCATCCTCTTTACATACCCCTGCAAATCCAAGAAATTGATGTAGGGGATCAAATCCCCAATGTTCAGTACTCCGTTGAGCAAGAACAGCTCGTCCAACATCTTCTTGAACTGTTCCGGCGACACGACGGCGTTATCGCCGCCGTCCAAATACCTCCGCCCCAAAACCATTCTGCTGATCACGTTCAAGCTCACCGTGGACAGGCAATCCTTCAGCAGAAACGGCTGGCCCGAAAGCTTGAACAGCTCCTTGAGAAGCGAGCTCATCTCCTCGGCCCGAATATACTCGTAGGACTCGAGCCTCCTCGCACTGAAGAGCTCCATCAAGCACATTTTGCGGGCCTGCCTCCAGTACGGGCCGTAGGGGGACCAGGTGATGTCGGAGTAGTTGTAGGTTGTGATTTTTCCGGCGGAGGTTTTGGGCCGTGAGGCGAAGGTGAGGTCCATGGTTTTGAGGAAGATCTTCGCCGCCGCGACGGAGGATCCCACCACCACCGGAGCCGACCCGAATTTGAGCAGCATTATCGGGCCGTATTTCTGGGAGAGTTGGTGGAGGGATCGGTGGGGGAGCGGGCCGATGAGGTTGAGATTGCCTATCACGGGCCATGGTTTCGGGCCGGGCGGCGGGTTCAATTTTTTCTGTTGGAAGATTTTTTTGAGGATATGTAGTGAAACTAACGTGAGTAGAAGAACTGCGGATATGGGTAGAATTTGGTTTTCCATTGCGAATTTTGAAGAGAGAAACTGAGTTTGATGAGTTTGTTTGAGATGGGTGGCATTTGATGTCGTGTATTTATAGGTGAAATTTGAAACTGAGAAATCTGGTAATAAATTAATAATATATATTTGAGGGGACATTTAAATAAGTGAAGTGAACTTGACTTGGAATAGTAGTTGTGGAATATTGCAACAAAATTTGGGGGTATTTTCTGTGAAACTTGGAATAAAAAATATTTCGCGAGTCTCATTGAGTTTAAGAGAAAAGTTAGGTTAAGATGATTAAAAAAAGAAACATGTTAGGTATATCTTTTAGCCTATAAAGATTCATTTACACGATTGAGACATGTTAATATATCAATTGATGACCTAGTAAACTATAAATATATTTTATAAACATATACTTTTGGAGATTAGCCTAGATAGATAAAAATAATATAGTTTAATCTATTATTTACTTTGATGATTGATATTTTGGGATATCCTAAAACCATTGATAATTTTTATCATTTGAACTAATTTATTTTGATCTATATCTCATTGAACTGGTGAGATTAGAGAAATCATAGTAATAAAGATAAAATTATTCAATCATATATTCTATCAATTATGAAAAATAAACACCCATTATTGGATCCAATGGATTGAGGGGAGCATAGGTTATCTTCCAGGGAGCATAACTTTTTGACTCGGATTAATTGTGATACTCAAATCATAGCTCTTTCAGAATTTATGATGATCACTAAGTGCCTCATGTCGAGCCCAAAAATCCGACTTTTAACTATCATTTTGGGTTCAAAAGTATATATACCACATATTTATAAGTAACGTTGACAAATAGTTCACATAAACACTCAATTCATACTGAGATATTAGATCGTTTAGTTAGAGATATAGGTTTTTTTTTTCCTTTTTTTGAGGTAATTATAGACATAGGTAAATAAACTAGTTATAATTTCGTGAGCATCTAAATCACAACTAATGTTACAAATGGTGAAAAAACCTTCTGTATTATTAGATAGGTCTATCTATCGATTCTCATTGTCTCTTTTCTCCTATTATAAAAATGTCACAACTATTTAATTTTCATATCTAAATACTTTGGAAAGAAATATAAGTCTCTCTCCACATGGTTGTGGATGTGTTTGTTATATTTCATATTGGGGATGGAATACTGTACACCATAGTGCAAAAGTAACTTTACAATTTCTTTTTCACAAAGGGCACTTACTTAAGTGTACTTTAATTGATTATGTGGTCGTGTTTTTCTTTAGAAATGTGAATCTTGTGAAACCGTTGAAATTTTACCGACAAAGATACAAACTAAATGTACCACTGATCATTAACAAAATGTATCAATAAATCGAAAAATACGAATATTTATGAGACGATTTATGTTAATAAATATGGTGCACGAACCAAAATTTGTGAAATGGATCGAAGGTTTAAATTTTTCTTTAGAAAATAAGAGTAATGATTTTTAATACATGCTTTTTTTAATAAAATAACAACTGTAAGCTTTCGTAAATTCTAGGATATATGTTAATTAGCCCTAATTATGTTTTATACATAAACTGAGTTTCGTGTCACCAACTTGTCTAATATTATAGTACTAAAATGTTTTATGATTATGGAATCTCACTAAAAGTTTCGCGATTAAGTTATTTAAAATAGTAAAATTCCACTAGGAAACCACAAAGAATAATCTGCAAAGTTTTGTGAATAACATGGTGATTTTCATAAGCTTTTTTCGTCAACGCAAAGAAAGTTGTGGAGGCTTAACGACTCTTGACTGGCCTTTCTGAAAAACTGCCCAATCTTTTCTTGGCACTTTCTTGTAGATTTCATCACTAAATTTGAAATCGGAAAAATATTAATATGGTTGTGTTATTTTATTATTATTTAGAGATCTGTAACAACTGTAATTTGGAACCCATTCTATTTTTCAATTAAATTATACTAATATTATACTGTTATATTAAAATATACTCTATTCATCCCAATAAATGTGGTTCGTTATTTTTCTGCATGTACATGTATATTAAAGAAGATTGTGTTTTGTGAGTAAAGTAGTGTGACACATAAAATTTGAGTCATTTTGTAGGCTAAATTAATTCTTTTTTTAGAATAAACCACTTTTAATGGGAGAATCAAAACAGAAAACAAGTCACATTTATTAGAACAGGAGAAGTATCGTATAGGTACTGTTAATGTATAATAATAAAATAAAATAAAACATGAAATTGAAAATAAAGATTACTCCGCTTATGTTAACATTTATAATTGTAAATTGAATATGCAGCATAGAATATAATTTAAAATAATTATATTCTGCAAATATTTCAAATATTTTAAATATGAGATATATAGTTAGTCATGTTTAAATTTGATATATAGTCATGCAATTTATTTTAAAATAATTTTATAATTTTATTAGAGATATTATTAATCTTGTTATTTTCAAAATCATACCTATATGTTACATCAATAGGAATTTTTTATTTCACGTGACAATACATTTTTAGTTTTAATTATTGTATATATTGTATTAGCTATAAATTTAATTACAAATTCGAGTGGCTCGAGGATCTTTGTCAAATTATCATAATTCACTATATATTAATTATATCATAACATGCTCCTATTAATTTAATGCATTGCATTGGTGTTTAGGGCAATACTTGAGAGTTTCTAACAAGGCTGATTGATAGAGACTTTAGTTCTGACTTTCTAAATTGACTGTATCATATACAAAACCCTTGATGTCAGATGGACGAAAATCTTCGAGAAATTTCTAGCAGAAAATTTCAGAAAACACACCCTTGGAGACAATGAAAATCTCTCTCTCTCTCTAATTATTTTCTTGTGTTATAACTTATGGGCTAGAGATAATTTGTATTTATTGAAAAAACACGATCTAATGGAGTAGGTCTATAAGGGGCGAATATAGGTTTAGAGAGTCTGGTGGAATAGTCCAATAATCAAATACAATGAATTAAGACGAGTCTATTATAAATTAATCTTATATTAAGATCATAAAATAAATTAATCCATAAATATTAATTCATTCCACTAAAGAATTAATACTGACTTGCCCATTTATTGTCGAGTCGAATTGGGGCTTGTATTGGACTTAAGTAACCCCAATATTTAAGATATTGATCATCCATTACTTAATTAAAGCTTCCGACAACTTAAATTAATTAGTTTCTTAAATAGTACCACTCAACCTCATTATTGTACCTAAACTTAATCAACCAGTAGTGTTTAATACCATAAACCTTTTGAACTCTTTAAAGAAATATTATCAACCTAAACTGGATAAAGTTACTTAATACATATTTTCAAATATCATACACGTATTATTGGCACCCAAGATACAAGGAAATATTGAGTATAACACTTAACTCTCTCACGACAAGTCAAAGTGATATATAAACATGTGTATACACCAATACCTTACTAGAATTTATGTTACATTAAGTCACTGAGATGTTGGTTCTTCACACGGCAAAATATAAGAATTCATCTCATCTCATTGTGATCTTATCAATACATCAAGATGCACCAGTAAAAGGGTTGCAGTCGGATTTGCTTGAATCGTTTCAAGGATATATAAGTAATCATACTTTGTCATTTATACTATAACTTAAATCAACAACTCATACTCAAATTATTTCGATATTGATACACGTTTATATTTCATAAGACTAATCAAATCATATAATCTTATGTGATATACAATACTCCCTCCGTCCAGTGACGGAGTCAGACATTTCACACTGGGGGGCCCAAAATAAATTTTATAATAAAAATAAAAATAAATAATATTATTTAAATTGCATTACAATATTAAAAAAATAAAAGTTAAACACAATCACATCATAACATTTCCTTTCTATTCTTCATCTTCTGAAATCACTGCATAATAGTTTCATTAGTGATATTGACGAACACATCCTTCTCAATTATAAGAAACTAAGCAACCATTCAGTAGTTGGTCTCTCATACGATTGCATAGAGAACTTTTGATGAATTTAATTGTTGAAAAGCTTTTTCTACTGAGACAGTTGCAACTGGTAAGATCAATGACAACTTAACTAACAAATAAACCAATGAAAAAACTTCATGTTTTCTTATAGAAACCATCTGTTGAGCAAGACCTCCAATCTCTGATACTTGTGAAAACTTTTCATTTATAAGCACATTGAAAATAAATTTTTCAAGTTGATTTTCAAGTTCATACAAAGTAACTTCAGAAAATTCAGATGGATAACACCTTACAAGGCGAAGCAGCTTCTCCGAATCAAATGCAAAAAATTGACCTCATTGTTTCTCTTATGCAGGGAATGAAGACAAAGACTCCTTTTGGATTTCTTAACTAAACAAACACAATATATATACTACAAACATAATTTATCAAATCTCTTATAAAGTCGAATAAAAAGTCTAATTGTGGAAAGTTAACTAAACAAACACAAAAATATATAACTAAAGTTATTATATTAAAACTTAGAATATGCAAAATAAAACTGAAAATTAATGTAGAAAAGCTTAATGTGCTTCATGAGTCAGAACTAGTTTTTGGTTTTTTGCTTGATACAAGCTATTTTTATTTCATTTGTAGCTTTTGTAACATTGAAATTGTGATACAGAGAACATGTAATTTTGTAGTCACATATTTTTAACTAGGTGAAAGGGTAAGCTTAGACAGTAGCAAACGAAACAATCAAAAGTAACAATCCAAATCATGATTCTCAGTAAGAAAACTAACTAAAATTACATAATAACTAATTTAATTTGATAATTTTAGAAACAATCAAAACATTCAATAACCGAACAAACAACGAGAAAAAGAGGGGAATATGGTTTATGTTGCAAACTCCTGAAAAATTAGAACAAAACTGTTAAATTCAAAAGTCACCGGAGTCGGAGGGTCGCCGATGTCTGTTCCCGGATGAAAGATGCGAGTCTTTGTTGTGGGAAGAAACAAGCAACGAGAGACAGAGAGAGAAGATAATCTGCTGGGTGAAGCTCCAAAAAAGATGATATTTTAGACATATTCAATAATATATTAAAAATTATAACTAAAATATGAAATTACTAAAATACCCCTGCAATTTTTCAAAATTGCTGGGCCCCCCAGGCCCCTTACTACCTCCGTCCCACCTAAAGTGTCACATTTCTTTTGGGCACGGATATTTAGAAGAAATGTATAAAGTATGTAAAGTGTTCAAAAGTGGATAGAGTCCACACTTTTTGAAGGGATAATTATTTCCTAAAATGGAATGAGACATTTATAATGGGACAACCTAAAAAGGAAAGTGAGACATTTTAAATGGGACAGAGGGAGTACATCATAAAATCTATTTTATAATACGAAAAACATTCATATGTAATTAATGAACAATTCATATAAAAAAATAAATAGTTAAAATCAAAAATATTATATATAAACATAAAATGTGTTGCTTTTAGTACATAAATACATCAGTATTTATACATAGGTTTTGGAGTTTCTGTTTGTTAGTATTCATGACTTTCCTTTAACAAATACTCCCTATGTCCCGCTTAAAGTGTCATATTTCTTTTGGGCATGAGTATTTAGAAGAAAGTTATAAAGTAGTTAAAGTGTTAAAAATTGGATAGAGTCCACACTTTTTAAAGGGATAATTATTTCCTAAAATAGAATGTGACATTTATAATGGGACAACCCAAAAGAAAAGTAAGATATTTTAAATGGAACAGAGAGGTATAATATTTTAAGCAATAATATAACTATTAAATAATTTTGTCTCTGTCTACAATAGTTAATTAATGTAATGCTGATTGCCAGCAGACCTATCTGAACATCTACATCAATATATCATTTAAATATTTGGTTTAATGGAGATGGAAAAACTTTGACTTTAGTCGTACCTGCTGGTGGCTTATCGTGTTACCCTGCTTTTATTTGACAAAATATAAATAGAAATTAAGAGCATTCTTTAGCGAGGTCCACAATTTAATTTATACTGTTAATTTGGATCAAATCGTATTTATATTGTTTGGTGTGATTTATGAATTAAAAATATAATTTAATTTATATTTTTAAAATTATGGTCATTGATTTAGATTTAATTTTAAAATCTAAATCAAACAAAATCATAAACCGCATTATTATTATTATTAGTATAATATATTATCGAAACAAATTATAATGTCCAAATTGATAAGATACATATAGGACATATCCAAATTCATAAAAACATGCATAATATATCCATTCAATATAAAATATAATAAATGTCTCTCTTAATTCAATTTCCAAGAAACAAAAAACTTACATTTCTGAAAAGGAAAAGAAAAATTAAAAGTAAAGAAAAATTTAGAGAATCTTTAACCAATAATTAATATTCTATAAACATTAATTTGTAAACTCTATTTATTGCCTCATCTTTCCAATCGAACGGTATTATCATTTGAGCACCTATTTTTACAATTTTTCTCCCATTTGAAAGATCCATAAACTCAAAAGCTCTCCTCATTATTTTTGAAAAATTTCCTACAATTCAAAGCTTCCACCTCACGAACGGTATTATCATTTTTCCAGAATATGTTTCCTCAATTTTTGCAACTTGGAGTGTTTTTTCAGTTGGAGATTAATGATAAACTATAGCTAAACAAGTAAGTTATTCGAATTTTCATGTTTTGGATTGATTAATTTTTGAATTATTATGAATATTATTCGAATTATCTTATTCCCAATCGATAAAACCAGACAAATTCTAATTATTTGAGTGAAATCCAACGTATTTTTTCTTAAAACCGGTGGAATTTTTCTTTAAACTGGTCGATCGGTTTTAGGAGAAAACCGACCAATTTTATAGTAAAATACGATAGGTTTTATGGTAATAATTAAGATTCATATGATAATTTTATTGATTAAATATTCTTATTGAATTTAATTGATTAACTATTCCCATAATAAACAACTTGCTTTATGGTTTGATTAACTATTTTTATTGAATTTCATTGATTAACTATTCCGATAATAAACGACCGGTTTTATGGTTTGATTAACTAACTATTCTTAAAACTGGTCGCCTAATTAATTCTATGTAATTTTAAAAAACCGATCCAAAATATAAAAAACCATCAAGAATTTCCTAAAACCGGTCACCTATTTAATTATTTTTGGGTTTTTTCAATTGAATTTCTAAAACTTAGACCACATTTTTAACTATTTAAATTTATAATTGTTAATATAAATTTTCTAATTTATATGTTAATGAAAAATTTGTAAATTTATTAACTATATTTATAATTGATAATTTAACTAAAGTGAATGGCACAAATATACAAATTATACAAAAACAATCATATTTCACTTGAAATTTCACATTATAAATAATAAAAATTGAAAATTAAATTAAAAAAACTTTAAAAATGATCAAGATTTATGTAAAACCAGATTTATGTAAAACCTGTCAACATTCACAAAAACCGATCATAATTTCAAAATATTTTATAGTTTTTCTATTGTTTTCTTCTTCTTTTTCATTTGGATTTTTAAAACATGACCAAATTTTTTATTAGTTCATCATTTCTAAATAAACAATTTATTTTATAATTGACAATACGATTTAATTGATAAAATCGATTAAGAATCATTTTGACCGGTCAACATTCACAAAATACTGTCACAATTTCGAATTGTTTTCCGATGTTTCAATTGGATTTTTAAAACCTGATCCCATTTTTTTAGTTCAACACTTTTAAATAAATAATTTATACTTTATCATATATAATACCAATCACAATTTAATTTTTAATTGATAATACCGGTCAAATTTAATGTATATTGAAAAAATCGATCACAATTTAATTTATAATTAGAAAATTTCCTATTTCATAGCACATGTCAAAAAATAAAAATCGATTGCTATTTAGTGACTTTTCTCGATTCAAGAAAAATATAAGTACAATGTTTTCATAACTCCATGGAAAACATGAAAGACTTGTCAAAGTTAGGGTAATTTCGACCATTCACTACTAAATGGGTATCCTCCACATGTTTTTATGAATTTGGGTAATTCATCATATCACTATCATGTTTGAGCATTTTATCCGATTAATACTATATATATATATATATATATATATATGTGTGTGGATTGATCAAATTAGAACCATATATGTTTTGAGAACTAAGAACTAGCCATGTCTTTTGATTTGATGTGATCTAACGGTCTATAATTCATTATTGACTTTCCTAATATTGGTTACCAAAAATTCAATAAGGTTAATTACGTAATATTGTATATTTGTTTTAACGAATGCCATGCTGAATTCAAGGGGTTTCATATCCCATATTTATGGTATATTAGATATGATATTTTATTATTTTGTATTTTATTGTTGTTGGTCATTTGCAAACTTATCATTCGTTGATTTCTTTATTATCTAAACAATTTAGTCAACATGTATGTCAATATGTTTTGAGATTTTCGTTTTGATAATTACTTAAACAATTTTGATTCTTGATGGAGGCGGACGGTTGTAGATTAATTATTGTACTTTATATCTTCAACATTGATGATACATGTGTTGATTGAATTGGTTTGTGGTTTACCGTTCATAATACATTCTCTATTATGCATAACCATATAAGATATAGCTAATTTATCTAAAGTTTATCTACTCATTATCTTAAAAATGGCTGCGATGGGTATGTGAATGTGCATCATGTTATTTTTTTGATATTTAGGTTATCAGTTCTTATTCTTGATGCATGGACACCTTTAGATTGATTCTTGTACATTATACTCTAAATATCGATGATACTTGTTGTTTTAAAATTAGTTTATGATTAACTGTGCATAATAAGTTTTTTATTATGCATAACTTCTAACTTATGTGATAAATGCATATTATGAAGATGCTGATATTGTGCATAATAAGTTTTTTATTATGCATAAATTCGACTTATGTGATAACTACATATTACAAAGATATCTTGATGTTGTGGAGCACCAAGAGTTGGTTTTTCCTTTTCGTGATAAAGTACTCAAACCCAAGTTCTTTATTATGCATAAAAACTGATGTTTACATAGGCATGCGGTATTGATATTGTGTGCATATTATAATAAATAATATTGTTGTCGAATGTGCATGATAAATTCTATATTATGCATAACAACTTATATTTGTATAGGCATGCGGTATTGATATGGTGTGCATAACAACTGAAATTTCGCAAGTTTTCATATGGTCTACTTGTCGGATAACACAAAACACGCAGATTAGAAATATTTTTAATAAAACATTGTCCAATAAGTCTACTTGAACTCAAGCTTTATTCCTAAAGAACATCAGTTCAATGTTGGAGTGAACTCGAGTTCTTGATTGGATTATAATAAATAAAATAACAAAACCACTTATCGGATCGAAAAAATTCAATCGATCAACAAAAGGTCGGCATTGAAGTCGGGATCCGAGCACAACTCGTGGTAGTAGCGAGGCGCTCCACGAATGACTTCTTCTTTAATAACATTAAGCTTAGAATTGATTATGGATGCACAATACTTCACTCACATAAGTATCAACGATCATGTTGTTTATAATCCACACTTCCAACTTGGAGACCTGTCGCCCATGATATAAATTTATGCACATCATAGACACACTACTTATATAAAAACGATAGTATCAAATGATATTTATTTTTTATATGCACAATTGACATTAATTGCATGCACAATAGTTCAACTGATGTTCAAACTATTAAAAATGTTAACTATTCCTTATAAATCTATGCACATCAATTTGACACAAGTGCTAGTAATTTAAACGGCATTAACAAATAAAATGCAAGATTCATATGCACAATTGACAGTGATAGCATGCACAAAATATTAGAAGTACTCAAACTATTGACAATATGAACAATTCCAATAAGATTATGCATAACTAAAGAGGTAAAATACACAATACGAGTCATGGGTTCAAATTAATGACAAAAATTCTAATAATACTGTGCACAACCAATGTTGATACCATGTGAACGCTATTCATGTAATCAACTAATGACAATGTGAACAATTCTAATAATATAATGCACAATATTATAAATAAATCACTTTTTTTCTAAAAACTTACGTAGAAGAGTGCTTTGCTTCCATCCAGCAATTTCAGGTTCCATACATATATATATAATGACTTATAAACATATTCAATAAAGCAAAAACGAAATATTAGTGTGCAAAAAAGATAGACTTATAAAAATATTTATGCATTGAACACTATACTTTATGCACAATATTATCTTCTTAATTCCATCGAATGGATTCATATAGCACACATTAACATTTTACATTCCATCAAAAATTAAACTCATCTAGTGGATTCTAAAAATATCATCTATTATGTAGTACTAAATTTTTTTAGAGTATAATTTAAGTTCCAAAAATCGATAAATATACTATATTACGTATAAGGACATCTGCGGTGACTCACGACTCTTAGTTTATATTTCTCTGAAGAAGCATTAACAAACCCCAACAATATGTGCACAGCAAACTTATTCAACGAACAAACTTCTATATCCTTGGTTACATTGGAGAAGATTTCGATCGATGCTAGAAAGAGTGAATCGAATCAAAATTTATCTACAAAGTTGAAATGGAGATATCGATCTAATTTTGCAGTGGGTGATGGAGACAGTAAGTTAGGGCACAAGGAGAGGGGGGAGAGAGAGAGAGTTGCGGTAATTTAGGGCGAGGAAAGCTAATAAGTGAAGTTCAAATCTAAAATTATTTTTATGCCCTCAATCTGTCTAACGATCATAAAAACAAGTTTGGTGAATGAAATCTGGTCAAATCTTATTTTTGACCATAGATTTGAGATCAATTGTTGATTAGATGATTTAAAGGATTTGGATTAGATCCTAGTTCTCAACTTAGAGGTGGCTCCCTCTATAACCAACCCCTATTTATATATATATAGGGGATGGATCAAATGAGAACCATATATGTTTTGAGAACTAAGAACTAATCATGTCCTTTGATTTGATGTGATCTAATGGTTTATAATTCATTACTGACTTTCTTAATATTGATTACCAAAAATTGAATAAGGTTAATTGCGTAATATTGTATATTTGTTTTAACGACTGTCATGCCGAATTCAAGGGATTGCATATCCCATATTTATGGTATATTAGATATGATATTTTATTATTTTGCATTTTCTTGTTATGGTCATTTTGCACACTTATCATTCCTTTATTTTCGCATTATCTAAACAATATAGTCGACATTTACATCAATATGTTTTGAGATTTTCGTTTTAATAATTACGTTATCAGTTTTTATTCTTGATGTAGGCGGACAATTGTAGATTAATTATTGTACTTTATATCGTCAAATTGATGATACATGTGTTGATTGAATTATTTTGTGGTTTATCGTGCATAATACATTCTTTAATATGCATAACCATATAAGGTATAGCTAATTTATCTAAAGTTTATTTACTCATTATCTTAAAAATGGCTTCGACAAGCATGTGAATGTGTGTTATGTTATTTTTTTGATATTTACGTTATCAGCTTATTCTTGATGGATGGACACCTTTAGATTGATTCTTGTACATTATACCCTGAAGATAGACAGTACTTGTAGTTTTTAAATCAGTTTATGATTAACTGTGCATAATAAGTTTTTTAATATGTGTAACTTCTAACTTATGTCATAAATGCATATTACGAAGATGCTGATATTGTGCATAATAAGTTATTTATTGTGCATAACTTCTGACTTATGTGATAACTACATATTATAAAGATACTGATGTTGTGGAGCACCAAGAGTTGGTTTTTTCGTTTTGTGAAGTACTCAACCCCAAATTCTTTATTATGCATATCAACTGATATTTGTATAGGCATGTAGTATTGATATGGTGTGCATATTATTTGTATAGGCATGTGGTATTCATATAGTGTGCATATTATAATAAATAATATTATTGTGGAATGTGAATGATAAATTCTTTATTATGTATAAGAACTGATATTTGTATAGGCATGTGGTATTGATATGGTGTGCATAACATCTGAAATTTCGCAAGTTTTCATATGGTCTGCTTGTCGGATAACACAAAACACACAGTTCGAAATATTCTTAAAGAAAACATTGTCCAATAAGTCTGCTTGCAGTCAAGCTTTATTCCTAAAAGAACATCAGTTCATTGTTTGTGTGAACTCTAAGTTCGTCGGTTGGATTATAATAAATAAAATAACAAAACCATTTATCTGACCAAAAAAAATTCAACCGATCAACAAAAGGTCGGCATTGAAGTCGGGATCCAGACACAACTCATGTTAGTAAGCAGACATTCCACGAATGACGTCTTCTTTAATAACATTAAGCTTAGAGTTGATTATGGTTCACTCGAATAAGAATCAAAGATCATGTTGTTGTCTATAATCCACACTTCCAACTTCGCGATATGTCGTCCATGATATAAATCTATGCACATTGTAGACAAACTACTTATATAAAATGATAGTATCAAATTATATTTGTTCTTTATATGCACAACTGACATTCATTGCATGCACAACAGTTCAACTGGTGTTCAAACTATTAACAATATTAACTATTCCTTATAAATCTATGCACATCAATTTGACACAAGTGCTAGT
Source organism: Salvia rosmarinus (assembly GCA_036937905.1). Lineage (NCBI taxonomy): Eukaryota > Viridiplantae > Streptophyta > Magnoliopsida > Lamiales > Lamiaceae > Salvia > Salvia rosmarinus. The sequence goes on from CM072819.1 coordinate 104,353,251, forward strand.
AATTTAAACGGCATTAACAAATGAAATGCAAAATTCATATGCACAATTGACAGTGATAGCATGCACAAAATATTAGAAGTACTCAAACTATTGACATTATGTACAGTTCCAATAAGACTATGCATAACTAACGAGGTTGTAACAGCCCCTAAATCCTAAGTACGATTTAGCAGGGATTATTACTCTAAACAGGGATGAATAAACATGGAGACCATTTAACATTAAACTATAATACATATATCAAGTATATTTTTGGACTTTACTATATAACTTATGTTCTTGCAGCGGAAAACATGTGATATGTACATATGACGATGTACTATCAAGGTATAACTTTCAGCAACAACCTTCCTATTGCTCAACACTGCTCCATCGCATCACCAGCTCAATCTGCACATTTAAAAACAAATATGCAGGGCTGAGTACAAGAATGCACTCAGTGGACTCATGCCAAAAACATTTTATCATCTTTAAATTACACTGCCCCATTATGGTAAGACACAAGGATTTTACTTGAAAAGATCTTGAGCTTACTAAACATTTTCATCATTTTCATAAACGTTAATTCGGCGGAGATTTTCCTTGTATGTATGATCCATATCCCTTCATCTCATCATAACATTATCATTTAACGCCGTAGGAGGAGGCCTCCCTCTACGTCGCTGTGACCGGCCGTGAATTGTCCTTACAGCACACAGTCACCATTAGGTGTACACGTTAATCCTAGCCAGGTATAGGCCTTCCGACATAGGATCCGATATCGATTTCATTCATAAGTTTGGAGCGACCCAACAACATTCATCATTCATTCATTCATGGATATGATACATACATAAAACATAAACATTTTGGGCAGGTAATTTCATCATCATTTCATAATCATTTCTCAAAAGAGAGCATCATAAATAATTACTTTTCATTTCGAATAAAGCATCATAAATAGAGTATTTTATCCTTGAGGATAAGAAAAGAAGCCCACCTGGATTGTAGACTTTCTTAATTCGATTTCGTTCTACGCCAACGATCGCATCCGCGTCTCACCTTTACGTAAAAACGATTTCAGTATGTCTGTCACGTTTTTCGAGATTTTCAAAGTTTAAAATAAACTTTGATAACTTATACTATAATAATTTGAATTCCTTAACGAATTCAATACGCCGTTCAATCGCGTATCTTAAACTAAGCATTTCTCGTACTTCGATAGAAACGAGATATGTTCAACTATTTCATTTTAACCCTTTAGGTTAAACGTTCAACGTATTCTAACGTTTTTTCGATATAAAGATTTCAATTATGAAATCTTTTCTCACCAATGAGATTTTCTTATAAACTTAATACGTTTTACACGTATTAGCGTATTTATCGAACGTATTTCGTACGTTAATTTCATAAGTCAACAATTTTGACTTTTCTTATAAATTCTTCAATAATTCACATATTTAATATTTAATTTCTATATAAATCGATTTTCACTCGATTTCTTTTCATAAAGCCCTAATTCTCGATTTTTCACGTAAATCGATAAAATTTATTAATATTTTTCTTAAATATTAATTAACTTATTCTTTAAACATTATTTTTCATTTCTAACGTTATTTAATATAACGTTTCGCCATAAACATAGTATTCTATGTTTATAAAATTTCATAAATTCTTAATATGTCTAAAATAATTTACGGGCATATAATGTATTATTTTCTTGATAATAAGGATTTAAAATCCTTAATTTATTTAAAAAGCTCACGGCTTCTTGAGCTTATAAATTCCAATCTTCTTCCAAAATTCTTCTAAATTCATATAGTGTACTATTTTATCATAGTATCACTAATATGTATTAACATGAACTATAGAAAATTTGGGCATCACCTATTTATTCCATATAGGTCACGGTTTTGTCCAATATTTATACTAAACATTTTTATAAAATTTCAATTAAATTACACTATGCTTATACACTATAATGTAACAACATTTAATCATAATATTCATTAAAAACAACAAAATCATGCCTTAACCCAAGCTTATAGCTCTCGGCCATGTTGAAAATTTTGAGCATATATATCTCAAAAATTTTAATAAATTCACATACCAATTAATAAATGCTATAGACCAACATCATGCTATAATAACACTTAAATAAAATTTGTGCATCAACATACATTTTTTTTTTCATTTTCGATATTCATCTAACTATTAGCATATGATTTTTAAAAATTCCCATTTAATCACAATGTGTTCCCTAGCTAATATATATCATGAATCCAACATTAAATCAAACCCTAGAAAATTCGATCATATCAAAACAATTTATAATATATGCTTAGCTTCCAAGAAAACATCAATATGAACATATTATCATGTATAACATAATTAATACACAATAAAACATACTTGCAAAATTTTATTCACAAGAACACATGCTTGTATATTAAAATCGAACCATTGAATATTAAAAATTTTACCGTACAATCGAAGCTCGTTCGATATCTAACCTCTTTAACGGTTTGGATTTAATGCTCAAGGATTAAAGATCAAGACTTTGGTGAAGAGAGTTGATGAACACTCATGCTTTTTTCTATGGAAAGCTCACGGCAGTGTAGTATCTTGGGGAGAGAAAATGTTTTGTTTTGATGTATTAACTTTACTTATGGAAAACCAAACACTTATAACTCAAATCCTATCTCTCTCTCTCTACGTCTTCTTATTACACAAGCAAGGATTGGGAGTCTTTTTTAAAAAAAACTTTATGACTCATCAAGTAATACATCACTATAGTAAGTATTTCTTACACATTTTGAAAGAAGCAAAAATATCTCTTGACTTTGGAACACCCTTGCCGTCGGTTCCCTCTCTCATTTTACAAAGGATGGCCTTTTTAATAGTCTTACACAATGTAATTAAAGTCTTGCACATTACCATATGTGAGTATGTCACAAGAGTTGTGTAATATCTTCTTTCCTCAAATTGGAAGCAAATATACACGGTTATAATCCTCACAATGCATCCACTTGATTTACTTGGTTAGAGTGCAAGTGATCCCAATTGATTAATTAATTACACAACATGCAAAGCTAATACACAAAGTTCACGTAACTTGTTCAAAGAAAGGTTGGTCACGGCACTTTTTAATTTCAAGTGCCCAAAATTTGATTTTCATGCTATTATTAGATATATATCATAATATATGTCTTAGATGATAAATTATATCATAGAAAAATTATTAGAATTATTTCATGTGTGAAAACCCTAATTTTCGAATTAGGGTTTTCGAAAATTTCATATTTGTTCAATAATTAATCCTTAATGTTCTAGCATTGTTTTAATGCTAAATAATACTCTAATTACATAAAATAATCATAGGAATTTAAATATTATAATTCCTTGATCATTAAACTCATTTTTCTATTTATCTCTAAACGTTGACGTTTGAAACGTCTCAAAACGTTCATTATCGACTCATCTCAAAATGGTCGTAATAAAGTCGTAATCACTTTATTAATTTATTCCATTTATAATGGAATTTAATTCTAAGCCTCGTTGCTTAGAAAATTTTACAAAATTTTAACTATCGATACTCAATCGACGTTAAAATACTACTGCCGAAACACTTTATATATTTATATTCCTTAATTCACAATCCTTAGTGAATATAAAATAGGAATTCATTACTTCGTAATTAATCGAAATCACTATTCGATAAATTACTAATTCAATTATTTCGGCGAAACCTTAATTTATGAATTTAAATATCGTAATTAGGCCTTTAATTCTTCGGGATATTACAGAGGTACAATGCAGGATACGAGTCACAGGTTCAAACTAGTGAAAAAAATTCCAATAATATTGTGCATAACTAACATTGAGACCATGTTAATGCTATTCATTTATTCAAACTAATGACAATGTGAATAACTCTGATAATATTATGCACAATATTATAAATAATCACTTTTTTTCCCAAATGCTTACGTAGAAGAGTGCTTTGTTTCCATCCAGAAATTTCAGGTTCCATACATATAAGTATAACGACTTATAAACATATTCAATAGAGTAAAATCGAAATATTTGTATGCATAAAAAATAGATTTTTAAAAATATTTATGCATTGAACACTATTCACAATATTATCTTCGTAATTCCATCGAATGGATTCATATAGAACACATTCACATTTACATTCCATCAAAAACTCATCTAATGGATTCTAAAAATATCATCTATTATGTAGTACTAAATTTTTTTAGAGTATAATTTAAGTTCCAAAAATCGATAAATATATTACGTATTTGGACATCTTCGATGACTCGCGACTTTTAGTTTATATTTTTCTGAAGAAACAGTAACAAACCCCAACAATATGTGCACAGGAAAACTTATTCAACGAACAAACTTCGATTTCCTTGGTTACATTGAAGAAGGTTTATCCAACCGATGCTGAGAAAGAGTGAATCGAATCAAAATTTGTCTACAACGTTGAAATGGAGATATGGATCGATTTTGCGAGTGGGTGATGGAGACGGTAAATTAGGGCACAAGGAGAGAGAGAGAGAGAGAGAGAGAGAGAGAGAGAGTTGCGGTAATTTAGGGTGGGGAAAACTAATGGGGGAAGTTAAAATCTAAAATTATTTTATGCCCTCAATCCATCTAACTATCATACAAACAAGGTTGGTGAATGAAATCTGGTCAAATCTTATTTTTGACCACAAATTTGATATCATTCGTTAGATTAGATGATTTAAAGGGTTTGAATTAGTTCTTAGTTCTCAAATTAGAGGTGGTTTATTCTATAACCAACTCTTATATATATAAATTGACTGTAGGAAAAAGAAAAGATGGTAGAGGAATGACAAACAAAATAGATTAATTTTTACTCTTTATATGTACAAGAAATAACTGAATGGAATTTTTATTATTTATTGATTCTGTCCTTATGGTTGCTAGCTGAAAATAGCCTGTAGGGATGGAATAAATTTATTTTGTATGATCAAAATTACCCTTTTATATCTAGTAAATATAAATTTTGGCTTACCATTTAGTGATTATTTTAATTAAAAAAATTCAAGAGATTCCGGATATATCCTGGCGTCGCTGACTAATCCATGAAATTTACTTATTTAATCGTCATTATATTACAACGTTTTAAGTACTAACTTTTTAATCATATGAATATTGGTGGAAAGTATGAAACACGATTAATTCGTACTCAATATTTGCGCGTTGGGCCTTCATTTTGCGGTTGGCCACGACGCCACGTGAGACAAAATATATTTTCCTAGGCTTATTGAACAGTTAATATTTTTTTAAAGTGTTTTAGTTTTTATGGCAACATAGTTTTATATAGTAAATTCCTAATTAAAAGTTCATTCAATGTATCAAAATGATAATGTTCAAAAGTTCTTGAATACTATCTATATTTTTTTAATTGAATTTTGAAGCCATTTAGAATTATAAGGAGTATCAAAAGTTAAATTTATCTTGTGATATTGTTATAGGTGGATCATAAAATTATTACATGACAAACACGATATTACTTGTTGTCCAAGTCCATAAAATTAAAGAAATAAGAGGGAAATTAATTTTAAACACTCTTCCACTCTTCAAATAGCTTAGCTAATGAAGTAAATAATAATAAGATAAAACATAATAAGTTCGAATCTTATCGATGTGGTCTAGATTGCCTGACATACACAAGGCTAATGTCAAATTTTGTTTAAGGCTAATATCAAATTAATTTTGTTTGGTATTCAATTATAACATCCAATTATTGAAATCAGTTGATATTATAGCAATGTGAAACTCCAACTAAAAACTCTTCGAAACTCCAACTAAAAACTCTTCGACAAATAAAAATAGTGGGCCCCACTTGTCACGTTCTCTTTATAATAATTGAATAAATAATGGATCTTGATATTTTATGAAAGAACAAGGCCCACTTTCTCACCAGTCATCATGAAGGGTGAGGTACAGCCCTTATTTAAAAATTAATAAAAAATAATAATATAATTATTTTTTGTCCCTAAAATTCTAATAAACAAAATTCTGAAAAATATAGGCCCGTTTGATATTTGAAGAACATATCTTTCGATTTTTCCATAGCCTTTAAAATTCCTCTTCATCTTCTATAACTAAGAGGAACTAGACTGGATTTATTACCTATTGTCTTGAATAACGAGAAATGTTTCATTTCTATGCAATCAGAATTATTTGAATCAACCAACTAAAGAAAATTGATTTCAATTAACATTAGTCGATTAACAACAATAAAATTGTTCACAGTGAAAACTATCAAACTTTTCCAACAGTAATTTCATATTGAACACCATCTTCTCTTCGACAGCGGCCGAGCAGACGACGTGCCGCCTTCGGCTGAGAAAAGAGGTTGCGGAGGCGACGGAGAAAAAACGATTGAGACTTATTTTGTGATAGGATTAATATAATGTTGTAACCGTGGCTCTCGATCTTGTTCATAAGGAAAAAAACAAGGATGTGTGCTCAGGCTAAGGTATCAAAGAGTTCATCACCAGATTGCTCACTACTTATGCAAGTGATGCAGTAAATAAAAAATGAAAGGAAGGCAGACTCTTTAAATATCAATCAGGGACTGTATTTTTCAGAATTTATTTTATTAGAATTTTATAATGTGGTTATAGGGGTGAAATAGTAATTATAGTAGATGATGGTTGGTATATATGAATGAAATTAAATAGGAATGTAGTTGACTTTAGAATAAAATGATGATAGGAATGGAATAGAATGAAATATTTGATTCTTATGGCTGATATTACAAGCAAATGAACGAATAAGAATAAAATAAAATAAATAAAATAACCATTATTATTATTATTGTTATTATTATTATTATTAATTAATTAATATTAATGATATTATTTTAATATAATGTTCATTGGTATTAATTACTTTTATGTTATTATTATTTTTAATAATAATAATAATAATAATATTATTATTATTATTATTATTATTATTATTATTATTATTATTTATTGTTGTTGTTATTCTTCTTATTATTATTTATTATATTAATAATAATAATATTATTTTAATATAACTATTTATTGTATTAATTATTATCTCTTGTGTTAATATTATTAATAATTATAATTTTTATCAATAATTATATTATAATTATTTATTGTTAATAATTATTATTTATTTATTATCATAAATATTACTCCTCCGTCCACAAAATTGCTTACTTATTTCCTCTTTCAGTGCATTAAAAACTTTACTTTTCTCTTATGCATATGGATCCCACATAACCCTCTTAACTTTTCCTCCTATACTACCCACTTATTTACAAAAAATCATGTTATGGCCCACCTTTTTAATTTCACTTAACATTAATTTACTTATTTGTTATTTAACATTAATATTTTTTATTTAATACTTCTCCACTAACTCTACATTCATTATAATTTATTAAAACCCGCGCCACTAAAGTCTATAAATAAATTTCATCAACGGAGGAGTATTATTATTATTATTATTATTATTATTATTAGATAAAAAATAAATAAGAATAATTTGTTAGAAAAAATAAATAAATTTAGCTAATCATATATTCATGGGAATACCTAATGCCATGAGAGAGGGGAATAATGACTAATCTCATGTTAATGAGAATAAACATTTATTTGAAAATTGTGATTCATATCGTAAAAATTTTACCAACCATATGATTGAGAATAAACGCATGAATCTCTATTTCATTCTCATTTCATTCATGTATACCAGCAGTCATCTTAATAAGTTTATTAAGTTTTTCAATATATGATTATAATGAGTAAAATTTAGACTATGTTTAGATACACTCAAAATTAAATTTGAAAAATATGTGCATGAATTGCCTCGCCACCCGCTACTAATAATTACAGGCCCAAGTACCATTTTGGTCCCATTACAAATGATCACTCATAACAATTATTTTTCCTCGAATTCATTATGTTTCCGAAATATTCATCAAGTACAGAATAGATAATTTTTTGTTTATTTGGTTTGCTATTTCGTGGAAATAGATCTTTTGTTAATGGGCTAAGTTTCAGTTCAATGTAGCAGCATTACTACATACCATGTCCAAAGCAGTATGTATTTATGCCATGTGAAGGAGTTCGATTTCTACTTCAATCCTTTGTGTGTTGACAATATATAGTTGTACATACATTATCCGTTCGGAATCCACTAAAATAAATTGTTTTTTTTTAAATCACGTCAATGTATTTCTCAGAGTATTTACGCTTTTATTATTTTCTCCTTTTTTTGGTGTTTGGGAAGAAAATTAGGATCTTACAATGTTAGTTAGGCTATATTTATTTAGGGGGTATTGAGTTGGCAAATAATTGGGGCTACAACGATAAAATAAAACTTTACATAATTATTTGCTTCATTTAACTATGATATAATTATGACAAAAACTTGGATGAGCTCCGCCTCACCGTGAGTTCACCCTTGTTTTTTGTTAAAATAATTATATATTAATTATGGTGAGTAAGGATAATTAAATTTTGTTAGTTTATAATTAAATTTATTAATTTGTAATTCAAAATTAAAATTTATTAATTCATAATTATGGTATTATTAATTCATAATTAAGGTTTATTAATTCATAATTAAGGTTTATTAATTCACAATTAGGGTTTATTATTCAAAATTAGAGTTTATTATTTTCAATTAGGATTTATTAATTCAAAATTAGGATTTATTATTCAAAATTATGGTTTATTAATTCAAAATTATGGTTTATTATTCATGATTATGATTTATTAATTTACAATTAAAGTTTGTTAAACTAGTTAATCTTAAATAGAATTAATTTAATTAATTAATTAATTAGTATTAATTAATTAATTAGGAGTGGGTCTCACTGCCTGCACGCAAAGACCACCCCTATAATTATCACGTCTTGTAACTTAGTGGCTATCTCATATTATTAAAGTGTAACTGTGGTTCGATCCCCAATTCCCTTCTCCCAATTCAAGGAAAAAGAAATGATTTAGCAATTGTAAATAAAATCTTAATGCTCTAAAGAATTTTCCTATCACTACAAAAATCAACAAAAGAAAGTAATTAATGAGGCCCAATAATTTAAGAATGATGCCAAGCCTTAAATATTATTGACTAATCTATGCGCTTAGAGCAATTACAAAGGCTCATTTTTAAATTACTATAAATTACACATTTAATCCTAACTTGAACTAATGAGCACTACATCATTAATCTTAGGTACAAATATACATACATACAAACCTAATTAATTAGCTGTTAATAAACAGCTTTAATAAATTCTTTTTTCTTTTTTCTTTTCCTAGCATTGTTGTCAACTTATATGGACACACTATTAGGCACACCTCTACATGTTACTCCAGGTTCTGAGCTTGGTACAAGAAGCTCATAGGGTAAGACTCCGGCCCCACACCGGTTTCGGAGACTCGGGTCCGAGTTGCGCCTCTCGATTTCCTTCTCGATCCGTCCTATCTTGGCCGAGAACTCGTAGAACGCCTCGATGACCTCGGCATCACCAGACCAGATGGACTGGTGATGCCTTTCGCCGAGGTACTCCTCGTCGGGCGAGTGAGTTGACAACGTGTCGACCACCGCCATGAACTTGGTAGCTTGTAGCAAGCTCGGGAGTGCGCAAAAGAAGTACTTTATGGTCGGAGAGGAAAACCGCATACTCTGGATCGTTCTCCTCGGGGATCAATCGCCGCATGAGCGGCGGGCGGTTCGGGACGTATCCACCATAGGGGTACTGGCCAAAGTTTAGGGCCGCATGTTGGGCCGACGCTAGCCATATCAAGGTGGTGAGAATCGAACTCAAGTCGTTGGGTGTGGCTAATGTGGGCCACCACTCTGCGTGACGCAGATCAGCATGACCCACATTGATGGACTCCACACCAAGCCTGCAACTCCTTGTCGTTGCAGACTTGGGCCGAGTTTGGGTAGTAATGGTTCACGTAATTTTGGACCCAATCCTCGATAGCGCCCCATAACATCAGCCCATCCGAGGCGTATGGGTAGTCTTCGACAAGCAGTTTAAGCCCATGTGGCTGCGTGGGGTCTGGTACGGCCATTCCTCTGAAAATTTGATTGAAGAAGCAAAATATATCAGAATCTAAGATTTGATATGACATTTGTTAATTTAGAATTTCAAATTGATATTTGCCCACAAAACCTTCTGATGAGATCTGCAGGGAGGCTTTCTTGATCAAAGCGCCAGAAACTTGTGTAGGCGGCCGCGCTCATCTCCATACAGTAACGGCCGGGGGTGAAGCAAGACTCGATCACACCATCCACGCTGATCAAGCTCTGACGAGCCAACGCGTTGATCTCCAACGTGTATCTCATGTGAGGATCCAAAAGCTTAAAAATGGGATGCATCGCACTCATCTGCCTATGAGCTGCCAAAATGAATGGCTCCAATGCTGCATGTGTTCGTAGCCTATAACCAAACAATAAGTCATGAGAAATGACACTTCAAGATCGAGCTATGCTCATCGTGCTCAAGAAACAGATTTTTTTTCACGTACCAATGGTTGACAAGCTGATGAACTCCAGCATCGTTGGAGCAAACATGGGCTTTGGCGAGTTGCCACATCCAATAAGTGGTGGCGTCGACTGGCGGTGTGACTAGGCGCTTCGGCCTCAGAGAGCTTGGCGCGAGGCTGAGCTCTATAGCTATGGGCTTGAGGGTTCCAGCATCGGTCAAGAAGAACACAGTTCGCGTTGCATATGATTTTCGGCCATCAAGGGCATTGATTTTGTCGATGAATGGCAAGTAAACATCGTGGTAATCAATGATAAAGAGCTTATTGGCATCCAAAGCCTGTCAAAGTCGTAATATTAGATGACCGGTAAACAACAAGAAAAATATGCAATCAAATATGTACACGAACCTAGCTACTATGATCATCATCATCAATCATCAACGAAGAAAGCACATTTTTTTCCACGCCCTTGACTTTGGCATGTCGAGTACATGAACATAATTTTCGTATTTTTCCAAATAACCAAATAATTATAATTACCTCTTGTATGGTCATGCCATTGAGTTGGCCAGCAATGTGTTCTTCTTTGAGAGCTGATTCTTGAGGTCCATAGATTTCGGGGTCGAGCTTACTCACTGGGGGAAAAGACTGAAGCCTCTCAATGGTGACAGGGTTCACCCCAGCTATGGCTTGACGGGCAAATTCATCATCTCTCAACCACGCATATTTGTCCTCTGCAAGTTACAGGCGCAGATTGCATAAGCACTTTGACATCTTAAGAGCTACAAATTAGGCTCTAACCATCCAAACGATAGTCGGTAATAGCCCTATAAGCCAAGCAACACAATTTTCTTTATGTCTATACCAGAACTCCGTATTTCTAGCAGCGTGTTTTCCACCAAACAGTTACTATTGCTAATATGGGTTTAGTAAGAAATGATTCCAAATAAAGAAAGGAAAAGATAGCTACTAACTTGATACAATCTTCGGAAGGTCATATTTGAGCAGACCGCCTTCTTGAATTTTGCTAACAGCTTTAGGCAATGGGACTTTGTTCATGATTTCATCATGGAGGCCGAGTTTGAGGAGAAGGCCTTCGCTGTACAGGCTGTCAATGTCCGAGAATCCCTTAAAATCTTTATTATTCGCAGAGATGCCGGCCATTAACGATGGTATGAGGTTGTGAAGCACCGCCTTCAGCCTCCCGGTTGAAAAGGCATTCATCTTCGACTCCTCAAATTGCTCGTCCCTAGGCACGTACATAGGCAACGGCTTCTCTACTCGGCTCTCAGAATTCATATCTGGTTTAATACGTAGATGAATCAGAAAACGAGTATATAATGAAAACATATTGCCGAGATTGATCTAGGAGGGAGAGATGATCTCTAACCAGTGTCGGTGGGAGATCGCCCTGTTCGACAACGCCTAGGATATGGAATCTTTTCGCCACCAAGAATAGGTCGAGCAAAATCAATCCCCTTGTCAGGATTCCCAAGATCATTGTACACATCAAAATCATACACTCTATCAGACAATTTTCTTTCACCTTGTCCATCACCTCTCAGTTCTCTAAGCTCCTTCTCTCGAAGGGCCTTGAGCCCCTCAGGTGTTTCATGTGGCAAATACGGCTGTTGAAATGAAAACAACTCATGTTATTCAAAATTTGCAAAAAGGGCTTACAAGTTTAGCTATGCAGATTCCAAAAAGCAAATACAAGAGATCAAATGCTAGAAAATCACAACAATATATGAATATCCTCAAAATCAAGATTTGGATTTGCTTCAACCTTTTTATAACAACTTTGACTCCTAAAAAAATATCACAAAAAGCAGAAAAAAAATCAGAAAATGGGGCTAATTTAATAAAGTAGCTATTTATACCTTATTAGTGAAGAAAATTCTTTTTCCAGGATGATCTTTCTTGGGCTGAACCCAAGAATTGCAGGGAAAATGCACAGGACCACATGCAAATCCTTCAATTGTGATACTTTCCAAAAAGAATTCTTTTTGGTGTTTATTGGCCACTGTAATTGCACCAGGAATCCCAAAATTTGAATCCACCTCAAACTCTGCTGTGTAATTCACTCTCTCAGTTTTGAGGTTTGATTTCTTGGACCAATCCTTCAACACAGCCTCTTTGCTTTTCTTTGGAGCCTTTGTTTCTAATTATTATGACAACAGGAAGGTACAATAATTAATGAAAATCAACAAAACTTTCATAAATACCAGGAAAGGTATAAAACATTGCATTCAAATCATAGAGTACATAATCTCCTTCACCTAACCACCAATAAAAGCAGAGAGAGAGAGAGAGAGAGAGAGAGCATGAATATTCAAGCAAGTGAAATCACTACTAAAAATGAGACCTTTACAATTCCAAGCAAGTATTCATCCAGACATTTCATCAAACAGAACGTGGTACTAACTATTTGGAGCTGAAGATCAAAAACTTACTTGGATCATAATCAGTGCTGATGAGTTCCAAAACAACATTCCTCCCAATCTTGTCTGTAAAAGCATCCAAATGTTTGACCAGAGTCTCCTTGAAATCCTCCTTGTTCTTGTTCCTCACCGTCACAACTGCCCTAACGTTGAATTTCACAGCCTTTTTAGGGAGCACTTTCACCAAATCCAAATCCTCACTGATCGCCGCAACAGGGGTTGTACTCTTCAAACCCCGCCTTATCACCACGTGTACTCTCCTCCTCCAAGGGCAGAAAGACCGGTTCCTCTTCTCGCTCAGCACCAACCTCGCTGACGATGATGAAGTAGCGAGAAACGACGATTTCTCCATTAAAGACGAGCCCATGAGCTCTCTAGCTAGCGCCATGCTTAATCTTTGATGATCTTGAATTTCTCTCCACTAGTTTGAGTGAGCCTCTTGTTGAAGGAGCAAGGACTGGAGCTTTGATTAGCAGAAATAATGGTTCTCTCTCTCTCTCTCTCTACATTTATGCGTGCATATATACAACATATAGATGGACAGCGTGGTGGAAATGATGGTGAAAGAGGAAGACGTAAGATCTCACCGGCCACACGTTTTAAATTTTCTAAAATATGACCACATGCAGAAAAAAAATAAGACAATTAAGTTTTTATTCGTTTGTGATTACTATTTCGTTAAATGAGTTTTCGAATTTTCATGCATTGGAAATAAATCAATTATTAAAGGCTGCTGAGTCAAACAAACGAGTTTGGAGTTTCTGAGATCCAACGCGGTACAGGAAGTCCATATCGAAAGTGCGTTTCACTTTTTTGGCTGGGCGGACCATTTTGTCCTCCTTTGTAGGCTAAAATGGCGCTTGTCTCCTAGTGGTGTGCATGAAATTTCCTTTTTTGGAATCATATGTATTTTCGATGTTGTACTTTTTCTTTCATTTGGTATTTTATTTAGTAATATTGAATTTTGTGGTAGTGCAAGGACTCAATTCAAAAATTAAAAAGAACAGCAGATATAAACATGAATATACAAAAAAAAAATTCTTCTTTCCTCCTCCTGTCTTTTCTTTTTCTCAAGACAATGTGCACGCATGTAAAGTTGCTTCTTCTTCTTTCCCATATGATTCTTGTGGTCGAATCATTGAGTTATGATCGGATGATTTGTAGCCTCAAAAAAGAAAAGAAAAGAATTGGATGGTTTATACCCTACATTAAATGTGAATAATATTTAACAGAGTTTTAATGTTTCATGCACATATGTATTAAATAAAGTCATACCACTAGCTAAACCATGCCACTAAAGCAATAATATCTTCCTATTATAGTTAATTTGATGAATTTAATACTTTCATTTGGAAACTTGGTCGAGTCAGGATTTATAGAAAGTTCATAAACGTGACCAAATAATATTTATCTACAAACAGAAAGAAACCCTAAAATTCTTCAAAAATTCCACTAGTTTGAGGTGAGCAAAGCAAATGAATAAAATTTAATTATCAACAATTTTTATTGGTATGGAAGATTCAAAAAGAATTTCACAGATTTTGAGTCGTGTGATATTCTTTAATGTGAAGACTGTGTGGCCTTTGTGGGAATTGGACGGCACTCTTGGCCCCATAAATTTCCAATGGCAAATAATTGCACAAACTCGAACGTTCTTGAAAATCTATTATCTACTTTAATTGATTCCTCTACTGGTACTTTTAGTGTAAAATATTTATTAATTTTGTGGATGTTTTTTACTACATGTCATTCCTACTTTACTATAAAATATTAATGAGAACACACAATTTTAATTTAATTAATTAACTTTATGAGAATTTTAACTTAATAAATCAAAAATACCTTAATCAAGCCTACCAAAATGATTTTATGATAATTTTAGCCTATAAATGATTTTTCAGCGTCAAAAAGCACAATTGACACCAGAAATAACATGTAGCCCATAAATCCATTCTAACGACATTTCTAACTTAAGCTTTCTATATGTCATTTTTCAGTACCGACTCTGCTTTTTGGTGTCAAAAATCACTTATGAGCTAAAATTGTCACAAAATTAATTTATTATGCTAAAATTATGTATTTTTCAAAAATATTAATATCGGCATAAGTAAAGAGATTTGTACAATAAATATATTTTTACAATTGGTACATGTTTAATTTTTTTGTTAAATAGTAGAGAGTTCTATCTTTCATGAGTGGAGCTTTACATTTTATTTATGATTGTATAAGTAACTATTGTAAATTTGTCTTAAAAAAAGTAACCATTGTAAATGTCTTCCGTATATGAGACATAAAAAAGCTTTTTATTTTATTCTTTAGCATTCTTACTATTAATCACGCTTTGATAATGCATTGAGGGCCCTAGGGTAATGTGAAGTTATTTATTTCATAATCATGCACTACGATAAATGCATTGGAATGAAAGTTTATGATCGAATATCATACGTTCAATTATAGTTCTAATTTTTTATACATCATCAAACAGTGGATGCATGGTTCATCATCAGTCTATAAAGAAGACTACATTATCGTCTACTGGCTTAACTCAATTAATTAAGAGCTTGCAGATTTGAAACAAAATGAATACATTACCACTCGAATAAAAAATGATTAAGAAAAACTTAAAAGGGAATACGAAGAAGAAATGCAATTGTCAATTCAAGCAAGGTCAAGGGCATAAAGGACTTTTGGTCAGATTATTAATGTAAAGGCGTTTTGGATTTCCTTTGAATAATAAAACGTGGAAAAGATTGACCCTTTTTGCCGGTAGTTTGGCAGCTTTAAATTTAAAGTGGTCTTAGCCATTCCAGTCTCTGTTTTCCAACTGCGATTGCGTGAGGTTAATTTTGTATACCTAGTTTTGAGTCAATTGAATTTTTCCCGAATAGTTGAAAGAAGAAAATTTAAAATATTCTTCTCAAATTGGGAATAATTAAGTCTAATTACTACCTAATCCACGGAAATTATTTTTACTTTTAATAAATTATTTTATTTTTGACTCGTCAAAAGTTTTGAAGATGAAGACTAGAGAAATCGAGACATCAAACCGAGAAAGGGTACAATAAGCCGAATCAATCAAATAAATAAAGACTATGATTTAAGAATGTTAAGATAGTCTGTTATCGATAAAACTTTTCGATTATGTGATTTGAATATGAAATTCAGTTGACTAAAAAATATAGTAATTTATGTGTACATACAAGAAACTTGAAAAAGAACTAATCAATTCAAACAATGGAGGCTTGGACAAGACTTGATATTTCAAAAGCATAATATAAGTGTTTAAGTGATTTTTTAAGTATAGATAACTTACTTTATTAGTTTTATACTTCACAAGGACACAGAATAATGGATACAGAGACACAAAATATTGTAAAATAGCAGACTACAATAATAATAATAATAAATAATATTATTATTATTATTATTATTATTATTATTATTAGAGGTAAAATAATCGGGGAGATGTATTTTCAAAATATCATAACAGTACCTAAACTTGCAATTTTCAGATGGCCCTTGAAACGTTTCAATTAAAACACCATATTTTATTTTATTTTTATCTTTTGAAATCACAAAAACTATAATTTTTTAAGGAAAGTTTGTCTGACGTGTACTGTATTATATTACCGAAAAAAATGATGTTGTAACTGCATTTGTTTAAATTGGTGTTATAATTATACTATTTTAAAAATAATATAAAATCATAAATTTGAATAAATATTATGTTATTTTCATCAATTCATTCCAATAATTATAATGTTTTGTTTCGTGGTTACATGTGCATGACACAATAACATACACCACACATAAGATGAAATTTAGAGTAATAAAATAAAAGGTATAACGGATTAAACACTCCTAAACACTTGAAAATTAACATTAATTATATACACAAGTAGACAATGTAAAAGTTATTTTTACAAAAATATATAAAATAAGTGGAATGCCCGTTATATGGAGATACTAAAATAAATATCTACAGTCAAAAACCATGAAAGGTTTTGTCAAACTCAAACCTAAAGTTTTTGAAATTGAATTTTGACTCATTTGTTCTAATAATCCAACTTATCAAAATAGTATTAAATAAATTATGGAGTTTGCATCCATGACTATGAGAGCAGAGCACCATTGTCAACTATTATTAAGCAGTTGAAAGTTGAAAAATATACAGGATTTCTTCTTTCCACGTACACAAGTAGAGCAGTTGACATCCACAATCTTAATTACTTTTTTTTTCTTCTCTAAAATATAAGTTTATATACTATACATATAGGATTGAAATAAAATATTGAGAAATTATGTGACGTTAAACCAAAGTGTCGACACAAAATATTTCCAATTATGACTTTTTCCTAATTACTTGTCGCCAGTATGAGCAGGAAATATTTTCTGGGGGGCCCAATTAATAATAATTTTAAGAGGTAATAAAATAAAATTATAGAATAATATTAATTTAAATAATATAACGAGTTTATTATAATCCTTTTAGAAATTTGACTGATAATATTAATTCACATATAAAACTTTATTATTTGCATATATATTTTATTCTATCAATATAAAATAAATTATAGAAAAAGAAAAGAAATAGCATTTTATCGACACAAAACAAATTATAGAAAAAAGAAAAATGAAAGAAAGATAAAGGAAAATAAGTATAGGAAAAGAAAAAGGAAATTATGTAACTAAGAGGTATCGAACCAAGATCTCCTAAATGAGAGATAAAAATCATAACCTATTAGACTACAATAGATTTTGTTATTAAATGTTAAATATCTATAGATAGAGCATATATGTTTAGCTAAAAGTTAATTCATATATATAGTGTTATTATTTACATACATATTTTTATTTTATCAACATAAAATAAATTATATAAGAAAAAAAACGAAAAAAATATCCCAAAATAAAGAGAAGAAATAGAATAGAGAAGGGAAAAAAAGCATAAACTAAAAAAAAAAGAAACAGGAGAGAAAAAAAGGAAAGAAAGAAAAAAAAGGAAGGGGAAGCTGAAAAAATAAGGAAAGAAACAAGAAAAAAAATCAAGAAAAAAACGAGAAAGAAAAAAGAGAAAGATGTCAAAGAAAGAAAACAAAAGGAAAGAAGAAAAAGATAAAAATTGCGCAGGCTAAGAATCGAACTCGGGAGGGCCTTCAAATAAAGAAGGTCATATCCATTAGACTATATCAAACCTTTTAAATTATTTATACATATCAAATATATACATAGGTTTTCAAAAAAACTGGGGGGCTCAGGCCCCAACGTGGCTCCGCCAATGCTTGCTGCGACTATCAGAGAAAGTTTTTGTCTGAAAAGATCGTCAATAATGTAGACACATATTTTTGTTTCAAAATATTTTATGTTGAGATACATGTGCCTTCAATTATGCTAAAATACGATGAGTGTTATTTACTTACGCTTCCTTATTGGAAAGAAATTTTGTATAAGGAAAGAAGATCAACGATTTATATTCATTACTACAAAAATTTAATAGACAAGAGATATTGTCCGTTGTTGTAGGATAAAATCATTTGTTGTTGTAAATGGTGATGTCGTGGGTGTTGAAAAATGCATCGAAGACAATGGACATTGTCCGTTGTCGAGACATGTACGACAACACGCAATGACCGATGTCGTATAGTTTGGTGTCCGTTGTCATAGACACTTACGACATCACCAAATATCCGTAGTCATAAATTGTGTCTGATGCGGTAGATAGTTACAACATTAGTACATGCTAGTTGCGGTAGAGTCTCGAGCCTGATTTCATTCCATAAAATTGATTTTTCCAGTTGTCATATGTAGGTGTTGCTATTGTTGTCGTAGATTGCATCTGTTTATTTTGGACCTGTTTTTAATTAACAATTTTTGTAATTTTAATATTTATTAGGAATCCATAATATCATAATCATATTTACTTCAATCAATCAATCAATCCTAAAAATACCATGATCATATTCAATTAAAACGTAATCAATCATAAAATTGCCAAAAATATCGATTGATAAGTTCAATCCTAAAACCATTCATAACAAAAAGAAAAAATCCAAACGATAATACAATTGTTGGTACTTCATTCATCTATATTGTAGCATCCCCACATTGACCATTTGTTACAACCACATGTAGTTCACGAAAAACTTTTTATATATGACTACACATTAATGCATAAATTGGTGAATTTATCAACCCCAATCATATATTTTGCAAATTTAACCATAAACAACTAATAAAAATTATTAACATGCAATATCATATACGTATACATCTAGCAAAATTAAATTAATTAAGGACACCAACACACATGCATGTCCATGAATCGACTATAAACTGTGTTCATTACCTTCTACTCCAATATGTATTCTTGAACACATTTTGCCCACTTTGTACGCACTTCATCAATCTCTTCGATATAATACTTTTCATTACCATTGAACTGTTAAGTACAAGTATAATTTATAACATCAAACACTTTGAATAATGATAAAACAATTATAACAATCTATTAATTATATAATCCGTTACGGATTCCTATTATTCATCCATCTACAACCCTACATGGCATCATAAGAACTTTGTATTTTTAATTTTCTAAATTAGTGATTTTATATATTTTTAATTCCAAAATAATAATTCATAGCACAAAATAAATCATCATAATAAAAGTAGTATTGACGTTACAATTCTTATAATACGCAAGTAATTTATTGCAATTAATGAAATAAATTAAGGTTTCCAATTATATCATTCGAAACATTGAGCTATTATTATAATGAAAGTAGTATTGAAGATTGTGTTTGTGTATGGTCCTTTTGCTCGAAAATTTAGAATAAAAGTCCTTAAAATTCCACGATGAGTTGAGGATCAATTGTACAATCATTGAAGTAATCTTAACACAATCTTACAAATATTAATAATAAAAATATTATCATAAACGATAACATGAATATAGTTGGAAGTAATAGCTTCTTATTTTAATACTTATTTTGAAATTTCTATCAAAAATTATTATAGTGAAATACGATTCGAGTAACTAGGATTTCCATTTTTGTGATTATTCATACATTAGGATACATACACAAAACTGTCAATACATTTGTGTGATAAATTTATATTTTCTCTTTTAATTTATCTAATTCTTTATTTATTTACATTCTCATCTTTTTAAATTCCAATAATGATATTTATCTCCTATGAATTCTACGTCGACTTTTTATGAGATTTCACCAAATGAAAACTTGTATAAAAGAAATTTATATTCTTTCTATAATTCATATTTTAATTGACTGAGTGGTTGAACTTACTATTATTCGAACTATATCGTCAATTTTGAGTAAATTATAAGTTTATTAATTTAATCTTGCCATAAATGAGATATTTGGTACAGTTTTTTAAAATAAAAGTTGAATTTCACATATATATTTTTATGAGACTTCACCAATTAATTATAAATAAAATGATACAATTTAAATCTCAAATCCATTTTTTATGAGTCTTCATAAATTCAAAATATAAATAAAAAAATATGAATCTCACGTTGACTTTTCATGAGCCTTCACAACAACAACAACAACAACAACAACAACAAGAAGAAGAAGAAGAAGAAGAAGAAGAAGAAGAAGAAGAAGAAGAATCTTACATTGATTTTTCATTAGACTTCATCAAAGAAGAAGAATCTTACATTGATTTTTCATTAGACTTCATCAAATGAAACTTTATATAAAATAATATTTGAATCCTACACTGATATTTTAAAATATATTTTATATTACGCATTATTTTTTATGAGAATTTATCCATTCATAGCCAAAATAAAATGATAAATTTAATTAATCGACTCGAAAAGGATACAAGTATATACATTCTAGATGAGTCTGAACTTTATCGACATGTTTGCGTGGAATTTTCTTCATTTTTAAGTCTTTTGTTATTTATAAATGATAAGCAGGTATTACTGAACATGTTTGTAACAAAAATACGTAATTTTCATATATTTTTTATACTATTTATTATTAAAATTTACTCTATAATATTCGAGTCTTATTGAGACAAATAATCAATTATAATAATAATAATTTATATTTAATATTTAGATATTTATAAATTTAAATAGGTTTGGATAATTAACACGCATTAGTATACATTTTTTGGGATGAAAATGTGTAATAAAAATATTTTTTATGAAGATTTGGAATGGGTAAGAGGGTATAAATCTAAACAAGTTTGAATATTAATTGATATGCCCACGTAAAATTTTCTCCATTTTTAATCTTTTGTTATGTAATTATTAATGTTTTGTAATCTTCAAATTGTTATTTACAATCAATTATTATAAAAACTTATACGAATTTGAGATAATAATTGGTATTAAATAACTTTTTAATCAAGTTTATGATTGGAATGAGTATATACATTTTAGATAGGTTACGATGATTGAATTATAGCTTCCTCATTTATGTTTGTTGGTGTGTTATGCTACGATCAACTATTTTGGATCAACTACTTTGGGTGATTAAACTTTAGCAAAATATGAAGTTATTTTTAAAATCTCTACTTAAAAGTTATAATATAAAGTGATTCCATATCATATATATCGATTTAAATGTATTGTATTGATATAAGAAGTGTCTCATTTATTATAATAACCATATATAACGTAAAGTGATTTCCCGTCGAAATTCGATGGGTTATACACTAGTTTAATCTATACTATTGTTACCAAAGATTGCAGTGAACTAATCGTCCAAGGATGATCATTCTTAATTTGTTGCATCCTCAAATAATTTTATATATTCACTTAGATTGTCTCCTTCTTCTGTTCTTCATATGCCGCATGCACCATATCAATTGGCTCTTTTGAAATAAAATTGTGCTCAACAAAACTTGATGCATATCTTTCCCCATGCTATATCCATTTTGTGTTATGTTAACATCCATACCATGAGACAACAAATGCAACCTTCCAAGCTCAACATTTTTCCTTGTGAGATTTCCACATGTTGAGCATGGACATGATATCAATTCTTCATTAGTTAAATTTTTCATGGCAAATTGCAAGAAAGATTCTACTCCAACCTTATACTCATCTGAGAACTTATCCTCGACAAACATCCATGATTTGTCCATTATGAGTTTTGGTTGATCATCCTCCAAAACTTTACCAATCCAAATTGATTGTCAAGTTCCAAAAAAAATACAAAAACCTCTCGACGCATAAATCTACATACATGCAGAATATAAAATTTTTGGACATTTAGACTCAAGTTATACCTTTAGAACAACATATCTAGAACTGGTGTAAATTGATAATTTTGTGCAGTGTAATCGAAAACTAATATAAAATAACAGACAATCTTATAAAAATGCCAAAAAAAATACATAAATATTTTTAACATTTAAAATTACTTGTATGCACAATTACATAATTTTTAGGACTCTCAAACTCATGTTATATCCTTAGAACAACATGTCTAGAAAAATAAACATAGGGCTGGTAATTTTCGACACGAAACGAACACGCACAAAATTAACGGGTTAGTGTTCAGCCTTATCGTGTTCGTGTCCTTATCGTGTCGACACGATAAGGACACGATAATTCGGTGTCGTATTCGTGTCGGATCCGTGTCGTGTTCGTGTAACCCGTTAATTTTCGTGTTGCATTCGTGTTCGTGTCGGATCGTGTCATTTTCGTATAATTCGATAATATTTATATATATTTAATATTAATTTAATTATATTTTATATATTTTTATTTCTTTTATTTATTTATTTTTCTAATTTTGATTTAAATTTATTGTTTTGTGTCTTGTCGTGTCGTGTCAACACGAAAAAAATCGTGTCATATTCATGTCCGTGTCGTGTCCGTATCATTAAATTTCGTGTCATGTTCGTGTTGGACAGATCCTTAACGGGTCGTGTTCGTGTTTGACCTTATCAGGTCGTATCGTTATCGTGGCGATACGATAACGACCCGACACGTACGAATTGCCAGCCCTAAATAAACATCTTATATGCAAATCTTGACACATATTTGATGAATTTATCACCCCAATTCACAAATAATTTAAATCATATAGTTGCATATATCCAAAAAATTAAAATACTTCATACATGATTGCAATAATTTCGAGTACTGCAAGATCAAAAATTGCAATACCTTGGAGAGAGATCATCGAGAGAATTCGAGGTAAAGCGTGGTGGGGTGGTGAATTTAAGTAAAGGTGCAGTAAAAACGATGACTAAATCAAATATATCATAAACATTACTATTCAGAGTGACAAATATACAAATACACAAATCTAAAAAAATAAAAGAAATCTAGAAAGAATTAAACATAAAAACTAAAAGTCACAATATACAAAAAACTAGAATTAATAATATAGTCACACACACACACACACTTAATATATATTATTTTAAATTTCAATCCATATCTTAAATTATGAACAATAAATCAAGTGACAAACTTATCTATGTGTGTGCATAAGATATGCAATAATTATAATCTTGAATATCACATCAACTGCTCTCGTACATATTGTAGTGGGGAGTAGATAAATTTAGATATAACATTTGCAAGCTACATATAAAATCAATCATTATTTTGGACTAAACATAAATAAAATAAGCTAAATATCCAACTTGGTGTAATAAAATTACTAAGATACAATGAAAGCTACGTCATTCACTAAGAATACTTCATGCAAATATAATTGAATAATAAAATTAAACTTGTCTCACTACACCTTTATAATTAATCTGACAAGTTCGTCTAGATACAAGTTACAACGAGCATTAGGTGATCATGAAAATGATCAATGTAGGTGTTTTGGGATAATATTGGAAAATTGGTTAATCTATGGAATATGAGGTGGGATGTGTGCTATACGAAGTGTGTTACGTGTCGAAGGAATATACATACAAATATAAATGAACATAAGCAAGAGAAACATATCACTCATTGATCAATTTTCATTTTATTTTATTTTATTTTATTTTATTTTTGTATTAGAAAATGATCGATCTTAATTTCGTTAGGGAATTAAATATGCGAAGAACACAAGGAATTTACGTGGTTCGATCTGTTAAAAAGATCTACGCCCACGGGCGAGAGAGTATTTATGTATTGATCATATGAGGAGTGATTACAAAGAGTCTAGCTGATCTTTTCCGTCTAATCTAGCATCTATTTATACACAATGATATTGAGTTCGACTTTAATACAAAGTCTTCTCTTATAAGGATTCTTTTAAATATGCATCCAGATTCCTTTAGATATCCGAATCTTCTACGCTCCACTTGCTAGATTTGAGTTGTAGTTGGTTTAGAGTCTTCCGGCCGAACTCACGAGGCCGAGCTTGATGTCCGTGCCAATTTATATGGACTCGATGCTTGGGCCTAGTGTTTGGGCCGTATCCTATCATATCCCCCCCCCTCCAAAAAAAAAGACGTAGAAGTGAGGTCGTGATGGATGGGGGATAGTGGTTTGCTGGAGTTTGCAATATGGTGAAGTGGATCGCGTATTCGGCTCCAATTGGCCGAAGTCGAATACTTTCCGTGCTGCCGAGGTCTTATGCCGAGCTTAAATGTCGCTTGGCTTCACCTTGCCGAGATGTTATGCCGAAGTCGTATGTGGCTTGGCTTCATCTTGCCGAGGCGTTATGCCGAAGTCGTATGTTGCTTGGCTTCACCTTGCCGAGGCTTTATGCCGAAGTCGTATGTTGCTTGGCTTCATCTTGCCGAGGCGTTATGCCGAAGTCATATGTACGACGTTATGGTTGAATGTGTAGCGTCGTGACGAGGTCAAACACGGGGTGTCCTGCCGATGTTGAATACGGGATCTGTCGTGCATTTAATGCGCATTTAATGCGGACAACGATTGGGTTCCCGATAAAGTGTATAATGGGGGAATAACTTCCATGATACGTCTTTCTGCATTTCACTTTATCCGCTTCTTCGTTTCAAATCCTTAAACTCTCTGATTCCGAAAAGTATTCAATCGCCATTGTTTTCGCAGAGCTCGATGCCATCTTCCTCGATTTCATATACAAAATCGAAGTTCTTATGGCTTCTTCTTCTCCTCTCGATGAGTCTCACGTACGAAGGTCGATCGTGTCGATGTCACCACCGGATTCTCCGTGGATGTAGCGCTTTTCTCCTTGAACTGTTTTCCTTTTAAGCGTAGATTATATTTTCCCTTTGGTTGATTTTGGTGGTTTCGTCTTTACCTTCCATTCTAGAAGCTCACGAAATATTAGAGCTTGCATCTAGTTTTTATCCGTAAATCTTCGAGTTGGTTGCTCCCGGCGAAGGATAGGGCTAGCGCCCTTCGGATGGTTTTGTCACGGTTTATGAGGGACTGAAGTGCGGTCTTCGTCTTCCTTATCCACCTGTTTACGCCGAGTTGCAGCAGCTTGTTCGCCATTCCCATAGCCCAAATAACGCTAAATTCCTTTCGGCATTTGACGGGCCTCAGTGTCTATGCATATCGGCATAATTTTCCTTTGACCTTGGGGCTTGTCCTTAGATTTTTTCAATTTAAATCTAGCGCGGGGTGGTATTATTTATCACCTCGCCGTAACTTCAAAATAAAGACGAAATCCAAAATCTCAAACTGGCAGAAGAAGTACTTTTTTGTCGTTTTCCTGAGTCCTTCCAGTTCGCCTGGAATCGCGAGAAGTTGGCCGAGGCGTCCACTGATCACAATTTCGGTGGCGTAGAGGAGTCTTTGGATCGGATTGGCCTGGTTGACGAAGTCTTCACCGATGCCGATCTTGCTGCGGCGGGGCTGAGCCCTTGTGATCCTGTCACCGCGGTGGAGTCGGTGAAGGGTGAGCCTCCCCTTTTCTTCTTTCTTCTTTCACCTCGTTGTTTTATCTTTCATGCTAACTTGAGTTTATTATTTTGTTGCGTTGAAATTGCCAAAGATAAGAAGAGGAAGAGGTCGGGTTTCGATCCCAAACCTTCCACCTCGCACCGAAGGGTATTACCGAGGCCTCTTCCGAGAGGGCTGAGGTTGGAGGGAGGTCGCCTTCGCCTGTGCCCGCCCCGTCTCCTTTGGTCGTCCCGCGCCCCAATAAGGGAAAGCGTGTGGCTTCTCCCGTCGGCGAT
The DNA here is from genome assembly GCA_036937905.1 of Salvia rosmarinus. Taxonomy (NCBI): domain Eukaryota; kingdom Viridiplantae; phylum Streptophyta; class Magnoliopsida; order Lamiales; family Lamiaceae; genus Salvia; species Salvia rosmarinus. The sequence goes on from CM072819.1 coordinate 104,379,307, forward strand.
GATGATTGCACAATCGTCAGCAGTCAGGTCGTGCGTAGATCCTTTCCCGAGGTAAAGCACTTCTTTGTTTGCACGTTTCTAGGCAATATATCGATGTGTTAGCTAACGGTTATTTTTACGTGCAGGGGACCGAGCACGTGAAGGCCGAGCTCAACAGGGTGTCTGCGATGTCCGCCCAAGTGGTGGACTTTTGAACGACGCCCGACCGTTCGGTCCGTGGCTCAAGATTCCGGAGTTGGAGAAGAACACCCTTCTTTCCCAATACGTGGCCGAGGCCGAGGTTAAGGCTCGGGATGCGGCGAGGGGGGAAGCCGAGGCTCTGGTGGTGGCGAGGGCTGCGAAGGCAGTCGAGGCGACGAAGGCGGCCGAGGTGGAGGCGTTGAAGGCCGAGATCAAGGCGGCCCGGGTGGTGCAAACCGAGGCGGCGGTGCTGAAGGCCGAGGTTGAGGCTGCCAGGCATCGGGAGGCTGAGGCGGCGGGCTCGCAAGGAGCTTCTCGCCGCGCGAGGTCGTTTTGTCCGGGAGGTTCTCCGAGCTGGCCGGCGATCCGCCGAGATCCTCAACAAGCATGTGGTAGCGACCACGCCGATGAAGTCACCGAGATTACCCGCAGCTGGATAAATCCGGCACCGGTATGAGGTGACGGAGAACGAGACGTTGTTGCGATCCTATGTCGAGGTCCTCTGCCGGCTTGGAGAGCATGCCCGCCGGAGGAGACCTGACCTCCGCAACGCTGTCGACCCCGATTTGGTTCGGGCATGCTCGGTGGACCGAGATGCCATTCTTGAAGCCTTAATAGCTGATATGGCCAAGAAGCCGAGGACAGCGGTGGCAGCCGAGGTCATGGAGGAAGCAAAGGCGGCGTCGGCTGGAGTCGGCGAATAAGTCGAGGGTTCGGAGTCGGGATGAGGCCGAGGCCGTTGAGCCGGACAGTGGTTCTTGGAGGGTCAGTTGATCCTCTTTTTTTTTGTAAATGTATATGTACATCGTCATTTCTGCCTTGGTGGCTTTAATAAAATTTCCTAGTTCTTAGAAAATTTGTCTTTTGTCTTTATCTCCAGTCTTCTCCTGAATTTTTTGATGTATCTCCATGGTTGGATCAAATCAAAACGCTGATTCGGCTCTCGAATCTAAAGAGGTCGAGGTCCTACACCTGGAGGGTAAACTTGGCCATGTGTAGGAGGAGGCCGACGCCAAGTTCAGGACTTCACAAGAGAAGTTTGACGAGCTTCAAGCTCGATTCTTGGAGTTGGAGGAGAAGTTCGAGATCGCAGGATAAGGCCAAATCGTCGTCAAGAGCATTCTCGAATACGGGCGCTTATCCGCCGAGGTGGTGGAATGACTATCTCCGAGGCCGAAGCTAAAGTTTCAGAACTCGCAGCTCGTTGTTGGAGGTATAAGGAAGAGTATGGTCGAGTCTCTTAGCAATTCCAGGAGCAGTATGCCGACCTGAAGAAAATAGGTGGCTTGTACAAGACCGTTGTAGCTCGTCATCCCTTCCTTGAATGGGTGCTTCGTTCGACGGCCGAGGCCTCTTCGTCTGCTGAGGCTACTCCTCCTGCCGAGGCTTCTTCTTGTATCCCGACGACGTTGGAAGTCAATATGTCGAGAGAATTTTTTATGCAAGAGAGATGTCGTCCATCGAGCAGCCATGGTCGTGCATCATCGAGTGGCCGAGGTCGTTTGGCGAGGCAAAGAGGTCGAGCTGGCCGAACTCCTGGCGTCGATCGAGGACGAGACAGAGGCAGGGATAGGGTTAGCATAGATGAGCTGTTGAACCCTGACTTCGCTAGGGATTGACTTAGCTTTTCCCAGCCTCCTGGACCTTCATCGTCCTTGTAATGTATGTGTTATACACTGGAAATAAGAATGAATATTTCTTCTTGTGTTGAAAATGCTGTATACATTTCGTCCTCGTAGTCAAACGAAGGTAGTTCGTCCTCGTATTAAACGAAGTTAATTCATCCTCGAAATAAACGAAGGTAGTTCGTCCTTGTATTAAACGAAGGTAATTCATCCTCGAAATAAGCGAAGGTATAGGTTCCTTTTTTGGCAAGTAATATTGCTAGGGGTGGTCCCCTCTTCCTTGAAATAAATGAAGGTATAGGTTCCTTATTTGTCGAGTTTTATCGATAGGGGTGGTCCCCTCACGCGCGTTTATTTTGTCCTCCGAAGAGGTTATTTCGTCCTCCGAAGAAGGTATAGTTCGTCCTCCAAGAGGGTATAGTCCTCCGAGAGGTTATTTCATCCTCAGAAGAATGTATAGTTCGTCCTCCGAAGAGGGTATAGTCCCTCCGGAGAGATTATTTCATCCTTCGAAGAAGGTATAGTGTCATGGGGAAGAGGTGGTATGCATAAGTGACAAATTAAATATGCAATAAAAATATTTTATTAATAAAATACGACGTAAAAAGACAAAGACACGACCGTACAGACTCAAAAAATGACGTAACAACAGAAAAAGACACGACTGTACAGACTCAACCTTTGACACTTATGCAAAATATCTCTTGAGATGAATGATGTGCCACGTGTTGGGTATTTGCTCACCGGATATATGGGCGAGCTTATATGACCCTTTTCCGAGGACTTCTTCAACCCGGTACGGCCCTTCCCATGTGGCTTCCAGCTTGCCGAGCTTTGCGGCTTTACTGACTTCGTTGTTCCGAAGTACGAGGTCGCCTACTTGGAATTGTAGGTATTTGACACGCTGGTTGTAATACCGAGCTACTTGTTGCTTGTACCGAGCTTCTCTAATATAGGCGAGCTCTCTCTTTTCTTCAAGAAGATCTAGGTCAGTTCGTAGATTCCCCCCATTTGCTTCAGCTGAGAAGTGGATGGTGCGGGGGCTCGGCATACCGATCTCTGCAGGGATTACTGCTTCTGTTCCATACACCAAATTGTAGGGTGTTTCTTCGTTCGATGTCCGAGGTGTTGTACGGTACGACCATATGACCTGCGACAAATTTTCTACCCAATCGCCCTTGACTCGGTCGAGGCGAGTTTTGAGTCCTTTTACGATTGTCCTGTTGGTGACTTCGGTTTGACCATTTGCTTGAGGATGGGCCACCGAGGTGAATTTTTGTTGGATCTGAAGCTCTTGACACCACTCTTTGAATACCTTATTCGTGAACTGTGTCCCGTTGTCCGAAATGAGGATATGAGGGATGCCGAAGCGACACACGATGTTCTTCCAGATGAAGTTGAGGGCGTTTTTGCTTGTGATTTTCACCAATGGTTCGGCTTCCACCCACTTTGTGAAGTAGTCGATCGCGACAATCAGGAATTGAAACTATCATGGAGCTTTGCAGAAAGGGCCTACGATATCAATCCCCCATTGCATGAATGGCCAAGGGCTTTGCATGCTTACGAGGTCGGTTTGAGGTAGCCTCGGCACGTTTCCATGAATTTGGCACTTCGAACACTTCTTCACGAGGTCAATTGAGTCTTGGAACATTGTTGACCAATAATATCCCCATCGCATGACTTTATTCGATAAGCGCGGGGCCCAATGTGGCTTCCACATGATCCCCGTGTACTTCTCGTAGTACATAATCGCCTTGTTAGACCCAAACACCTTAGGAGAGGCAGGTATGATTTTCATAGAGAATCCCCGCCGAGTATATATCGCAGAGATTTGCTCAAGACTCTCCTAGCCTCGAGCCTGTCATGGGGCAGTTCGCCTTCTCCAAATATGTTTGGATGGGGGTCATCCAATTAGGTTCCTCGTCCGAGACTACGTTGACTTGACCTCAAAGATCGCCTATGCTTCGCTCCGACTTCTTCATTGGCGGGCTCGTTGACGACGAGGCCAGTTTGCTTAAAGTGTCGGCTCGGCTATTTTGCTCCCTTGGGATGCGAACCAACTGGAAGTATGAGAAAGATTGTTGCAAGCTTTTGGCTTTTTCAAGGTATTTCTTCATCCTGTTGCCTTTTGCTTCGTACTTTCCCAGCATGTGGCTCACTATAACCTGAGAGTCGCTGTGGACTTGCATACTCGATCCGAGACTTTGAGCTAGGCGAAGTCCCGCGATTAAGGCTTCAGATTCCATTTCGTTATTCGTATTTTGAATGTGAACCGTGAGTAGGCTATCTCGTCCATCCGACTTATGAGTAAGATGCCCGCCCCATCGCCTGCTTTTTCCCAAGCTCCATCCACATAGATTTGCCAACAATCTTCGATGGTTCCTTTATGAGTTCGGCCGACGTTGTCGGAATCACCGACGGGTTTCGCTTTTCATGGTTAGCCTCGACAAGGAAGTCTCGCTGCCCCGACCGATGGCAGACGAGGCGAAAGATATAGCGTGTTCGCCCAATTCAATTACCCACGTAATTCTCACGAAAGCTCGGCTTCGTCAATACTTGCCAAGTGGATGATCGGTGAGAACTCGTATGGGATGTGCGTGGAAGTATGGACGCAGCCTCTTGCAAGATTTACTAATGCCAAGGCGAGCTTCCAAAGGTCGATACCTCGTTTCGCCCTTTAGTACCCGGCCGATAAAATATACGGAGTCGACATCCGCCTTCTCATACCGTAATCGCACTTATGGTTTCGTCCGAGGTGGCGAGGTATAGGGAAAGTACCTCTCCTTCTTTCGGGACGGATAAAGTGGGGAGTTTGGCGAGGTAGTTCTTGAGATCTTCGAAGGCTGACTTGTGTTTATCATCCCAGGAGAACTCCGGAGCCTTTTTGAGTATTTTGAAAAAGGGGAGCTGCTTATCCGCGGCTTTTGAAAGAAAGCGGCTTAGTGCGGCTATGCAGCCCGTCAATCTATGTACGTCATGGATGGTCTTCGGCATTTTCATCTCCAAAATGGTTTGAACCTTTGACGGGTTGGCTTTTAATCCTTCTTGTGAGACCCAGCACCCCAAAAATTTGCCAGACCGAACTGCGAATGTACACTTCTGGGGATTTAGCTTTAGGTTTACCTTTCAAGTAAGTCGAGGATGATCCCGAGGTCGGCAACACATGTGGCTTCCTCTTTCTCGTTGACGACGATGTCATCTACGATACTTCCACATTCGACCTATGGGTGAAATATCTTGTCCATCATTCTTTGATAAGTGGCCCTGCATTCTTGAGTCCAAGGGCATCTTCTTATATGCAAAGACCAAGTTCGTTATGAAGGCTGTTTTGGATGCGTCCTCGTCACTCATCAACACTTGGTGATATCCTCAGATAAATCCAAAAGTCAAGACTTCAGATCCGACCGGGCGCCAACCTTTTGTCGATATTTGGAAGGGTAACGATCCTTTGGGCAATGTTTATTGAGATCGGTTTAGTCGATGCACATTCGCCATCCCTCCTCCTTTCTTGACCATCACCGGTTGGCTATCCGTGTCGGATACTGACTTCAAACAATATACGAGCTTTTAATAATTGATTCACCCGTCATGGATAACCCGATTCTTCATTTGCAAAAATCTGTTACTTTTGCCGGCGGTTTTACACTCGGGTCAATATTGAGCCGATGAGTGATAATACTTGGCGAGACCCGGCCATGTCGGTGACCAAGCAAACACGCTCTCGAATTCCTTAGAGTTGGATGATCTGCTTTTTAATTGAGGTTCCTCGGTAGAACCTACTTTGACGACCTTGAGTGGCTCGCCTTCATACAAAGGCGACCTCTTCACCGAGCTTTGGGACGACGACGCCCTTCCCGCCCAACTCACCGAGTTTCTTAATTACTATGTCAGGTCTTGGGTCAAGTCCCCGCACCTCTTAGGCGATTGCATGCATTCTTTCGCCCGCTTCGATCTCCCGGATCACGGCTACCCTCCTTTTTGGGATCTTCATTATCGATGGTACGTTGAACATACCGCCTCGCTGCTTAGCCGCCTCTTCCCAAGATGGTGTTATATGGCGAGTAGGCCTTTACCACGAAGAACCTGCACCACCTTGGTGGAGCTCGTCGGTGCTCTTCCCACCGTGACGGGTAGTTCGATTATTCCTTCTGGGCGTGTCTCTTCCCGCACAAAGCTTCGGAGTGGTAGCGGAGCTGGTGCAAGGCGTGCCTCCTCAACTCCTAACTTTTCGAAGCATTCCTTGAAGACGATGCTTCGAGGCACCACTGTCGATGTACACGCGTTTTACTAGCTTGTTGGCGACCACTGCTTGGATCACCATCTCATCCTGGTGGGGTACTACGGCTGGTACGGGGTCGTCCTCGGAGAAGGTGATTGCCTCATCCCTTTTAAACCTCTTGTTTGCAGGTTCGCTGGTATGGGGACTTCGAGCCTCAGCCTTAAGAGAGGACTTTGTAACTCCGCGAGGGAGCCCTGTGATGGTGGAGATGATCCCGTCGATTGGGGCTCGCCATCTCCCTCTTCGTCGATGTCGCCTTGTTTTCTTGTGAGGGCACAGTTTCCTCTTCTCTTGCTTCCTCTTCTTCCCGACCTCGGTAGGGGCTTCAGATCGACCGACTTTGCGGCCATGCCCTGGTACTTCTTTAGGACTCCGTCCCATACCAAATTTTCGATGTCTACCATGAGGTTTCGCATTCTTGATGTCGTGCCCATAATCCTCATGGAAGGAGCAGATTTGCCCTTGGATCGGCGTTTGACCCCTCCGTCATTGGTCGAGGCTTCTCGAACATGTTCATGGAGCTCAGATCTCCGCCTCGACTTCGTCAAGGTGTATACCGTGTCGCCCGGGTTATTATGCGCCCGAGCCTAGACTCTATCGGGCGACGATCCTTTCAAGGCACTCCGTCGGCCTTGGTTTGGTCTCCTCGGCCATCTTCTTTCCTCCCTTTGTCAGAGGGCTCCACCTTTTCTGCTTCGCGCTTTTTTCTATCAACATCGTCCGCTTTGGCGAACCGGTCTGCTATGCGCCACAGTTCTGACGCAGTACGGGGTTCGTACTTGACAATCTCTTTGTATAGGGCCCCCGGCAAGGTGTCGTTTTGGAAGGCCGAGATGATGAGGAGATCATTCACGTCTTCGACTTTTAGGCTCTCCTTATAGAACCTGGTCATAAAGTCACTAATGGACTCGTTTCGGCCTTGCCTCACTGTGAGGAGATGTGCCGATGTTGTTTTGGACTCGGCCTTTTGGAAGAACCTTCGATGAAAGGCTTCCATCAGGTCGCGGTATGATCCGATACTCCCGAAAGGTAAACTGTCAAACCACCGCGGGCGTTGTCGATCAAGAATTAGGAAGAGTTTGCACATATGGATGGTGTTGAGGCGTTGGTTGATCATATTATACCGAATTGTGAGAGGAAGTTTTGCGGATCCTCATCCGTCATAGGGCGATGCTCGGCACCTGCACTTGTCTCGGGAGGAGTGTCGGTATTTTGTTTGAGAATGGGGTAATTATTTTCCGATCCACCGAACCCGCCTTCCGGGAGTGAGGCGAGTTCGCCGACCGAACTGGTTTTGATGACGGGTCGACCTCGCGGCGATCACGACGCCCCGTCCCGCCACTGTTCGTCTCTTGACGGTTGGTTTGGGCCCCAACCCGTGTAGAGGTATGAGCGCCTATCATCCGGAGGCCGGGATTCACCTCATTGTCTTTGCCTCGCGCCTCGACGAGGCTTCGCGCCCTATCTTCGTGATGGTGCCGACCTTGCTCTACCGAGTAACCGGAGGAAGCTTTCCTTGTTCTTTTCAAGGAATCCTTTAACCGCATCGAGCGCTTATCTCGCCGAGTGGAGGTTCCTCTCGGTTGCTGTTGCGGCCTCCCTCGCTATTATACTTTGCTTCTTCATGCAGGATGGGATGGCCTTGCTCGTCGAGGCTTTGGACATGCCCTTCGGGGGTCGGTTCTCTGACCAGGTTTTTCCCAAGCAGAGCTCGGCGCGTCCTACCGCCTTTGTTGTTGCCGATAGCGGCTTTGGATGTGAGACTTCTGGTATTCATCATCGTGATTGATTCCCTGTAAATAAAGGTTGACCGAAAACATAAAATTTCGTTTCCCACAGACGGCGCTAGTGATCGATCTTAATTTCGTTAGGGAATTAAATACGCGAAGAACACAAGGAATTTACGTGGTTCGATCTGTTAAAAAGATCTACGTCCACGGGGCGAGAGAGTATTTATGTATTGATCATATGAGGAGTGATTACAAAGAGTCTAGCTGATCTTTTCCGTCTAATCTAGCCTCTATTTATACACAATGATATTGAGTTCGACTCTAATACAAAGTCTTCTTATAAGGATTCTTTTAGATATGCATCCGTGATTCCTTTAGATATCCGAATCTTCTACGCTCCACTTGTAGATTTGAGTTGTAGTTGGTTTAGGAGTCTTCCGGGTCGAACTCACGTGGTCGAGCTTGATGTCCGGGCCAATTTATATTGTGCCCGATGCTTAGGCCTAGTGTTTGGACCGTATCCTATCAGAAAATATATTTTACCAACTCTAATAAATTTGAGAGTGACTAGAGACCACCTGTTTGACAATTACAAAATAAATTGTTCACCGTATTTGAAAATAAAATAATCCATGTTTCTCTTCTACCTGTATCAAACCTGCCAACCGCTCAAGGTTCATCTCGTGTCATCTCTGTGAGCCCCGAGACGGCCAGACATAAGAAACTTGTGATGAAAAGTAAATTTTAAATCACATTTAGAAGGTTAGATACGCATAGAGTCGAATACTCATTTTAGCATAAGCAATGTCATAATTAAGGAGTGAGGATTAGTGGTGAGCAAAATATCCGAAAATCAAATAACTGAATCGAACCAAACCGAAAAATCAAATTTGGTTCGATTAATTCAGTTAAAACATAATTAAAATTCAGTAATTCGGTTTTCGATCGGTTCAGAATTTTTATAAGCGAAAACCGAATTATACATACATATAATATTATTTATCTATTTATTTAGAATTAGAATTTTAATATATCAATATCCTTAATCCTATTCATTTCTCTCTCTCTCTCTCCTTATTATATCAATATATAATATTTGTAAAATATAATATTATTTATTTACTATATAATATAATTAATTATTTTTTTGCATAATATTTTATATATATAATGCATAAAATGTATTTTTATGTATATTATATCAATATATAATATTATTTATTTGAAAAAAATATTTTTTTTTGGTTAAAAATTCGGATCTATATATATTTCGATTCGACACGAATAGAATTCAGATTCGATGGTTATTTTTTCGTCCAAACCGATCGAATAACCAAATACTCACCCTAGTGAGGATGACACCAAGCACTCTGTCTTGCAAAATTAAAGCAAGCTCTGCGAGAAATTAACGCTCTATCAACCAGAACTCATAGAAAACTCAACGCAAAATCAAGTAGAAGTGCAGTGGCGCGGTGGAGCACGAAATAGAGCGGCGGCGACGGGTGGTTGTGGTAGAGCGGCGAAGGTTGGTTGTGGCAGCGCCTGCGAGTAGTGGAGCGCAGAATGGAGTGGATGCGTGGGTCGCTGTGGCATAGCGGCAATGGTTGGTTGTGGAAGCGCCATACGAGAGGTGGCACGTGGTGAGGTTGTGGTGGTGCAGTAAGAGGAAGGCCACAAATAAGATGTGAACGTGAGGGATGAGAGTGTAATTAACTTAGAATCTTAAACTAGAGTTTTTTTAAGTTATTGAATAATTACATTGGGCTTATGACAACGGGCTTGTACAACTGTGGTTATAGGAGGCTATAACATCATATAAACTATAACGGACATAAATGTCCGATGTCGTTTAGCATTTTTTTCGCTTAATAGCAATGGACATACCTACGGCAACAATAGCGACACCTACATATGACAACATGAAAAACCATTTTTATAGATGAAAACAAAATTGGGCTCTAAACTCTATGAGAACGGGCATGTACTAATGTTGTAACTATCTACCGCATCGGACATAATTTGGCGATGTCATAAGTGTCTATGACAACGGACACTAAACTATACGGCATTGGTAATTGTACGTTGTCTTTAAGTGTATTTTTCAAAATTCTACGACATCACTACCTATAACAACATAAGATTTTTTTTTACAACAATGCATAATACCCTTGTCTATTGATTTTTTAGTAGTGAACATACATTTTAAATACGACCATAGACATTCAAGTCTATTGCCTTTTCTGTGATGTCGTATTTATTTTTTATAGTAGTGATTGTCATACTTGGTGTAGATTGAGTTGAAATGTGAATTACCATACATAATATGAAATATACTCGACAAGGGAAGTTTGCCTGTAAAGATTATACCTATACAAAGAAAATATCTATTTCAACAAAAGGAATTCTTTTTCTTGGATTACAAGAGAATATATAGGATTTGAAGACTATTTAACAAAACTCACTTTCATTCAAAAAAGTGGGGAGTTCGTGTTGAATTGTTCTTGTAAAATGAAGTGTAGATAGTCTTTTGTTCCTGTTAGAATATTCCCTGGACGTGCTACCAGTAGTATTTTTTTCTAGTGCACATTCCATTATTTGTTCTAGCGAGTGTTTGAGAGGTTAAACACTACTAAACATTCATTATAAAATAGTTGTATACTCTTAGTATAGGGGCGGGTGGTGATGCTACCAAGTTCACGTCCAAGTAAGGATGACAACAGACTAGATCTTACTAGATCCAAATTTTTTATTTTTATTTTCGTTTAGTGTTTGGATCCTGTCCAGATCCATAGGGTCCACGAATCTAGACCCAAATTCCTATGTTTTTTCTTCCAACAAGATAATAAACAGTTAACATATGAAATACTTGGAAATAGAACCAAAAACAATAATCATCATAAACAGAGAGCATAACTAGTAGCTCCCAATTATCGAATGGTTAAGAAGATGTATTTGTGGCACATAATATTCTTATCAATTAAAAACAAGAAGCATAGTAGCTTGTGACTCACCGTTTAACAATAGAATGGAAGACAACAAGGCGGTGATGATGAGGAAGGCGCACAATGTGCGATTCGAGGCAACTATGTTGTTTGACATTGAGAAGCGGTGCCACGGTGATGATAGGAATGTTGGAAATATGAGGATTGAGTTCTCAGATGAAAGTTTGAAGAATGAAATTACAAGAATTAGATTTAATGTTAGAATAAAATTTAATCAGAATAAAAATAATATATATATATATATATATGCTGGCCGAATTTCAATCGAGGATCTCAAAAACTAAAACCTATATCTGGACCCAAAATTTTAAGGATAAGATCCAGATCCTATCCCGATCCCTTGAACCCAAATTTTTTATCACCAAGATCCTATAAATGGATCTAGATCCACCGATCTAGATCGAGTCCAATATCATTTGTCATCTCTACATCCAAGTTATTTTGTGCACATACTTCTATCATTTTACCGTGGATGGAGATTTGGGATGTTTCATAGACAAAATGGGAACGAGTCTTATTGTGTAAGTTCTTTTTTAACTTGTCTTCAGATAGTAAATTCTTTTCCCTGTGTAAGACCCCCTCAGATTTAGGTGCTTCACCGAATTGGGATACCAAGTTCTTATGTTGATTGTTGCTTTAATGTTTATGCTTGAGTACGTGTTCTTCATGTACGTAGCACACATCACAACATATGTCTCACCATATGTTTCACGAACTAGTCAAATTTTCAATTTTGTATGGTGAAATCAGCCTAAATAACCTTTTTGATTTGACCACTTGCAATGTGAATTCTGAAATATCCCTTCCGTCCACCAAGAATGTGTCACAATTGTCGTATTCAACGTCCATAAATAGTGTGTCACTTTTTTTTGGGACAGTGCCTCACACTCAGCTCTTATTATTCAATCTCACAATCACTCATTATTTACCAAAAAACCACACTATCGGATAACCAACCGATATTATTCAATCTCACAATCACTCATTATTTATTATAAAAAAACTTTTCTCCATTCAAAAAGCATCTATGATATGACCATTTATTCACTAAAAAATTATTTATCAAAATTTATTAAAACTCGTGCTGTGCCGTCCATCAAACGACAAACTCTTGATTGATAGATGGAGTATATAATATCCTATACATTTTCGAATTAATATCAATTTAATTTGATGGATTTGTCGGTTGTACGTCGAGTTGCAACTAGGGCTGCTTATTTGGATATCGATCTCGGTTATAATCGAACCGAACCGATATCCATCGGTTTTCGGTATCCAATAACCGAAAAATTGGATATTTGGATCGGTATCGATAATGATTGATGATAATTTCGGTTATCGGCATACCGATAACCGAACGGGTATACCCGAATAACCGAAATTAAATAATTATTAATTTATTATTTTATTATTATTAATTAAATACACAAGTTAATTAGTTAAGTCATATTAATAATAATAAATCATAACTAATAAGAGGTGAGATAATTTTGGGTATCCAAAATCATAATAAATAATAAATCATAATAATAAAATATAATAATAAATCATAATTAAATACAAATTTAATTTTTTTTCCGAATTGGATAATTTGGGTATCCAATAACCAAACCGATTATCCAATCGGTTAATCGGATAACCGATTATCCAATCGGTTTCGGTTTCGATTATTGGATTTGTACACTATCGGTTTTGTTAATCGAATTTCGCTTCGGACAACCGAAACCGATCCAATAAGCAGCCCTAGTTGCAACCAATAAAAATTTGTATATGACATTACTAATTTACTAAAACGGGAAAAAAAATTATAAATAGGCTAAACTTTTAAACTTTCTCACCATTAACTCTAATAAAATACTCTAATGTATTTGCAAGTATTTAAACCGTTGAAATTGTTAGGCCCATATGGCTAAGAGACTACTAATTAGTGAAAAACAAAAAACTGATCAGATTATAAAAATAGTTAAGAGACTTAAAATGTTTTACAATTAACTCTTACAAAAAACTTATGTATGAACCTTAAGAACATACAATACTTGAGCAAAAAGGAAAATATACCCCATGTGTTTTTTTAAGCAAAAAACTACTTGCGTTAAAAATATAGTTTAAAAAATTCAAATTGAGAAAAACACGAAGCTTTTTTTTTTTTTAGAATTACCATTTACACATACTCCAACTCACATATTAAGGACTCGAATCCCGACCTATATACGGTTAGAGTTCTCTCTCTAGAAAAATTCTCTCTCGAATTTTGCTAGCCCCGTGCACTTCTTCGGCGACGGCAATCTCCAAACGGAGAGCTACAGTCATCGATTAATTGCTTTTCAACCGTGAAACATTGAGTTTATCCATTGTCAACGTTACTATCGATTGGTGTTGGGATTTGCAACTACATTTTCATCGGAAACGTCAACCTTGGGTCACATACTTCGCCGGATATTCACGACAATTGTGACAACTATTCCATGCTACTCAAACAATTCTCAGGCAACAACTCATCCTATTTACGTTTATTATTTAATAAAGTTTTGGTGTGTTGTTTTGTTAGTTTTGGCATCGATCTTTCTCGTCGGAATTTTTGGGCAAGTCGTCAGGCTGTCCATTTTCTAAGCGAGACGGACATCGACCTATTTTGCCAAGGACTCACGGAGATTGCATGCAAGAGTTATTGTGTGTACGTGCATTAGAGTCTGCCGAGAAAAAGGGATAAAGTTATATTTTGGCCGGAATTGTACAACCCATAACCATCGACGGCAGCTCCACCACCGGTCGATCATCTATCGTGTACGGCGCCACCTACCATCCAGGTTAGCCGCACACAAGGATTTTCCTTGTGTGTGCAAAGCCCTAAGTTTCCATATTTGCCTTTTGGTAGCTTTCCATACTTGATACATCTTGCCTTGTTATTGTTTTGGAAAGGATACCTTTGTTGATTTTAATTTCCTTTGTGCATGCGATTTAATTTGGTAACTATATATTTACCTTATATATTGGTCGACTGCCATTTTGAAAACCAACGTGTGTTTGGAAATTATATTATTGCTATAGTTGTTTGTCTTTTACCTTTTTTGGACTATAGTCGTTGTATTGGGCAATTGGGCCATGGGGTACTGGACATTTCTACTAACAAGAGGAACAAACCAAGGCCACGTTGATGGGCCCTTTATACGTGGTTTGGGTCGGCTGAAAAGTGTCGAGCCCATTAGTGATGAGGTGGATCGGGCGAAATCATGCGAGCCCATGTGCTTGAACGAACACCCACTACCGATCCTTTCGAGCCACCCGACCGAGGAGATGATGCTGATCCGATGAGGGCGGCCGAGCCCACCTACAACAGAGTTCATGCCGAGCAGCCATTACCGAGAGATGCCGCTCAGCTATCGGCATCCCCGATAAGGATGGCAGAGGAATTCCCACCCTTGTCGAGCCTATCGCGCACGCACCAATATGCCGAGCCACCGTGGCCAACTACCGAAGCAATGCGCAATCATGCTATACCTCGGGACCATGCCGAATTACCAAGCCCGCGAGCTGCAACAAGAAAACCCAACGACGAGCTACAGCCTTTGGCCGAGGATCCGCTGGATGCGACTGAACCCACGCCCAATTGCCCTCGACCACCCAATGAGATTTCGGGCACCACCATCGACCCATCACCTTGGTTAAGAAATGCGGGTCATTTTGCAAATCCCATACCCGTTAGAAAGACGGACCTCACCTTAGCCAAGTTTGAGGTAAGTGTTGTGAATGAGGTTTTAACATTGGAGTCTACTGATTACACCCCTATTTTGAAAGGATGGGGTTTTGTCTCTCGATTTTTGCGGCTTCCCCAGTAAAGAAGCAACACAAAGACTGACGCTGAGTTGGAAAAAGACGACGAGAATTTCGTATCATCCAAATGGTTGGCTAGCGTTCAGATTCGAAAAGGGGGAGGATATGGAACATGTCCGAAATTTAAGACCATATGCGGTGTTCGGTATTCCTCTTATCCTATGTCATATGCCTGTAGAATTTAGGTTTGATTCTGCACCTGACTTTAAATTTCCTGTCTGGGCCTCTTTACCGAATTTGCCTCTTGAACTTTGGAATCCCAATGCTATAGGGAAAATTGCTTCACTGTTAGGAGATCCCATAGAGGTAGACTATAGAACGATTGCTAAGAACAACTTAGACGGACCTAGATTTCATGTTCTAGTAGATGCTATGCGTGAACCTAGGGAATATGTTAACTTGCAATTGCACACGGGTAACACATTTTTGCAATATATTAAATTTGATTTTTATCCCAAAATGTGCAAGACGTGTAATAAATTGGGCCACTTGGCATCATCTTGTTCTATTACTGCTAGACCACGTGGGGTGCCGAACCCCCCACGTGGTGGGACTAACCATGCAGAGAACGATGCGTGGCAACGAGCCAGAGGAAGAGACCCTAGACCTCGTCCCCCTGTACGTGGCCGAGCCTCCAGGACTCCCGTCCCAAGAGCTGAATGGAGGAGGAGAAGTGTGTCCCGCCCAAAGGATAAACAAATTCCATCTCAACCCATCACACATGGGATTGAGATAAAAAACCAATTCGAGGCCTTAAACACACATATCCACTTTGAGTCCTCCGCCAGTACACAAAATCTTGAAGTCGGACAAACTTCGACTTCCTCACCCAAGCAACATCAGGGCCAAGAAAAGTTGTTGTTTGACATATGCCATACTTCGGCGGACTCGGCAGAATCGCCCCCATCACCCGCAACTGCAAACCAAATCCCACCTGCCGAGCCAACTCGACCTAGCCAAACACCTCCCGACGAGAAATCTCACACAACCCCAGCCGAGAAAATTTCCACTGCCGAGCGAAACACTAACTCCTCGGTAGATATCACTCAGCCACCATCACACGTCGAACACAACAGACCATCCCTATCTACCCATTTCCCTCATGCCGATACACCTAAACCTACTGCCGAGGATTCTCGACAATCTTCGACGGGGCAAACCCAGCCATCACCTCCATCTTCGGGAGAAAACTACCAACCTATAATGGAACCACCGTCATCCCCATCTGCCGAGAACTCACGGCAGACACCCAGCCTGGCCGACCAAAATTCATGCCCTCCTCCTCTCGTCCTGCGCCAGCGTGCAATATCTCGACTACCTATCATGCCGAAGTTTGACACGCATGCAGAGATTACATTAAAGCTTAATCTCGACCTGAGGCACACCGATAATTAACACGTGTCGAATCTTGGACACTCTACATCCTCTAGTGATTATATCGCAACTAACCTTGCGGTGAGTCCAATGAAGATGTAGGAATCCCGACCACGCCGCATCACCGTGAGTAAATCAAACATAAGCCGCCGAGTTCTCCGTCAAGAAGGCAAGAGTCCAGTTAGTCGCAGAACACGTCGTAAATGATCTTCACAACCTGGAATGTTAGAGGCCTTCGAAGGCCCGAAGCAATCTGCTATTGCCGATCATGTGTTCCAGCACAAGCTCGACGCCATTGCATTGATTGAGACGAAACTCACAAAGTTGAAGCTCAAGAATTTCATGGCAAAGCACTTCATTCAATGGGAGCATATACACAACTTCGATGAGGTCCATGGGGGAAGGATTCTCATCATCCGGAACCCCAAGAGGATCGAGTTGAGGTCATCGATCGAGAAAACAGTGATCCACTCCAATTTCACTTGTCTTATTACTAACACAACATTTGGGTGCTCCATTGTCATGGTTTTGGCGGGTTGTGCATAGACGGGGCTGTGGGATTCTATGATCATCCACATAGAACCTTCTAAGCCGCCTATTATCGCGGAGACTTCAACCGTGTCCTTGACCGGGAGGAGAGGATTGAGGTCGAGTTTCGCTGAACGAGAGTACAAGGACTTCGTTGATACTTGTGCTCTCGTGGGACTCGAGGATTCACCCTCAATGGGATGCCACTTTACGTGGACCGATACGGTGAAGTATTCTAAGATTGATAGAGTCTTAATTAATAATGCTTGGTTGGATGCTAACCTTTTTTGCAGACAAACTTTTCGCCTAGAGGCACTTTGTCCGATCATTCGCCGCACCGATCACTCTATTTGGAGATGTCACCCGGTACCACCGTTCGCTCAAGTTCTTCAACATGTGGATGAAGCACTTGACTTTGACGATTCTTGAAGAAAATTGGAGTGAACAAGAGAATGGTCGACCTCGGTGGATCTTGGCTACAAAGTTGAGGAGGATGCAGCCCATTTTCAAGGAGTTCAATTTCAAGGAGTTCACCATCTCTGAGAGGACGAGTATCTCTAGAGCTGCATTGCACGACGTGCAATTAGCTTTGGACAGTGACCCCATGAATGGGAATCTGTTGGAACAAGAACTTGGTCTTCGAAAGAAGACTAAGTTCTTGGAAGAGGTTGAGCGTAGTTTCTTCAAGCAAAGAACGAAGAACATGCACATCAACCTCTCCGACAGATGCACTAAATTCTTTCACTCTATGGTGAAAAGAAATCACACGCGTAACACCATTTCTTTCTTGTGCAGGGAATCGGAGGACCCGACTTATGACATGGAGGAAATCATCAAGGCTTTTGAGACCTTTTATACCGATCTCTTCGGTGTAAAGGTTCCCACGAGTGGATTTGACCCCACTGTGTTTGAGGAAGGCCCCAGGCTTGATGAGGATGACAGGATGGATATGGTTATAGAGGTGTCCCAGATGGAGATTAAAAATGCGTTGTTCAATATTGCGAGTGAGAAAGCACCGGGTCCGGATGGATACCCTTCAGCCTTCTTCAAAGAGAATTGGGAAATCGTTGATCAAGATGTGGTCTTGGCTATACGGGAGTTCTTTGAGAAGGGGGTCCTGTTGCGGGAGTTCAACCACTCGGTGGTGACACTCATCCACAAGAAGCATCACAACCCCACCGTTGTCGATTTCGCACCCATTCGTGCACCAATGTCGTCTACAAGACCATAACGAAGATATCGATCGAGAGGATGGGCAAGATCATTGATCCGGCGCAGTCTGGGTTTGTGAGAGGACGGAACATCTCGGACAACATCTTTTTGGCTCAGGAGCTGCTCAGAGGATATGAGAGGAAGCAGATCACCCCGAGATGCATGTTGAAGATTGACCTCCGGAAGGCTTATGACTCGATCTCTTGGGAGTTCCTCGACGGCATTGGATGGGCTGGGCTTTCACCTGCTTCGCTTATCGATCACGACTTGCGCCACCTCGCGACATACGTTGGCCATCAATGGAGGACACATGGGTTCATCAACGGACAACGAGGGCTTAGGCGTGGTGATCCAATTTCACCCACTGTTCCTTTCTTTGTATGGAGTATCTTTCCGCACTATCAAGAAACGAACAAGGAGTGGATTTTCAATTTCATCGTAAATATAGTTCTTCCATTATTACACATCTTGCCTTCACGATGATTTGTTACTTTTGCAAGGGTGACATTTCATCGATGGAGGTGCTTTGACGCGCTTGGAGACTTCGCCAATGCATCGGGATAGAAGATTAATAATCATAAGTCCTTGATATTTATGGCGGAGTTCGACCATTTGAGAAGCGTGCGATCTTCGATCCGCTCGGTTTCCCATTGGGAGAACTCTGCAAGATATCTAGCATCCTCTATCTTCAGGAAGCTAGGAGTCACCAAGATAGTGGACTAGTGGAAGATAGCGTCTTGTATCCACCGTTGGTCTAATCTTAACTTATCTCTTGCAGACGGTTGGAGTTGATTCGCCGCCGCAAGGAATGGAGTGCTTCGGTTGCGTGTTCTACCTCCGCCACCACCGTCATTGATCGCATCAATACGATGTCCGTGAGGTTCTGTGGGGTCGACACACCGTCCGTCGCGTGGAAAGTTGTTTGTTTACCAAGGATGAAGCGAGGTCTTGTCTAAGAGATCTCTCGACTTGGAACAAAGCTCTTTTGGCAAAGACCTTGTGGAATATCCATACCAAGAAGGACTCCCTATGGATCCAATGGATCCATGCAGAGTACTTGATGACCACCATATGGGAGTTTCCTAATCATATTCGTTTATCTCCCCTTCTTAAGAATATTCTCATCCTTCGTGATCGTTTTTTGCAGGATTCAGGAGGTGATCATGATAGAGCTGTGGATCTTCTTAAGAGTGTTTTTGGATCCAAAGGATCGAGTGCTGCATATCACTACCTCCGGGAGAAGGGTGAGAAGCAGTACTGGCACAAGGCGATTTGGAAGGAGTACATCCCGCCTAAGTTTTCCACCAACATGTGGCTTGCCATGCGAGGAAGACTTAAGACGGTTGATAGATTGAGATACTTGAATATCTCACAGGTATGTACCATTTGTAATGTCCATTTGGAGACTCACGATCATTTGTTTTTTAAGTGTAAGGGCACGGAGGCGGTATGGAAACAGATCAAAGAGTGGCTCCATCTCCCGAGGAGTATGACTACTATTGTCGGTGCTATCAAGCACATTAAAAGGAGAAGAAGGCGGGTCACCATCATCATTCGAGCTAAGCGGATCGGGATAGTAGCTACAACAATCACATATGGTATGCAGAACAAGATTAACCGAGGACATCCCTTCAATGTGAAGACCATTGTGAAGAGTATTAAAGAAGATGTGTATGTTGTCTTATATTCGATGTATTCTGTTGATATGGTTGTATCGCACTTTGAGTTGGGTTTGTAGCGAGCCTGGGATATCCCGCCTTCTTTTCGATCCACTTTTGGGATGTCATATTATGTATGCGTTTCGTTAGTGGAATTTGGGTGTGTGTGTTGAGGGACCGCTAGCCCAACCAAAGCAAAGGCACCTCGTGTGGTTGCATGTGTTCACTTTCCTATCCCCTACGCCCGCGATCACACCGCACAAGGCACTCTTTTCCCACCGGTCATGGGGTTTTTAATGAGGCCCGCCTTCAAGGCCACAGGGGTTTTGTTGAGGAGGGTTGTTTCTTTTATTTCTTTCATAGGTTGAGCGAGTCGCTCTTTGGCTATGTGTTTTGGCCCCAGGTCTTTTATCCCACCCTCGCCTTGTTTCGAGGAAACTTGGTCAGATCCCCTGTACGCCCGAGTTCGGTTTGTAATATGTTTTCCGCTTTATGTTATTTCGTACGTTTTGACCAAAAAAAAGAATCCCGACCTATTAATTGAAAGGGAAACGTCTCACTCACTAAACAACGCTTCATCGTCAATACAAAGCTTCTTAACGAGGGGATTTACTGCATTTTTGAAATAGTAGATGGGTATATTTGCTTTCTATACAAATACAAAAACTTGGGTGAGCTCCGCCTCGCCGTGAGCTCACCCTTGTTTTTTGTTAAAATAATTATATATTAGTTATGGTGAGTTAGATAATTAGATTTTATTAATTTATAATTAAATTTTTAATTATAATTTTTAATTCAAAATTAGAATTTATTAATTCATAATTATGATTTATTAATTCATAATTAGGGTATATTAATTCAATGTTAAGGTTTATTAATTCACTTATTATTCAAAATTAGGGTTTATTAAATCAAAATTAGGGTTTATTATTCAAAATCAGGGTTTATTAATTCCAAATAGGGTTTATTAATTCACAATTAGAGTTTATTAATTTAAAATTAAGATATATTAATTCAAAAATTATTATTTATTAATTTACGATTAAATTTTATTATATTAATTAATTTTAATTAAATTTAATTAATTAATTAATTAATTAGAATTAATTAATTAGTTAATTAGGGGTGGTCTCACCATGCGCGCGCACAGGAGACCACCCCCTATACAAAATATGCTTTCTATACAAAATACTTTTTAGTTTTAGGTCCATGCTATGTTGCTAAAGCTACGTATTACTTAAAGCTAATTGACTCGACTCAGAAGACATTTAACTAATAAAAATCTGAGTTATAGTCTTATTGATTAGGTTTCTGCTTCTTGTTTAATGGAAATACGTACGTGTACAAGCTTCAGTCATTAATTTTCATAAAAAATTGATAGATTAATAACGAATCAATACGTGAGTTGTATTATTATATTGAGACACACACAAACACACTATATATATATATATATATATATATATATATATATATATATATATATATATATAATGGTCTTAAAATACTGTTATATTTCGTTGTCCTAACAAAGTAATATAGCACCGTCCACTGAAATCATCAAAATTAAATAGTCAACGTAATAACAAAATTTCAATGTCTCATAAGTAGGTAAAAACCGTAAAATTGTCTAATTAAAATCTTTATGCGTCTGAGAATATTGCTACAGTTTTTTGTTCACATTTACCAAAAAACTGACCAAGAGGCTGGTAGTTACAACATCTTTTAGAAGAACTTTAGTTTTCTCCGCTAAATAGAAATTGTGGTCGGCTTTAATATAATTTAGATCCATATTGTTGGATGTTTTATAATAATATCGATTTATTTCTATTTATATTTTTCACTTGCTACTTAGAGAGTAATAAAAGTAATAAATTATGTTATGATTTTTATGTAATTTATAAATTTGATGATAAAGAAAAAATAAAATAAAATAAAATATGACAAAGATAAATGATAACGTTGACCACATGGCAACGTTGTTGCTCAGTTAAATGATGTACTCAATATTGCTAATTTACATTGAATATGCTTTAAATATCAAATTTAAGGGTAATACTAAATGCTAAATTTCGTTCCTTCTTTTTAACAATAAGAAAAAATAGATGTCCTGTTGTTACCATTTCTAATCGCCTTAATGAATATATTAGCACTATTTTTCATAATATTAGATATTGGTAAGATTCACCCACGGATATAAATTTCGATTAGTTAAGATTAGCAGATTTTAACAAGCGACCATGATCGAATCTACCACCATGATTTGGAGTTTCACCTCTTTAGAACTCATTACAAGACTAGGTGTGGGGCTCAGGAAGAAAGCCTTTTGGAACAAAGATATTGGTAAGGTCACATACTCCCATTGGCTATTTTTAAATTTGTGATCTATCAAGTTTTATTTCATTCATATATATTTATCAAGGGGTGGTCTCCTGTGCCAGCTGGAGCACAGTGAGACCACCAATTATTTATTTATTTATTTAAATAATTATTATTAAATCAATTTTAATTAAAATTAATTAATTTAGTAAATCTTAATTATAAATTAATAAATAATACTTTTGAATTAATAAAATTTAATTGAAATTAATAAACTCTAATTATGAATTAATCAATCATAATCGTGAATTAATAATTTTAATTTTGAA
Organism: Salvia rosmarinus; assembly: GCA_036937905.1. Lineage (NCBI taxonomy): Eukaryota > Viridiplantae > Streptophyta > Magnoliopsida > Lamiales > Lamiaceae > Salvia > Salvia rosmarinus. The sequence goes on from CM072819.1 coordinate 104,401,374, forward strand.
ATACTAAATCCTAATTGGAATTAATAATAATTGTGAATTAATAAATCCTAATTTTGAATAATAAATCCTAATTTTAAATTAATAAATCCTAATTATTAATTAATAAACCCTAATTATATATTAATAAACCTTAATTATGAATTAATAAATCCTAATTTTGAATTAATAAATTTTAATTATGAATTAATAAACCATAATTATGAATTAATAAATTCTAATTTTGAATTAATAAATGAAAAATTAATAAATTTAATTATAAATTAATAAAATCTAATTATCCTTACTCACCATAATTAATATATAATTATTTTAACAAAAATAAGTAAGAAATTTCATGGTGCTGAATTTCATCTAAGTTTTTGTCATTTATCAAATACGGATAGAACTTAAAGATTCGTAGTTCGATTATTTTAAGTATTTCTTAGTGTTATATCGGACTTAAATATTTAAAACCGACTTATAAAATTTTATCAAACCATAAAAACTACTTTCACCAAATATTATATTTATATGAGAAAAACTTTTCGTGTATAACTATTTGTTTAGGGACCTCAAGATCAAAAGTAGAATGCAAAAATGTGCTTTTCGACTCCACGTTATAAACATATTTCCAAAAGAATCCCTAAAAGGACAAAATCAAAGTCAACATAGCCTAATTATTTGTCAATGACGTGGTCTCAAAATATTGTTCAATTTTCAGTGAAATGTCTTAATAACCCAATTGAGTCACTAGGGGTGAGAATCGGGTCGGGACCGGGTACCCGTCCCGAGTCCCGAGTCCCGAAGTCCCGAAATTTTGCAATTTTGGGTCGGGTCCCGATCGGGACTTGGGACTCCGGTCCGAAAATTTACTGATTTTAGTTGGGTCAGGTGGGTCCGAATTGAAATTTCCCGAAAATGTTCCGAAAATCCCGAAGTCACGAAATTACCCGAAAATATCCCGAAATTACCCGAAAGTCCCGAAATTACCCGAAAATATCCCGAAATTATCCGAAAATGTCCCGAAGTCCCAACGTCCCAAGTCCCGAAATTACCCGAAAATCCCGAAAGTCCCAAAAGTCCCGAAATTAAAATTAGATATATTTAAAATCGGACTTGATTTCGAACAGGACTCGGGACTTCCGATATCCGAAAATCAAAATTTCGGTCCCGGTCCCGAACTCAGAATTTCGGGACTCGAGGTCCGAATCCCGTCGGGACTGTGCTGACGGAATTTTCCGAGTCCCGTCCCAAATTCTCACCCCTACCAATTGTTGATCAATGCCCCCCCTCCCCCCCCCCAAACACACACACACACACACAAATGTATGTCTGCAAGTGTATATGTATTATATAACATTATTCGGGGAGAAAAGTTTGATACTGAAAGCTGAACCTAGATATGTACATGTCTTTATAAAAGAGAGGTGACAATTAATTGAAAATTATGACCTATCACCAAAATTTTAATTACAGACGTCCTTTGGTAAGTTCCACACAAGATCCTCTAGGTCACTTACGCCCCATCTCTTAATAGTAAAATTAAGTAATTTGATTAGTAATAAAATCATCTACAATTTCAAAATGATCAGCTATTCTCATATGGTCCATCAATGTTCCGACAACCGTAGCCACATAAGTTGTCATACGACTAACATTCACTTTACGCAAAGAATTATTAATATCATATTCTAATATAATACTCTCTCCGTCTATCAAAATCAATATCGCTTGATTATTACCAGCTTTTAATAAATTGTAATAAGTTGAAAGGATGTTCTACATTATAATTGTAAAAGATATTTAAAAGAGAAAAATACAAGCTTTTGGCGAATAGACAAAAATAAATTAAATTCAAACTTTTGATGGAGGGAGAGATCATAATATTATATTATATTATATACGCTTGTGAGATTATGTCACATATTATGTCTCCAATGGATAAAAAAATCATTTTCCAAACCTTGATTGAATAAATTACTGCTAAAGAAAACTAAAGTAGTTATTATTTATTTATTTATTTGGGGTGGGGGGATGCGTTTTGGCGTAGCGAGTCCATCTAATATTATGTTGAATGGAACGGGTCATAGACTCATATGTAACATCCACTTACCAAATTGGAAGGATAATTAATATTGTACGCTATGTTAATCGATGTACTCAACCCATTATGACATTTATAATTTTTTGTTTCCTAATGCGATCTTGATTGAGACTGTTAAAATATTTAGGTTATTTTACAAATAATACAAATTATGATGATTGATCATCATTAATTAAATAATGATTTCTTTTTCCCAATGAGTTTGAAGCTCGTGATGCATGTATTTAGATATTACAATTTCATTAGAAAAACATCGAATGAAGTAGCTCGAACTTGGGTTTCATGATTTAGTAAATCTTTTATAATTCTACTTTAAAATCATTAGAAGACAAAATTTCAATGTCCTCTAAATATTGGGCCAAATTGATAGAGTCTACATAAAAAATAAAGAAAATAAAAGAGCATTTGACTGTCCCAAAAGGAAATAAAAAATAAATAAATAATACTTGATTATACAACACTACCTGCGGTATGTGACTGAAAGTTATGAGCAAGGATTCTATCAATATATTTAACTCAAGCTATTTATACCATTTATGTAATGGATTTATTATTATTATTATTATTATTATTCCTTTGGATCACGATAACTAATGGTATTGAAAGAAAGAAAAATCTTAACGTAGGAGCAATTTTACAGTGACGGATGTAGCTATTTTACTAGACAAACGAAAATTAAAACTATCTATGTAAGTTTGTAAAGAGAACACTTCAATTCAGTGAAAAGTCTTCACCAATTTTAAATATATGCGGTTTCTATTATTTGTTATCGTGGGAGATAAATAACAGAAAAACTAAAAACCTATAACAATGCAATAAACAGAAAGCCCACTTGGATTAAATGATGGGCTACAAATACTCATTTGTTTAATACTCAAAAAGTAAAAAATATAATAAAATGTGAAAATGGGCTATTTCAGTAATGTTCCAAGAGTTAATTGGGTAGAAAATATAAAAGGTTGATTGTACGGCCCAATAAGAATACATGAGACTCTGAGAGGTATGTTTATTGTTTCCTAATTCCTAATGGTAGGGTGTTCGGGCGAAGAAGAGTTGCTGTTGGAATTGATCAATTCAGAGAATTGTTACTCATACTGAGACTGATTACTACGATGAAGATGAAATTTATCTTCATATGCTTGGCATTTTTTATTTTATTTATACTTAAAGGATTTGGCATTTATTTTCATAACTTCTTGAGTTGGAATTAAACTTGACAATTGTTTTTGTTTTGGCCTTGGGCTTTAAACTCTACATTTGGCTATTGCTACTACACAGTGAGCCCAAGATATCAAATAAAACAACAACAAAATTAAATTTAGATAAAAAAAAAAAAGGATTAAGAAATCAGATTGGATCCTATATCCTCAAACCTTTCCACTCTTTGTCCCATAATTAACGGAGTGTTTACGTTTGAGGATTAACTTAGATAAATAAAAGATACTCCCTCCGTCCCAAAAAATTGTTCCTAGGAATTTTCAGTATGAGTTTTAATAAAAGTTGTGGAGTGTTTTGTGAGTGGAGTAAGGGTCTCACATTAGTATAGTATTAAATTAATTAGTTGTAGATATTGGTGGACCATGAGTGGTAAAAGTGTAAATAAATAGTGTTTTTGAGGATAAAAATGAGAGATAGTGGTGGACCATGGGTGTTAAAAGATGGAAATAAATGATGTATTTGAGGGTAATAAGGTGAAGTGTATTTTGTGGGGTAATTACCAAAAATGAAAAGTGAACAAATTTGGAGGACGTATCAAAAAGAAAATTTAGGAACAAATTTTTTGGGACGGAGAGAGTAATACTTAAGTTAATTCATTATTTAGTTAGATGGATTGAAACTTTATAATATCCCATAGTCTTTGGTAGTTTCTATTATTTGAACTAATTTTGTTTGATTCATATCCCAATGAAAGTATGAGATTGGAGAAATTTTAGTAACAAAAATAACAATACCCAGTTATGTATTTTATCAATAATAAAAAGTACAAGCTCCTAAATGTAATTAAATAGAATTAAATAGATTAAGTTCAAAACTAAATTTTTTGGGTATGAGACCGGATTTTGGGAACAGAGGATCTTGTTCATTAAGAAATACACTTGCATGCATGCAATTAGGGGGTAGTGCTATTAGTTGATAATTAAGATTGATTGTTCCTAAATTATAGTTATTAATTTAAATTAGGATTTAATGTTAATTTAATTAATACTAATTAATTAAAATTAAAACAAAAAAATGCACTTGGGACGGAGATCGTACTATTGAATCGGTTCTACTGCGTAATAATTTGTTATCATCTCGTTGGATGATTTTATATGCAGTATTGTAATATATTTACAGTTCTCTGCATTTTATTGTTATGATTTAGAGGGTGTTTGGCTGAGTTTATGTTCTCCAAAACAAATTTTATGTTTATTTTTAAGCTTGAAAAACGACTTATAAGCTGTTTAGTGGAGCTTATAAGCTCAGCCAAACACCCTCTTAATGCATCCTTCTTTTGTGAATTTACATTCATTTAATTTATTTACCCTATGCTCTATGTATACTAACACGGTAATGCGGTATTTTCTTTTTGTTAAATAAATAAATAAAATTTAAAAGCTGTATAATGGATTTTCAAATTCTTTTTAAAAATAATCACTCTACCATGATATACTTTATAATCCGGAAAGGGCAATGGATAAGTAGAAAAATGCAAAAGTGACGGAAGCACTGATGACAGCCCGATTATTTTGCATATATAATTGCTTCAGTGATTGTTTATTCGTCGTCAATAATTAATATTTCTGCATGCATATCCCTTATATTATTGCATACTATATATTCCACCTAAAATTGGGGGGATTTGGTGATTTGACTTACTTTAATAGTTTATTTACGTCTTTTAATTTTGTCATAATCGATTTATAAAAGAGACTAAATTATGGAAGCCAGTATTGAAAGGCTATTTATTTAAAATAAAAATAAAAAACAGGACCATATATGATGATTTTTGTCTCCATGTTAGGATATTATATGTGAAGAGAAATCAACAATTTCTTTTTTCTTTTTCTTTCCCTTTTAAGTTAATTTGAAGGTATTCACGTCATAAATAATGTTTCGAATTGGTTCTGTTACTGCGACATATAAATAAACATTCATTATGGTGGTTTTTGCACATTTTTCCAAATTTTCGAAACAATATCGCTCTGGTTGAGTTAGAATTAGTATTCGAGAATTATTTGCTCAGATTGCATGTGGCTGTGCTTCGTAACGTGAAAAGAAAAAATATAATTTCACCAGAAGTTTGGCCAGAAACTTGCAGGCTTCGTGCCTATTGCAATTTTTGTAACTTTAGGTTAAACCTGCAATTTTGCAATGCAGTTAAACCTACTATATTGATCTTTATAATAGTATTATTTTATAAAATCATGTGCTAAAATAATGAACATATATATACCGTAACGAGCTTATATGATGGACGGTGGATTACAATTTTGAGATCCATATGCACAATAGCTGTTTGCACATTTTTTTCGAAAGAAAAAGGAAAATTCTTTTTATTTTATTTTCCCCCCCTTTTTTTCTTGTAACTTGAGACTTGCAAAAGACTAAGCAACTTTGACTCTTGATTTCTGCACCATAACGAGATTCGTTGTCTGAACAACTCATCTCTACTAATATTATTAATTCAGTTTGATTCCTATACTATACATGCGTATATATACTTCATTTTAATTTTTGAACTCTTGCACACCCATTATAATATTTTAAACCGAGCATTGCAATATTCATAATAAACTTCATATTCCAAAGGAAAGAGAGAGAGACATTTATATTTACTGCTATGCATTAGCGGATCCAGAGGGGGCAGTGGGGGCACTACGCCCCATGGGTCTTAAAAAAAATACTAGGTATATATATATATATATGTATTTTTCATATAATTGTTAAAATAGATTAATATTTTTTATTGTGGTAGAGTTGTGTATTTTGTGTGATAGAGATATTGAGTTGATTTTCCTTTTGTCATTATTGGTGTTAATTTTTTTAGTATCTTAGTGAAAATATATTTACATCTAATTTTTGATGATATGCAAGTTATGAACAATACGACTTTTACTTGTATACAATTATTGTATATTTTATTCTTTAATTGAAAATTTGATATCCTATACCATTAAACATTTTCTACTATTATATTATTCTATCATTTGATGCTTATTTATAATGGTGCATATATCAATAATTAAAAATGCATTTTACTTTTACACTATACTATCAAGAATTGAAGTTTAAATTCAATAAAGCTTTGTTTGCAGTTCTTTCTTCATAATTAGAAGATTGTAAATTAGAGTTCATTTCAAATATTTTTATTAGTTAGGTAGATGAATGCATATATGTTTCATTTTCATCAGTTAATTGACATATCCATCCAAACTAAAAAATAAAAGATAAATATTGTGAGATGATCATACTTAACCTTTTTATATAGTGATATATTTTAAATAGAGTTAGAGTGGTATTAAAATTAGTATTTATTTCAAAGTTTAATTTTAAAATTCTTCTTATAGATTTATAAATTATATATTCCCTCCATCCACAAAATTCATTTACTTATTTCCTCTTTGGGCCATCAACGAAAAACGTTTACTTTCCTCTTACGGATATGATATCACATAACCCCCTCATATGTTATGGGTCTCCTTCTCCACTAACTTTACATTCAATACAATTTACTAAAACTTTTACCACTAAAATTTGTAAATGAATTTGGTAGACTAAATGAGTAATTATTTGGACCCCCTAAATAAAAAGTCTTGGTCCGCACTGCTGCTATGTATAAGTAGATTTATTCCACAGGAAAAATAAAAGAAAAACTATATGAAAATATGAATATTTAAGCCGCTGAATTAAATGGTGTAAAACAGCATATACTTATATATGTTCTTGAAAACAAGCATATGAAATAAAATACAGCGCTTAAGTGAATATAATTTAAATGTAAAAGCTCATAAGAACATACGAATATGAGAATACTTATATTCGTAAACAATCTGAAATTATATTTGTAATTTGCCAATTGCATGTTTAAATTTTTGTATTAAATTGATAAAAAAAAGTGATTAATTGTTTATTGTTGTCTATAACATAAGATGGATCCTTAGAAATTAGAATTTTTTAAAAAGTCAAAAAAGAAAAGATAATACACATAAGAAAAACAGAAAAAGTTATTTATAATTATTACCCGCCGGAAACATAAAATAAGATGGGATCCTCTATTCCATTAATATACTGTCATCTTTTATTTCATCGTCACCATCAGCACAGCCCAAAACATAATACGATTTGTAACAGAGAAATCCCACTCACCAATGTCGATGACTTGAGGGGTAAGTATTGATGGACATGCCCATGACCGGAACAGCGAAAGAAGTTTCTAGAAGTAGGCGCTGCTGAAATGACTCAATTGTCCCGCTCCCTTCTATCATATCCTTCATTAAATTTTGGTAGTATTCCTTCAACTTTTTGAGCATGCTCAAGTACTTGAGCTTCAGACCTTTCACCTTCGCCTTCTTGCAAAGCCTCGCCAGGAAGAACCCGCGGCGGCGCTTCTTCCCGCCGAGGCGCACGCTGGGGAGCCGTGCCCGCCCGCGGCGGAGCCTCCACCGGAAGGAGGTGGCGGAGTGGCGCCGACTGAGGCCTTTTTGTTTGATGGGATCAGTTTCTGAAGACATTTTGATTTTTGGTGGGGTGAAATTCAAGAGAGGAGATTGACTTAATAGGATTGGGATAGTGCAACTTCTGCATTTATATATAGAGATAAACATTACTGGTGTAGGTTATTCGACCTTAAATTTTTTTTCCTTATTTTATCCTCTGCATTATTTGATTTTTTTTATGTAACGAAAAAAAGTTAGAGTCAGTAGGGTGTCTAAACGGTTTTCGGTTAGAACCGGAACCGAAACCGACAAATTCGGTTAACCGAAAACCGATAAATTCGGTTATCGGTTCGGTTTCGGTTCCAGAATTGAAAAAAATTCGGTCATTGGTTAACGATAACCGAACGGTTCAGAATCGAAAACCGTTTTTTATTTTAATTATTATTTTAATTACTAATTAATTAATTAAAATTCTAAAATCAATTTTAATTATTACTTTATTAATTATTTTAATTATTTGTTAAATATTTTATCTATTTTAATAATTTTCAGTTTTAATTATTATTTTATTTATTTTAATTATTATTTTATTTGTTTTATTATTGATTGATTTTAATTCGGTTTTTGGTTAATCGAAAACCGAACCATCTAACCGATCTTTTTGGTTAACCAAAATTTAAAACGGTTTAGTTTCAGCCCACTTTTTGGAGAAATTGGTTCGATTAACCTAAAAATTGATTCGGTTAACCTAAAATTCGATTCAGTTAACCAAACCAACAGCTTTAATGTTCTAAGAGTCACCATCTCAAATGTACACATTTAAATTTTGTTTTTATGTAATAGATTGCAAAATCATATATAAAGTTAAATTACTATTATATTCCTATTAAAGATTGGTCATACTAAATGAGTGGGAGAAATTCTTTTATATTAGTAATTGTTATTAGAAAAGAAATGCGATAGGTGTGAATTTAATGAGGGTTGAAATATGGTATGATAGGGATTAGATGCGTTGGGAATTGAATTCGAAAGGCGTATAGGATTAGGATATAAATTTTGGCTTTTTGTGTAGTTCGATGTAAATTGTATCGAAGGAAATAAGAAATGAATGCTACTCCCCCGTCCCTAAATATAGTATCATGAATTTTCGGACGAATTTTAAAAAAAGTTATTGAATGTATTATGTATGCAGTAAGAATTTTATAATAATATAATATTAAATTAGTTAATGCTGAGTTATATGTAATAAAAAGTATAAATAAATAGGTTGTTGAATGTAAAAAGAAAAATAGTGGTGGGCATATGTGATTAAATGTGTAAATAAATAATATTATTGATGGTAAAGTTGGAAAGATAGTTTTCATAAATAGATATTAAATAAATTGAGGGACGTCTCAAAACGTAAAATTAGGAAAGAAATTGGAGGAGAATTTTTTTTTTTTTAGATTATTTTAGTGTATTTGTTTTACATTGACGTAATATGCACAGTATTTAATAATGAAATACTGTTTTGGGTAGAATCACTTATTAATTTGATTGTAAAAGTATTGATAAAACAAAAGAAATGAAGGCTTGTTTGTCATAAAAGAGAAGCTGGTTGAAGTGATATAACGACCTGCTAACTTTTCTAAATTAAAAGGTAAGAAACTTAACTAAGTAAGTAATTTTATATTAATCTTGATTGTTTACATTAGTATTGGTGGATGTGATTGAGTAGCTAAATGAATGGAGAAATGTCTATCATGTACGTGATTTTTTTTTTATTTTTTTTATGGAGGATACTTAATGAAAATCTAATTAATCGGTCACACAACGTATGCTTGCTAGAAAAGAGGATAAATTCAAGATGAAGATAAAATGAAAAGGAAGGAGATGATACTGAATTAAATTATAAACTCTTTTTCACAAATTCATTCAGATTTGTTTTTCTAAAAATTATTTCATTCCTCGTTCTTTTTACTATCTTTTTTATCTACATACATAAATAGAAATTGGTTCAATAATATAAGCGTAGTGATTATGAAAGTTCAATCTCTTTGTTAATAGCTAGGTAGGGAGCCAACACAGTAAGCCAGCTATTATTTATGTGGACAAAAAAGAAAGGCCAAGCCATGAAAAAAAAATCCAAATTTTAACTAAATAAAATAATACTCCATCCATCTAGAGATGGCAATGGATCTCGGACCCGGTTCAGATCCCTGGATCCAGATCCATTTTTCAGAATCTGGATCCTCAAAAAATTGGATCCGATGGATCTGGATCATACTCCCATATTTTGAATCTGGATCTAGGATTTAATTTTAGAGACCCGGATCCGATCCGATCCGCCCGCAGATCCATTTAGTTTTTATATATATTTATATATATATATATGGGAGGTTAACGTGAGAACCATTTTATCATGAGAACGTGAGAACCAAAAATGATGAATTCGGTGAAAGTTGATGAATCCGTTGGGAAAGTTATCAATCCAAAAATAGAATTTTCGCCTCATGGGATTCGAACCCGGTGAAAAATTCGAATTTTGAATTCATTAACTTTCTCAACGGATTCATCAACTTTCATAACTAATTCATTTGGTTCTTAGTTTTAGGATAAGAATGGTTCTTATTCGAACCAAACTCTCTCTCTCTCTCTCTCTCTCTCTCTCTATATATATATATATATATATATATAATTTTTATTATAATTAAATACTTAACCCCAATTTAAAACTCTTCAATTTTTTTTCAAATTCTCCCAAAACAAATATGCTCCCAATTTCATTTCAAATTCTCTCAATTATGTATCAATCGGCATTCACGAAGAGTCGCGTCACTTACACCACCGACGATCGAGTTGTTTGTTGTTTTCTACTTTATAGTAAATTTGTAACTGACGTCTTCCAATATAGTGATAATTGTAGAAATTCTAAATAATTATTATAGTCTTATTGTGTATTTAGATTATTATGGTGTTACTGTGAATTATAGTTGATTTAGAATTTATTTTAAAAACGATAACATATGGATCCGGGTCTAGACCCTGTGGATCTGGATCTAATTTTTTTGGATCCAATGGATCTGGACCGGATCCGGATCAAAACAAAAAAAATCGGATATGGATCTGGACCTAACCAGATCCGGTCCATTATCATCCCTACATCCATCTATTAAATACGTTCATTTAATTCCATTTTGGTCCGTTCAAAAAAAATATCCACTTTCATTTTTTAGAAACATCAATTTTACATTTATACTCTAAACATACCTACTTATTTACAAAAAAATCACTCATGGTACATCTTTTTATACACTATCCATTTATATATTTATTTATTATCCATATGCCACACCTTTTAATCTCACTATCTATTAATATATTCATTTATTATCTTCACTTACTTTACACTCATTATAATTTATTAAAACTCGTACCACCAAAATTAATGAACAAAAATGATGGATGAAAGGAGTACAAGGCATTGGTCCCAAGACTAATTTGACAGTTATATAGAAAGATGAGGGAAATATACATGTGTATATCAACTTTTGGTTTGTATAAGGGAGAAAGTCAGGTTATCCTAAATAGTAACTTGATTCCTTCAGGTTTAGATTAGTTTCTCCGAATAAAAAGTGAATTTCGGTCAAAATAATTATCATACTGACAGCTAGAACAGTTTACAAGTTGGATCACTATCTCAATGAGTCCGATGCAGAAGTGCGTTATCCAAAATTATATTTGCGTAGGGGTGGAAAAAAAATACCGAAAAAGCGGTATACCAACTTTTTTACATTGATGTTTAATTTGCTTCAATTTTTTTCAAGCCTAACTATAAATTAATTTTACAAAGTTATTCATAAGATACAGGCCCTCTAACAAAGCCATACCGTATTACCGTATGTAATAGTTTTCTTATTATGTAATACACACACATAATGTGCTTTCCTTTATAACGTTATTTTTTAAAGAATACGCTTCGCAAATATATAAAAATCCGATTGCCGTTTTCAAAATGAAAGAAGAAAGAAAATATAATAATTATATTGTCATTTTCAAAGTTAATAACTTTTATATACAAGGCTAAAACATTTTAACCCCGTTTCCCTATGAAATAAATAGTGATAAAGCATTTAGACTTATTTAAATTGAAGATAAACCTAACTGTATATTTAATTTAGAGTAGAACATGAGAGGTCACCCACCAAACTATTAAACTATATTTTCCTCTACGTTTTCGGTAGGTAATTCAACTCAAATTTTGGCTTACTTCGCTATGTCTCCATGACAAAATTAAATTTTAATTTAAAGAAGATTTGATATTAGTTTTTATACAATAATGAAGTATGGGTTATCAAATTATTCTACCTTATATTGTTAAAAAAAATGTATTTTATGTTTTTTTTCTTGAGGTTGTTCGATCTGACATAACTTACAACTTATATTACACTAGCGAATTATATTTGCTTTTAGGATAAGATATAATTAAAAACACGAGTGTGTAAAAATAAGCAGAATGAGTTGGTTAAGAATGTTTGATAAAAGTTGTGAATTACTATCCTGTTATGGGTAGTTATATGTAAGGTTGTAAACGAATTGAATTGAAGTGAATATCACTATATTCGATTTGTATTGGTGAAACTATTTAAATATTCAATTTGGTATTAATTTGTTATATGAATATTACAATCTATTGGTATTCACATTCGAAATAGTTATTGAATTATTGCGAATATTCGATTCGTTTTTTGAGTATGTATTCTAAACAACAATATTCTAGTATTTAATTCAAAATTTTATAGAAAAATAATAAAATAATATTAAACTATATTCAATATATTAGATATACATTAACCTGATAAATAATGTTTCCTTTTCTTTATTTCACTTTTCACTATATTTTTTAATCTCTTTTCAAAATATACCATTAAATATTTGTGATTATATATATGTATATAAATTTAATCTAATAATTACGAATATCGAATCGAATATTATAATTTTATATTTGTATAATCGAATAAAATAAATTGTAGTATTTTATTTCAAGTAATAATTTTCGTATATAAATATCAATTATTAAATACGAATACCGAATCAAGCAAAATTATATGATTCGTTTATAATGCTAATTGTATATCGTGAGTAGGATGTAAAAGCTAATTATGTATAAAATTTTGTCCGAAAGAGATTCCATCAATTGAAAAACCAAATTAAATTGGATTTTCTTTACAAAAACAATTAGTGTGATTTGGTTTTGCCAATGAAGATAAAAGTTCACAAAACCAATAGATATTTATATTAGCTCACAAATATTGATTATTGATCATATATAGAAAGTAGAATGATTAGACATGTTTAGGTGAAGAACCCAATTGATTTGGGCCTGAATGAGTTGAAGATTGAATTTGGGCTAAACAAATGTCATCAATTTTATTTTTATTTTTATTTTTATGGAGCAACTTCCTCGATTTATAAATTAGTTTAGCTGGAATGGGTTTCAAAAAGTTTTGATCGAGGAAAAAGAGAACGTCGCCTGAGTGATTCGAACACTCGCGGGGAAACCCCATGTACTTAGCAGGCACACGCCTTAACCACTCGGCCAAAGCGACGGTTCGAATTTACTGTAGTATGTACATTAGTAGAATATGCCCGATAATCGTTAGCTCAGTTTAATGCATGATGATACAAGTTTGCTTGTGAATATCAGAGTTCGATTAATAATTCAAATAAATTAAGATAGAAGTATGTTCTGTTAAATAAATCTCACTTCTTTCTTACTGCAAAACTGAAGCTAAAGTTTTTTAAGTTCTTATATTCAAGACTAGGGATGTAAATAGGTGGATTTTACCCGAATCGATCAGAAACCGTTCATAACCCATTAAATTTTAAAGTAACGGTTCTGATTTCGATTTCGGTTCCAGGCCCACATTAGCCCGAATCGTTTAGATCCATAGTTTGATGATCCGGTCCGATCCGGATCTGATTCCGATTCCAGAACTAGAACCAATACTTATTTATTGGTTCTGGTCCGAGTAAAATGCGTTTATTGACAAGTCTAAACGGTTTCGAAATCAGAACCAATACTTATTTAAATAAGCTTGACAATAAACTAGTTTTATCAATATCGATTTGAAATCACTCATAATCCATTAAATTATAAAACAATGGTTTCGATTCCAATTTTGATTCTTGTCCGATTCTGGTTACAGATCTGTTCAAATCCGGACCGCTTAAGATTCATGATTGATGATTCGAGTCCGGCCCGGGTCCAATATCTATGGGTTGGTTTCAGAACCAGAACCATTACTTATTTATTGATTCTGATCCGGATAAAACCCACACATTGACATCCCTATTCAAGACTACCTCGCAAACTACAAATTCAACGCAAACAATATTTCTCATATTAATTAACCCGTTATTCCAATGTTAGTCTACAAACTAACCAAAACCGCTGTTTGTTAAGAAACATAACCATTGCCAGAACAACGAACACTTTCTACATAAAGTCGTATAAAATGACAATCTCGTGACTGAAAAATTAAGAGTTCAAGAATCATTCACACTAAACTTCGAAGATGAGTACATAGAAATAGAAAACCCAGAGCTTTATAGCATTCCCATAAACCTAAGTAAATTGCCCACATAAAGCTTCTCTCACAACATAGTTTTGGTCAGGAATCTCAAATTCTGCGCCATGAAAATAAGCTATGTGCTTCCATTTGTTTACATCTTTATTTTACACACAAGATCAGCAACAATAGAGCACAAACAAGCAAAAGACTCTGCTCCACTCTTTCTTCCTACCAATAGCAAAGGCCAAAAAGCCTCTCTCCACAGCAACCAATTAACTTCACATTGCCGCAGCCGCACCACTCTCCTTCCAGAGCACCGCGATTTGGCTCCTCACGCGGTGGCTACCGCCGTCGCTCCACTCTAGCCACCCAAAAGAAGACTTGGCACCGTCCACAACAGAAAATCCGGCGGTATCCGCGGCTCCGGTGCTGCTCTTGAATGTGACTTCATACGACAACGTGTCTACCTTCTCACTGAACACCAATTTACTCGGCGACACACTTAACTCCACTCCCGGCGGCGCCCCCACTCCCACCTCGTACACGGCCTCCACCGCCTTCCCCACATTCTTCACCGTTCTCTTATACTTCACCACGCTCTCGCCGGCGCTGAAAACAACCGAAAACGAAGGGTAGTTCAAATTCCCAGGATTCTTAAATCCCAATGCATCACAATCCAACCAAGAAGCATCTTTTGAAAACACAGAAATTCTCTTCGAATCGTATCCAATTGTGCACAAGAATCCCAGATAATCCACCGTTTCCAAATCATAAACCAAACCCGGATCCAACGACAGGTTCGGGTCAACATGGCCCGCCCCGTGGATGTAGGCGTTGGACTCCTCGCCGGTGGCGAGGTCAGAGATATTCTTGCCGGTGTTGTCCACATTGTAAGCCGTGGTCATCAGCGCCGACTTGATAGCCGCCGGCGTCCACGACGGATAAGCCTTTTTCAGCAGCGCCGCCAGGCCGCTGACGTGGGGGCACGACATCGACGTGCCGGAGATGATGTTGAACTCAACTCTTCTCGTGTCGATTTCGATATCGGTGGGGCCGATATAGCCCGTCCAGCCGGCGAGAATGTTGACGCCGGGGCCGATTACATCGGGCTTGAGGATCTCGGCGGTGCGGTAGCTCGGGCCGCGGCTCGAGAATGCAGCAACACGCGGCGCCGACGGCGAGGTGCTGATGACTGTTCCTTGAATACAATCTTGGCCGTTGGATTTGGATCTGAGCTTACGTAGGCTCGGATATTGTTTCCGGCGGATGCGCCGACCATTGTGGCCGGTATAAAGTGCGCGTCAGCGAGGAGCTCTTCCCCTGAGTCGTCAAGGTTTGCCATGATCATGCCGGCTCCGCCGGCGACGTGGACGGCTTCTCCTTTCTCCACCCTCGCATTGCCGCCGCGATCACAGATCACGATTTTTCCGGCGACTTTCGATGAATCGAGCTTGCCGGTGTAGCAGTACTGACTTCCACAATCCTTGCCGTAAACCAACGGAAGCAAGCCGTCGCTGAGTGGATCGCCGGAGTACAGCGAGACGCCTCCATACACTCTGCCGTCACCGAGAACAACATCGGCGGGGAACTCGCGATCGAGCGTCGAAGCTCCGACGGTCAAAATCCACGGCGCGATGTTGACTGAAGTGTACGAACCAGGTCCTGAGTTTCCGGCGGAGCACGACACGACGATACCATGCTCCGTTGCCGCAAAAGAGCCGATCGCGATGGAATCGTGGTCGTACTGCGGCGAATAGCCGGTAGCGCCGACCGAAAGCGAGATCACGTCCACTCCATCCTCAATCGCTTGCTCAAACGCAGCTAAAATATCCGAATCGTAGCACCCAAACGTCCAGCAAATTTTGTAGACCGCAATCCTCGCCTTCGCCGCCATGCCTCTAGCTTCTCCCTTCGCATATCCGAGCAGACTCGCGTTCTTCACTACCGCTCCGGCGGCGGTCGACGCTGTGTGCGTGCCGTGGCCTTCCGAATCCCTCGGAGACTTCGATTCGTTCGATTCCTCCATCGATTTGCCTCGCGAAGCCTCGTGACCTAAATAATATGCTCTCGCACCAATAATCTTCTTATTACACAACGTCGCAGGAAAATCGGGATAATCCGCACATTTCCCCTTCCACCTCGCCGGAACGGGGCCGAGACCTTCATCGGAGAAGCTCTCCCTCTCCGGCCAGATTCCGGTGTCCAAAACTCCGACGATGACGTCCTCTGCGTAGTCAGAATTAGGCCACAAACCGAACGAATCGGCGAGACCTAGAAATTTCGGAGTTCGAGTAGTGTGAACATGACGAACCGCGTCGGGGACGACGGAGACGACTCCGGGAACCCCGCGCAGAGAGGCAGCCTGCTCGGTGGAGAGACGCGCGGAGAATCCGCGCACGGCGCGGTCGTAGGTGTAGAGGATCCTGGCAGGGCGGCGGTGCGGTGGAAGGGAGCGGAGGATGCTGGAGTACCAGTGGCGGTGGGTGGTGAAGGTGAGGGGCTTGTGAGAGTGGGAGACGTGGACGATGAAGGTCTCCTGGCCGTCGGAGGAGACGGCGGAGGAGGGGAGGAGGAGGATGAGGAGAGAGAGAGTGATGAAGTAGAGAGAGAGTAAGGGCGTGTTCGGCGGAGGCTTCATTTTGTGTGACGGGAGAGTAGATATGAATATTCAGTCGATATAAAGAGGAGCCTATAAAATGGGAGTGATGAGTGATTGGTGGGTTTGCATTGCGCCACGTTTGGCGGTCTCATTCGTCGATAGATAGACTTTTGGAGATATTTGTATTCTTTTCTTGGAGATATTATTTAAATCATAGTAGCAACTAGCAATAGTTTATTATTGTGTGTACTCAAATAATTGCTTGCGTATGATTTCACGATGAATTCTTACAAGTGCACATAAACAAATGTGTGAAATACTTTTTTTTAATAACTTCATGTATTTGGTTTCAGAAAATTATGAATTTTCGATAATTTTGTAATTACACTGATAGTGAAAAACACATTTTCAATGTAATTTTCAGTTGGGCGATACCTTTGTCATATTTCATGTATATATATATATATATATATCAATTTAATACAGAAATTTAAAAGTCGCGTCACGGTTGGACTCGAACTCGAGACCTTTGATATCGGACATTAACTACTCTACCACTAGATCAACACACGCATACATATTTCATGTATATTTTGATAATACGGAGTGTAGCGAAACAAAACTTAAGGATATGAATATACACAAAAATATGTCCGTTAGAATAGGAGATAAAATACTATTTAAAGTAGATGATAGAAGGAAAGAAGAATACTCACAATATGGGAACCTCTAGATCTAATTAGATTTTTTTTAGGATAATTTAGTTAGATTTAGATCTCAAGAGTAAAAAAAGATAGCTATTAGTATTTTATCCGCGGTTGATTATTATATATATTGGAGGTAGTCTCGTGTATATCATGAACTTTTTAAAATTATAGGATAAAAAATAAGTAATATTTTTTATTAATATAAATAATACTTTATTTAATAATAAATGATAATTTTATACGTCTATAAAAGTTTTGTATATATATTGCAAATAAAATAACAATAGGTCGCCATCGTACGCAACAAAAGAGTAGCATTTCCAGTATGACAAGGGCCACGTTAACTTTTGCTAATTTTAATTACTTAATTAACCCATTATTTTCCACAATCTCTCAAAACCCCTATCTATTTAGCAAATATCAACTATTGGGCCACTTGTTCAATTATAGATAAAATCGTCAGTGGAATATAATCTTTTCGTATCAATACTAAAATAACATTGTTCCCTAAACAGAAAAAAGAAATTGAAAATATTGACTCGCAATATTTTATGTCACAATCTCCAATGCCAAAGCCAAAAAGGGGGTGGCTGGTGATTGGGGTGGGTGGATAAGGGTTGATGAGGTGGTAGTTGGGGGTAACTTTTGAATACTGCAACTTCGTTTTATTTATAATATAATTGAGCTACATGATTAAGGGTTGATTCAGGATTCATGATCTTTCACTTGTATTATATCTAAACGATAACTTAAAATACTAACAAGAAGATTTTAGTGATAGTTTTAGTCATTGTTATGAATATATGTATAGAAGTGTAGGGGTGATATTCGTAGCAAAATTAACCCAAAACTAATTATTCTTAAGGCAATCAAATAAAAAGATAAATAAGATGGGTGTGAGTATGTAAATGAACCTGACCGGTGTAGGAAGAATATATTTTTCCCATCCTTCCTATCGTTTTCTTTCATGTAAACAATCTTGTATTTTATTTTAATCAAGGGATTATATCTAAAAGTCATTTGTATCATATCAGATCACTCCAAAGTCAACATGAAACTCTTTCGAATGGTGTAATGTTAAAATGAGAATTTTTTAAGCCAAATATCTCAATTCGAACCCCACAAATGCCTTTTATAGGTCGAGACTATCACACTTATGTTTTAACTCTTTTGTGTGATTTACATGTTATAATTTAGAAACAAAATTACTTGTGTGTGTGTGTTGGCGCAGTGGTATGCCCGGCGCCAAAGGTCTCAGGTTCCAGTCATGACGTGAGCCTTTAAAATTTCGTATTAATTAATAAAAAAACAAAAAACAAAAATTACTTAGTGCACACCTCATGTAGTAGCTAAAGGTTGCCCTCCTCATAAAATAATAACTCTCTCTCTCTCTCTCAACAATTCACAGGCAACATGGGTCAAGAATTCATTTGCCCTAAAATCATCAAGTGAAATAAAACTCTACATAATTGGAGACAGCACAAATTCAAATAATAAAATTAGAAGACAAACAAAAATATAGTGCCCGAGCAAACGTACTATACCAAGTTCTGGCTGCAAATAGGTGCAGGCAAAATACTTTTCTTCTTGCAAACTCAAATAAACGAGAAGGGCTCTTTACGCATTGTATTATTACCAAGAATATCAGATTGACAATAGTAATATGCAGTCGAGTTTAGAAGCACACCAGAACTGGAGCAGGATCATGCTCCCATCTCCCATTCATGTATCTATCTACTATCACATCGTCCCTCGAGTGCATCGTCTCTCCTGCCAAAGTAACATGCTGCAACATACGAAAACAGGAATGTCTACTTCTTACCTTTGCAATCACCTTCGCAAGTATGTGAATATAAGAAAAATGAAATCATAGGAGAAACTCCTCCCATCATATCAAAAATAGGCAGGAATTAAATTCTTGTTACTCAATTAACATGAGTATTAGTAGGTCTAGAACTGGAAAACTGAACCATCAGCAAACGAACCAACAACCTATCATATACAAGTTATAACACAAGCAGAAATGCAGCAGCTAATCAAGGAAAATAATAATGTCGGGGGAGTTCATACTAGATATACGAAAATTTGAAACTGCATTTCGTTAGCCAGGCAAACACTCCTGCTTCATAATTGTAGCATTTACACATCAACAAGATAAACCCAAACAGGCTACAATATACCAGTGTCAATCTCTCTCCTCAATCATGTGCAAATACAATTTTTGTCGCAGCATTAAGAAATTAGCACATTTACAATATACCTGCCGTGAATGGCATCATTAGAATGCAGCCAATCAAAGAAAACCCATAGCAGATCCCACCCTAACAGAGAGAAATACCATATAAATTGTGATGAGGCCTGCTCCAAGCATCTTGCTAGGACGCATATCGTTATGGGGTAAGATGACGAGTGCCCATACAAGTCCAGTCAAGAGAAATCCCAAAGTGTAATACAAGCTCGAATCTTGTGGGATAGAAAACGAACCGGGCTTCTCAGACCAGGCTCCCAGCAGCATCGAGATGCCCAATCCAATTAGTGTATTGAACATGGGACCCGCATAACATCCAGACATGGCGATCTGCACGCCTTCCCCGCCATTCATGGATAATGCAACATTTGAAACCAAATCACCCATTGAGTTGCCCCAAGCCAATACGGTCACTCCAAGAATGGAAGGATTGACACCAAGAATCATACCTAATTCAACAAGCAGAGCAACAAGCTCATTTGCTATCATATAGAACCAAACTATACTCATTATAAACCCTCCTAAAACCCAGGGGAGTAAGAATCTACGTGGTGGATGTTCCGCCCGTGTGTGCTTATATGCAAAAACACAGAGCACACAACCAACTGAAATACCCAAGATATATGAAACTATTCTACTTTCAGAACTCAGGCTGTCTTGGGTGTTCCATAGGCATGCGAGAAGACTTGGTGCAAACAAAGCACAGCCGACAGCATATACCCTCGACCAGTGTTCCTCCTCCACTAAGGGGATTGTGAGTCGCCTCGGAACTGACAAAGGCAACTCCAAAAGCACACATATCTTTGAACATGAGAGGGATCTTTGTTCTGCACCTCTGTCTTCTTCATTCCATCCCCACACATTCTTGTCACCATCGGTAATCTTCGTGACTTGGTTCGAATATATTGCCACGTTTGAGGCCCACATCCACTGCGGTAAGGAACAATGAGCCTGACCTCCATAACTGTTGGTATCAAGTTCAAGCAATGAGACAAACGCAGATTCATCGTCTTGAACTCCTGAAAAAACACTTCCCTTGACGGGAAGCAAAGGGGTAACAACGTCCAATTTCAGCCTCTGCACTTGCTCCCTCAAAATCTCATTAGCAGCAACAACAAAGGCATACAGTATATAAATCGCTACAAAAGCAACAGTGGCCCCAACAGTCACTTCACCAACAATCAAGATCACGAGAAGGGCCATAAGTGTAAAAATGAAAAACACAATATCCCTTATAAAACATTTTTTATCAATCTGAACGTCCTGATCAGCTACAGAAAGGGAAACTGCACCAACAACAATGCAAGTAACAAATACCGCTCCTCCCAGTACACTATGAAGTCCAACATCTCCATTTCCAGTCCCTACAAATGCTGCAATACTAGCAAATACGTCGGGGGCACCATTTCCAAGCGGAAGCAGGGCAACCCCAGCAACAGTCGGAGAAAGCTTCAATAGACTAGAAAGCTTCTCCAACGAACAACAGAAATAATCAGCTGCAGTGTTGCCCAAAAGATAGAACAATGCAGTTAGCCAAACAGCGAGCAGCAAGAAAGTCCAAGGACTCCCATTGCAATAGCAATAGTAGAACGTTAGGTAGTCAAGAAACCCATTCAATTTGCACTGCGGTCGCGCTTTCAAGAACTCACAACTATTATCATACCCCTCGTGATCGAGCAACCCCAAACAAAGCTCAGACTGATCGTTATCGACATAATTAGGATCAGTCCTATTGACTATGATATTGGAATCTACACTTAATTCAACCATTCTCCTCCTGACCACAGATAATCCCCCTCTTGAGCTCAATTTCAGGATCGAGGATTTCCCTAAACTTCCATTATTGTAAAACATAATGATCAAAACTAAGGTACATAACCCATTGAAAAACACTCGATATCCAGGACTCTTTCTGCCGTAAAATGAATGCCTATGCCTCATCTCCCCCTCTTAGTTACAATACAATTGCATTTATACAGCAATAATTGAATGATAATACAATAATAAAAAAACAATCCGAGGACTCTATTCTGAGCAGTTAAAACCCTAGTCCATAAAATCGAACCCAAAAAAGATAAAAATCGGTTCTTGATTTGACTAACCTGCAGTGGTGAATTAGATGGCTTAAGGGTTAGAGAAATTGGGAACTAGGGTTCGGAAATTGAATTCCGATAGCTCAATCAGATGACCATTGGGCGTATCGAATTTTACGTGTAAGATCAAAATTCTGTTTTTTTTTTCGGAGGAGCTTCTCTCGGAAAACTGGTTCTCAATTATTTGTATTTTGATTTTTCTTAATTACATTTTGCTCCCTGAGTAACACTTTATAACGAAAATGGTTAATTTATTTATGATCAAACTTCTATCTATATAATTATTTTGTGGTCTGATTTTTGATAAATTATAGCATGATCTCCTCTGTTAATACATTTATGATCTGTTAATTCATAATAATTAAATAATTATGATTAAGACTAATAGATTTTTATGTGGACGGTCAATTTGTCCATATAACTCCATATGAGTAAAAACAATGTTGTTTAGTGATTTTTTCTCTTTTTAATCAGAAATTTTACTTAATTGACAACAAACTTTAGGTTCAAAGAACCTGTTAATTGGCCACCAATTTTTCAATAAAGCCAGAAAATTTAAAAATATGTTATAAATCTCACATCGAATCTGTCGATTTGAGTGGCCTTGATTGTTGAATTGCTTACGGAGTTGACCGGAATCGACCTTGAAAGTTTATTGTACTGTTGCAATGTATGTTCATTGCCAAAGTTACACTTGAATAAGTCACCAACCAAAGTCTAGTATATTTTACACTCAAAGAATTTTCCAACGATATGATGTCCATCATTATCATCATTCGATCATCGTTGTAGCTAGGGGTGTCTAACGGTTCGGTTTCGGTTAATCGAATCAATTTTTCTTAATCGAACCAATTTCTCGAAAAAGTGGGAACCAAACCGAACCGTTTACATTTTTGTTAACCGAAAACCGATCGGTTCCGTGGTTCGGTTTTCGGTTAACATAAAAAACCAATTAAAATTAATTAATAATAAAACAAATAAAATAATAATAAAACAAATAAAATAATAATTAAAATAAATAAAATAATAATTAAAAGCTGAAACTTATTAAAATGGATAAAATATTTAACAATAATTAATAAAGTAATAATTAAAATTGATTTTCATAATTTTAATTAATTAATTAGTAATTGAAATAATAATTAAAATAAAAACGATTTTTGGTTTTTACATTCAAATCGTTTCGGTTATCGGTTAACCAATAACCGAATTTTTTCAACTCGAACCAAACCAACCGATAACCAAATTTGGTTGGTTTGTTAATCAATTAATCGGTTTCGGTTCGGTTCGGTTCTAACCGAAACCGAAACCGTTTAGACACCCCTAGTTGTAGCCGAACTCGCTTTTGAAAGTCGGAGCAAATTAATAGATCATAAATATATTAATGGAGAATATCGTGCCATTTTTATAATTTTTTCAGGACCGAACCATAAAATAAATATAATTATTGGATTGTAATCGAATAAAGAACTAAAATATAGCGTTGTGTTAATAAGTTTCAATTGACTAAGATTTTTTGTTTAGTTCACTTAAAAGAAACATTAATGAATTTTGATCGATTTTTAGTTACGACCGAATATATTTAGATTGAACCGACCAGAACTACATAAACAACTTTTAATGTCATATATTATTGGGACTGAATATTTGATTAATTGAATACTTATCCGGAGCGGAAGCTTAGGTTGGGTTTTGAATAATTGAATCATTTAATTCTTATTATGCGTGATGATATGTGATTGATTGATACACGAAGAGAGAAACCCAAAGCCCTAGTCATATGTGATTGTGTGATGAGTTGTATGAAACATTTTGTCATGCACGTACGGCAGAATATGGAATGATTTAGAAGTCTGAAATTTTCTCGCGTCTTCTTAAATATTGAACTAGGGATGTCAATGGGTGGATTTTACCCGGATCGATTTGAAACCGCTCATAGCTTATTAAATTTTAAAACAGCGATTCTGGTTCTGATTTTAGACCCACTTTAGACCTAGACCATTTAGACTCATAGTTTGATATAGGGATGACAATGGTCTAGATCCGTGGATCCAGATTCATTTTTAAGGATATGGACCATCAAAATTTTGGACCCGGTGGATCTGGATTCTATACTAAAATTTCGGATCTAAATCTGGATTTCAGTTTTTGCGATCCGGATCCAATCCACATCCGACCCACGGACCCGCCATAATATAATATATTTATTTTTATTTTTAGTTTATTAATACTAAACCAATAGTGAGAAAATGGCTAGTACTAAGAGTTTGGTATTGTTTGAGTGGTTGGCCGTTGCCGCATTATTGATCGGTTGAGCCACCGATACGTACACGGTGGGAGATGATCTCGGGTGGACTAGGCCTCCTCTTGGATCAGAAATAGTATACCAAACATGGGCTAGAGTTAAAGATTTGGACATCGGTGACACCATAAGTGAGTATTAATTCGTATTTATTCAATAATATATTAGCTTAAAATAATATAATGAGGATGTTTTGTTTTTTCATGACCACAAAAACAGCCTAAATTGGGGGGCTCATTAGGAAATTAGTGAGTTAAAATTCGACCAACACATTCTATTCTAAGTCGAGCCCTGGTATAAATTTTTTGTGTTAGTCTATCATCTTAAGTCCTTACCCCACTATAGTTTCAAACTTTATTTTTTTTTAGTTTTTGGGTTTTTTTTTAGATAATTGGCTAAGAATATTTGGAAAGTTAGTTCTTGAAGTAAGAGAGGACGACTTTTTTTCTTTTGAGATATAGATAGAGCTTATTTAACTGATTTACTAAATGCTTGTGAGCCGTCAATAATGAGTATAATTTTTTTTAGCATTTTGGCTTCTTAAAGATGAATTTGCACAAAGAGAATGAAATTCCATATTGATGTGGCTTCGAAAATTGCTTCTAGCACCAGTGGAAGAAGAATAGTGGAAGAGAAAATATGTGGATTCGGGTCTAGACCCTGAACTCTGCGGATCTTATGGATTTGTCTGGATCTAATTTTTTTGGACCCAATGGATCTGGATCAGATCCGAACCCAAGCTAAAATTTTTGGATCAGACCTAGCCAGATCCGGTCCATTATCGTCCCTAGTTGATGGTCAAGTCTAGTTCGATCCGATTCTGATTTCAGGACCAGAGTCGATACTTATTTATTGTTGCTGGTCCGAGTAAAATTCGTCAATTGACAAGACTAAGTTTAAGTAGACTTGTTAAAACCGTTTACTCAGACGATCCGGGCCACTCGTAGCCCATTAAATTCTAAAGCAACGGTTTAGGTTCCAATAGGTTACGGTTCCGCACCTCCAACCGACCGTTTGCACCCATAGTTGATGGTCTGAGTCCGGATCCGATCCAGGTTCGATATCTAATGATCGATTCCAGAACTAGAACCAATACTTATTTATTGATTCTGATCCGGGTAAAGTCCGTCCATTGACATCCCTATATTGAGCGATTAATGGATTTACTTTACCCCTTTAAAAAAAGAAAAACAAAACTACTACGTTGGCATTTTATATTATCTATTTGAGATGGTCTAGTGATTGAGTGAGTTTTTTAGTTATATGTTCGAATTCCACTAAAAGTTTCTATACATTTGTCTGCCATATTTGATTTTTCAATTATGGTTTACTCATCACTTGATTTTTCAAGTGTAATTTACATGTCATTTATGATTTGCAGGTATTGCACATGAACATATGAATTTATCTAATATACATCGAAGATAGTGGATATGCGTTTCCATGGACCAAAAAATACAAATATTTACTAAAACAAAAACAAACTGAGTTGAACAATAAACAACATTTAACATGAGAACCAACTGAAATATGAAAACTGCTGGCTGGAACATAGCCAATATCAAATAATCCATTAAATAAATTTATTTATTAATTAGGAAGGAAATGCGAAGCCAAAAGAAATTAAAATGGCAAATACAAAGAAAAGAGGTGGACCAGCCTCATTCACTTCATGCACAGTTGATCCATCAGTCAAATATAACAAATTACTGAAAGTAAAAGTAGAATCAATGTAAACCAAATCTTCAATTTGTTTTTGGTACCTTAGTTTTGCTACCAGATTGTAACACGGAAATTAGTCAAACTCTCCAGTGCTTTGTTCTTCTTCCAGACATGAACTCTCATTTGAAGGGGTGCTTCTTCCCCATATAATTCCTCTGATATTATTCTTGCAGAAACCACAGAAGAATGGCTGCAACTGTCTATGTCGATTACTCAAAGTGTGGATAGTTCTGCAAAATCTAAAGGTACCTCGAGCCTATCTACAGGAAGAAGACGAAGGTTCTCAAGGCATGGAAAAGTGGGAGCTTTCTATTTCTATTGTCCAGACTTGTAGATCGAAACACCAATCAAGACCCAATAATTTGAGGCTGGGGAATGAATGTACGTACCTTATCCAATATGCCTTCCCAACAGTGGTGATCTTCTTGAGGAAATGTGGAAAGTTAATTAGGCTTTGTAGATAATCCGATAGAGAGCAAGTGCCGCTGGAGGAAGGGGCTGGGCCTCGGCCATGGCTCGTCTATCGTCGTCGGGGTCGGGCTTAGGCCTGTTCTGGGCCTAGAATTTCTTATTCAATTTATGTTCTATTTCTTTTAATTTCCTTTTGCTGGTAGAATTCTATTCTGTTTAGGTTTCTTTTTGGTGCTGGTAGAATTCTATTCTGTTTAGGTTTCTTTTTGGTAGGAGAGGCAGTTAGTATTTAAAGGTTGTAGTTAGGGTTTTGATAGGTATCGAGAAGATTAATGGTATTTTGAGCCTAAGGCTGGAAAACAGTTTCATTTGATTTCTGATTCTATCAATTTGGTCCGACCTGCCGGATCCCGATCCCGACACCATGACCATCACAAGATCGGCCACGGAAAGGCTGGATAAATTGGAATTGATCAAGAAGCAATGCAAAAGGAGATGAGTGCAGAATTTGCCGCGTCAAGACCATGCTGGGAGAAATTGTGCGCAGCCTGCAGCAATCGCAGCTGTCGGACGCCAGCTCGTCAGCGGATTATTCTTCAGCAGCGCGAGGAAAGGCACCGCAGGGAGCAGGAGATGCGCCGCTGCCCGTAGGCCCTATCCGAGGGGCAACAAACTCGCCACGGCTTCCCGTTTTCGACGGGACAGACCCGATCGGTTGGCTTGCCCGGGTCAACCAGCAGTTCGAGATTCAATTCACTGGGCCAGAATTGAAAGTGGCTACGGCTATGATATCCATGGAGGGACCTGCCTCTATTGGGCAAATTGGTTTCGGTCACGTCGACCAGGCCTTACTTGGGAGGAGTTCTCGGCAGCCTTGGTCGCCCGTTTTGACACCAGATTTAAGGGCAGCCCGTACGAGCGATTGGCAGATGTAAAACAGACTAGGAGTGTGGATGAGTACGCAACTTTGTTCGTGCAGTTGGCAAGTCAGGTTCCTGGGCTCTCTGATGATCACTACCTTGGTTACTTTATGAAGGGGTTGAAAGATTCAATACGGAGTTCGCTTAGGTTGCTGCGTCCAGGGGATCTTGAATCAGCCATGGATCTGGCAAGGGATGTAGAGGATAATTTGGCGATGCAGGCAGGGGGACGGCAGTTCCGGAGTTATAGCAGCCCAGCACCCCGGGGAAATTCTAACGGCCATCCATTCTCTTCAGCCATGAGAATAGCGCCGTCCAATGGTAGCAACGCAGTTTTAGGGGGTGGAGTTTCTAAGGGGTCCGAGCGCGCTTCCTCGGCTCAATCCGGGGTTTCAGGACAGTCCACAAGCCGTACTCGTTTTTCGTGCCTGTCTCCACAAGAGTTCGTAGACTTACGGGCTAAAGGTTTATGCTTTCGCTGCAAGAAACCTTACACTCCAGGGCATGAGTGCCCGCTTAAGCAGCTGCGCGTTATGTTGGCCGAGGAGGATGAGGCAGTAGACTTACAACATGCCGAATTTGTTGAGGCCTCGGAATTGGATGGACAAGCCTTTGAACAGGATGAGCCGCCTACGGAGGATGGGGCTCTTCTGGTATACTCCATGGCGGATATCACAAGTCCTCGCACAATGCGATTGCAAGGAGTGATCAGGGGACGAGTAGTGACAGTTTTGATAGATAGTGGGGCCAGCCATAACTTCATCTCAGCCGGGCTAATACCAACACTGTGTTTGAAACCGGATAAAACGAGAAGGTTTGGAGTTCAGTTGGGTGATGGGCGAAGACAAGAATCAGAAGGAATTTGCAAGGAAGTGGCTGTTTCTCTGCCGGGTTGCGAGGTTGTTGCTGATTGTTATGTGTTCGCTTTAGGGGGAGTTGACGTCATTTTAGGGGTCGCCTGACTGGCCACTTTGGGAGATGTACGTATCAATTGGGAAAACATGACCATGAAATTTGAGTGGAAGGGTAACAATGTTGAACTGAAAGGGGACCCTACCCTCTGCTGTGGCCCAATGGGATTACGGGCGTTAGTATGCACCCGTGATGCAGAATTTTGGGCGGTTGTATTGGACGGAGCAATCATGAGGTTGACGGGCGCGAAGCCCGAGCAACTAGATGGGGTGTTGCGGCAATTCAAAGAAGTTTTTGGGGAGCCCCGGGAACTTCCACCCAAACGGCCGACTGATCATCGGATTGAACTCTCGCCAGGGGTAGGTTCAGTTTCTGTGCGACCCTACCGTTACAGACACACCCAGAAAGATGAGATAGAAAGGTTAGTGGCTGATATGTTGTTAGCGGGAATAATTCGACCAAGTTCTAGCCCGTTTTCCAGTCCGGTGTTGTTAGTGAAAAAGAAGGATGGTAGTTGGCGGTTCTGTGTGGATTATAGAGAGCTTAATAAAGTGACGGTGCCCGACAAATATCCTATTCCCGTAATACAGGAGATGCTAGATGAGTTGGCGGGAGCAGTAGTCTTTTCGAAGATAGATCTTAGATCTGGGTACCATCAGATCAGGGTGGCGGACCCGGATATCCCTAAGACGGCCTTCCGGACTCACAATGGTCATTATGAATTCTTGGTAATGCCAGTTGGGCTGACCAACGCCCCGGCAACTTTCCAGTCCACTATGAATGATTTGTTCCGCCCTTATCTGAGGAAGTTTGTCTTAGTATTCTTTGATGACATATTGATATACAGCCACTCTTGGGCTGATCACCGAGCGCATCTTCAGTTGGTACTTGGAATCTTGAAGGCTAATCATCTTAAGGCAAACTGGAAGAAGTGTGCGTTTGGGTGTTTGAAAGTGGAGTATCTCGGGCACATTATTTTAGCCGAAGGTGTGGCGATGGATCCGGTTAAGATTAGTGCAGTGGTGGAATGGCCGCGGTCGAGTTCGATGCACGAAGTGTGAGGATTTTTGGGGCTGACCGGTTACTACCGGCGTTTTGTGCGGAATTATGCCCTGATTGCGCGACCTCTGACCAATCTTCTCAAGAAATCAGCATCACCCAAGTTCGAATGGCCGAGTGAGGCCGAGACGGCTTTCCAGCAGTTGAAAACGGCGTTGACCACAGCCCCGGTATTAGCCATGCCAAGGTTTGACTGTCAGTTTGTGATAGAATGTGATGCTTTGGGCTCTGGCATTGGGGCGGTAATGATGCAAGAGGGGCGCCCGATTGCTTATTTCAGCAAGTCTTTAGCTGAACGCACTTTGTCCAAATCGACATACGAGAGAGAAATGATGGGTTTGGTGCTAGCCGTCCAACATTGGCGACCGTATTTAATGGGTCGACGATTCATCGTGTTGACGGATCATCGAAGTTTGAAGCATCTCCTGACTCAAAAGATTGTAACCCCAGCACAACAGGTATGGGTGGCTAAATTGTTGGGGTATGTCTTTGTGATTGAATATAAAACCGGGGTCTCCAATGCAGCGGCTGACGCCTTATCGAGGCGGGGAAGGTGGTGAGTTGGCAGCCTTAAGTGGGCCGGAATGGTTGGGCATGCAAGATGTACTTAAGGAGCAAGAGAGGGATGAGTTTATACGTGGGGTAATGCAAGCCCTGCGGGATCATCCGGCAGTCGTGTGGGGTTTGAGGTGCACGGTGGCCACTTGTTTTATAAAGGCCGTGTGGTGCTACCAGCTGACTCGGAGTGGATTCCCCGCCTTTAGAGGAGTTCCATAATACGCTTTCCGGGGGACATGCGGGGGCGTTCAGAACGTACCGGCGGTTGGCGATGAGTGTGTATTGGAAGGGTATGTTTAAATCGTGTGCAGGAGTATGTGGGAAAGTGTTTGGTATGTCAAAAGGCGAAGTATGAGACTTTGTCGCCAGCAGGGCTTTTACAACTGTTGCCAATTCCAGAGTTAGTGTGGGAGGATGTGTCGATGGATTTTATTACTGCACTACCCAAGTCACGGGATACTCAACTATAATGGTTGTGGTGGATCGACTTTCAAAGTACGGGCATTTCGTGGCCTCAAGCCACCGGTCACGGCTCGAACAGTGGCTGACTTGTTTGCTCGGGAGATAGTCCGCTTGCATGGAATTCCCGTTCAATAGTCAGTGATAGGGATCCGGTTTTGTGAGTTCCTTTGAAGGAACTTTTACCTTGTCGGTACTCAGCTTAAGTTCAGTTCCGCCTATCATCCGGAGACGGATGGCCAGACAGAGGTGTTGAATAGGGTCTTGGAAGCGATTTGAGGTGCTTTACAAGTGAGCAGCCTAAACAGTGGTTACGTTGGCTTCCGTGGGCTGAATTTTGGTACAATACGGCGTTCTAGACAGCTGCCAAAATGACCCCTTTTGAAGTGGTTTATGGCCGGGCACCACCTACATTGCAGCGGTTTTTGCCCGGGGAGTGTAAGGTAGCGACAGTGGCTGAAGAACTGGGGAACCGGGATGTGATGCTGGGACGGCTTAAGGGAAACTTGGTGCGAGCCCAACAACAGATGATCAAGAGTGCTAATAAACATCGGAGGGAGGTAGAGTTTGCAGTAGGGGATTTGGTTTTTCTGAAGGTGCGGCCGTTTCGGCAGACTACGTTGGTCGGGAGGTCACATCACAAATTGGCGGCGAAATTCTATGGGCCGTTTGTGGTTGAGCGGCGCGTGGGATCGACGGCTTACAAATTGGCTCTTCCGGCCTCTAGTCGCATACATCCCGTCTTTCACGTGTCTCAATTGCGTAAAGTGGTGGGGAGTCATCCGGTGGAGGTTGAGTTGCCTGACAGTTTGGAGCTGCTAGTGAGTGTGGGTTTTGAGCCGGAGTCGGCATTGGCATGGAGGAATGTTCAAGTGCAGGGCGCGACAAGGAACAGGTGTTGATTAAGTGGGTAGGCCAAGCTGAAGATGATGCGACTTGGTTGAGTGTGGAGCATGTTCGTAGACAGTTTCAGACTTCAACCTTGGGGACAAGGTTGTTTTGAAGGAGGAGGAGTTGATAGAGAGCAAGTGCCGCTGGAGGAAGGGCTGGGCCTCGCCATGGCTCAAATCTATCGTCGTCGGGTCGGGCTTAGGCCTGTTCTGGGCCTAGAATTTCTTATTCAATTTATGTTCTATTTCTTTTAATTTCCTTTTGCTGGTAGAATTCTATTCTGTTTAGGTTTCTTTTGGTTGCTGGTAGAATTCTATTCTGTTTAGGTTTCTTTTGGTAGGAGAGGCAGTTAGTATTTAAAGACTGTAGTTAGGGTTTGATAGGTATCGAGAAGATTAATGGTATTTTGAGCCTAAGGCTGGAAAACAGTTTCATTTGATTTCTGATTCTATCATAATCACTTGGGTTCTTCAGAATTGGAGCAAATTCGCAGGCTGAGACTAATCGGTGATGCTACTTGTTGGTCTTCATCAAGATTCCAAATCAAAGAACGAGCTAGTTACAAAGACCCCAAAAAAAACAAATATTTGCCACTATGAACCCATTTTCCAGATGTTTTCCTGGGATTATTTTTTCTTTTAATGACCACAATTTAATACATATGATTAAACTATTCTTACATTGGCATTTCATAATATGAAAATAAAAAAGTAACATTTAAATAACTTACTAAAATGAAGAAACTGAGTTGAACTATTAACGAAGTTCAACATGAGTACCAACTGAAATGTGAATGGAACTGCTGGAACATAGATGGCATCAAATAACACAAATATATATAAAGAAAATTCAAAATAAATAAAGAAGGCAAACATAAAGAAAATAGGAGCACCAGCCATGCCCGAAAGGATCCATTTTGTGGCTTTCCTCATCCACTACTTGCATTTTTTATCTATCAGTCGAATATCACAAATTAATGAAAGTAAAAAAAAAGAAACAATCTAGAATTTCTTTTTCGTACCTTAGGTCTGCCATCATCTAACACGAAAGTTAGGACTCGCCAAGCTCTCCAGTTCAGCTCGAGAGCCCAGCTTGAACTTGAAGGGCTGCTTCACACTTCACAGTATAATTCCTCTTGTCCCTCTAATGTTCTTTCAACAGAAACCACGCCGGAATCACTACAACCATGTAAGTGTGGATATTCCTGCAAAATCTAAAGGGATCTCATTGAGTTCATTTACTTCATCAAGAAGAAGGTGGTGAAGGCATAAAAAGTGGGAGCTTTCTATAGTCCAGACTCGTAAGTGGTTACACCATTTAAGAGCCAAGAATTTGAGCTGCGGGATTGGCCTTCAGTTGTTTCCCACTTACCTTCACTGAAGCTCTGTCCATCGAGTGTGAGCTTCTGAAGAAGGGGCAACTCACCTATCTTATTCAATATGTCTTGCCAAAAATATTGGGATTGGTTGATATAATGAGCCAACTTCTTGAGTGAATGTGGAAAGTTAATTAGGCTTTATAGAGAACCAGATCCACTTGGATTCATCCCTTCAGAAAAAGAGCAGCTCAATGACTAAACAAAATAAAAATTGTTTATATAATGCCTATCATCAAGTCCCTCATCAGAATATATTCTTAAGTTTTTGATATTGGGAATTCTCTTAACCACTTGCTTGAAATTCTTTACTATCCCCAGATTTTGTAGATTTTCCAAAACAATGTCATCTTGGCCGTCAGGAGGATCTAGGAGATTGAGTACGTAGTTCAAACATGCCTAATGTGAGACATGTAACAAATATCAATTGGCGCAGTAACATCCCATGACCCAAGAACAATTAATGTTTGTAGATTCCAAAATAGCCAGATTGAACTAGGGAGTTCGTAACTTGGTTGAAACCGAGATAGCAAGAAACCGTGAGTTAACTGTTATATCATGCATGGCTAGCTACATGGTTAGGGAGGCGGATGGTTAATGGTAGAGGAACAACAGAACGCAAAACTGAATGTAACAGCTCACGAGAGGAGGCTCAACAACTCAACAGAAATATAACAGCATGGCTAGTGGCAGAAGAACACGTGGCAAGATTAAGAGGAAGCAGTTAGGTTAATAACTGAATCGGTTAGATAGAATGAAGGTCAGTAGACTATGAAGGCATTACTATAAATGATAGAAGCTTTGTAAAGAGAGGGTTAGCAAATGT
Organism: Salvia rosmarinus; assembly: GCA_036937905.1. Taxonomy (NCBI): domain Eukaryota; kingdom Viridiplantae; phylum Streptophyta; class Magnoliopsida; order Lamiales; family Lamiaceae; genus Salvia; species Salvia rosmarinus. Next base: position 104,434,735 of record CM072819.1, read on the forward strand.
ATTCTGATTCTCGACAACTCATACACACTTTAAACAAAACTTTCCCATTTGATTGTCTTCTTCAAAACTCTCGTATTCACTTCAGTTTTGTAGAATTTGATAACTCTTGGAGGTGATCACTCAGTTTGGATACGACAAGTGGTATCAGAGCAAGAAATCACGCCGACCGCATTAGAGCAATTCATGCCCAGAAAAACAAGAATGGAAGCAAGAGTATCCAACATTGAAACACAAGTTGCGAAGATCTAGCAGCAACAGGAATCCATGATAACCATGATACGAGCACAATTCACGGAAATGAGGAAGGAAGCACGAGAAAAATGCAGCAGCGAGCATGACAGTGGAGACGAAGAGATGGGCGAATCCAGAAGAGAAAGGATGAGAGAAACACACAGCCAGAGTAAGGAAGGAGGTAGTTCAGCTCAACCAAACTCTTTTTACTGTCGCATGCCAAAATTGAAGTTTCCTAAGTTCCATGGAGACAATCAAATGCAATGGATTAGGAAGTGTAGTAAGTACTTCGCAGTAAATCCGATGAATGAATATGAATTTTTTTTACTGCGGCTATGTACATGTAGGGGGTTACAAATCTATGGTATCTAGAATATGTGGATGGGATAGAGGAATTACCATGGAAAAAGTTTAGTGATATGGTGATTGATAGATTTGTAGAGGTCAAAGGGAAGAATTTGGTGTCGCAATTCAATCAGTTACGGCAAGAAACGGATGTAGCAACATACACCAGAAAATTTGAAGAACTCAAAGCCTTCATTGCAGTGAGTAATAGAGATATGGATGAAGAATACTTCATACGATGTTACATAGGGGGTTTGAAAGATAAAATATCAAGCATTGTGGAGATGTTCGAACTAGTAAATTGGAGCAGGCTATCAAGTTAGCTACTAGACAAGAGTTGCAGTTGAGAGCTGTGGGAAGGAGAGTTAGACAGATCACTAAAGGGGCTGACTACAGTTGGAAGAGACCAAGTGAGATCAATACTGGAGCTGCAGCAATCGAAAGCCTTCCAAAACCAGCCAACTTCAAAAAATTATCACCAGCTGAAATTGAAGAACGAAGGAAGAAACGGCTATGTTTCAATTGTGATGAGCCGTATCAATTGGGCCATAAGTGCAAAAAGCTATTCACCATAATATGTAAAGGCGAGGAAGATGGGACTGAACTGATTCTACACGACTTGGAGACGGAGGAGGAAGATCTACAAATCTCCTTGAGCGCACTAGCTGGTCAGTTGGCTACAGACACCATAAGAATCCAAGGCAAGGTGGGCAATCATGCAGTCACAGTATTAATAGATACCGGGAGCACACATAGCTTCTTAGATCTTACAGCCGCACAAAGGATGAAATGCGAACTGGAATACACGAACCCACTATTGGTGACCGTTCCGATGGAGGACAGATTAAATGTAACACACGCTGCCCAAGTTGGAATGGGAGATGGGTAACTGCAAATTCAGCGTCCCATTAAGGATTCTCCAACTAGGAGGCTGTGACATGGTTGTAGGAGTAGACCTAATGAGACAAATGGGGCCTATTACCTTTGACTTCAATGATCAATGCATCACTTTTCACAAAGAAGACAGAGCGGTCGCACGTCTTGCAAGGCGTAAGGCAAGAAGTATCAATAAGAATGATCTCACCAAGCGGTGCAGAAAACTATCAAGAAAGGCAAAGGAACTTTATTTGGCTGCCTATGTATGTTGAGCGCAGACAAGGTGATTCAAGATTGCAAACCCAGCGAGGAAATGATCCCATTGCTCACACAATACACAACTATCTTTGAGACACCTTCAGAGTTACCACCACAACGGAGTCACAACCAAAGAATCATGTTGAAGCCAAACACTGGGACCCTTCAAACAGAGAGCATACAAGTATCCGTATCTACAATGAGTGGAGGTGGAAAAACTCGTTCAAGAGATGCTGCATAATGGAATAATCCAACATAGTACAAGCCCCTTCTCCTCTCCGGTATTACTAGTTAAAAAGAAGGACGGGTCGTGGCGATTCTGCATTGATTACAGAAAATTAAATTCTCTCACAATCAAAGATAGCTTCCTAATACCTTTGATCGACGACCTTCTTGATGAATTAGGGGGAGCAACGGTATTCTTCAAGATTGATCTCCGAGCAGGATATCACCAGATTTTTATGCACGAAGAAGACGTACACAAGACAGCATTTTTTTACGGCTAGTGGGCTGTATGAATTCAAGGTTATGCCCTTCGGCCTCACAAACGCACCGGCTACGTTTCAAGCTCTCATGAACTCAGTCTTTAAGCAACACCTCGGTCAGTTCGTGCTCGTATTTTTTGATGATATATTGGTATATAGTAAATATGTGAATGAGCATTTGCAGCACCTGGAAGCTGTCTTCATCAAGTTACACGAAAATAAGCTGTTTGCAAAGGCATCCAAATGTGTATTTGGGCAGACTCAAGTGGAGTATTTAGGCCATATTATCAGTGCTAAAGGCGTGGCCCCAGACCCACAGAAGATTCAAGTGATGGTGGACTGGCCCAAACCACAAACACTGAAAGCATTACGTGGTTTTCTCGGATTAACCGAGTATTATCGAAAATTCATCCGCAATTATGGTACAATAGCGAAGCCACTCAACAACCTCACAAGGAAAGGGGGATTCCAATGGTGTGAGGATGCTAAAGCAGCCTTTATCACATTAAAACGCGCTATGACATCGACCCCAGTGCTTGCACTTCCAGATTTCAACACTTTATTTGTGTTAGAAACCGATGCTTCTTACAATGGTATTGGTGCGGTTCTTATGCAGAATAACCACCCCATTGCGTTTATTAGTCAAGCTTTGGCTCCAAGGAATAAAGGTCTTTCCACGTACGAGAAAGAGTTCTTAGCTATTATATTAGCAATTGAGAAATGACGTTCTTATTTGCTTCATGTGCAGTTTGTTATACGGACTGATCATCAAAGTCTTAAACACCTACTTGAGCAGAAACTATCAACCCCTGTGCAGCATAAATACTTGACGAAATTGCTTGGGTTTGATTACATGATAGAGTATAAACGAGGTGTTGACAACAAGGTTGCAGATGCATTGTCCAGACGGGATAAGTTTCGCAGTAAGTGACATGCTATTACCGTTTGTTCACCGTCATGGATGGGAGAATTAATTGGGAGTTATGAGGGGGACGAAGTAGCGCAAGAAGCAATGACTTCATGTACGATAACTCCTTTCAATCTGTCACTGTTTTCGTATAGTGGGGGACTCTTGCGGTATAAAGGAAAGTTATTTGTGGGCAAGAAGGGCAACTTACGCACAAGAATCATGGAGTATATGCATAGTTCTAACTATGGTGGACATTCGGGCATTAACACCTTCCAATGGGCGAAGTCTATATTCTTATGGCCGACGTTACGGGTGGATGTGCAGGAGATGATAAAGAGTTGTCACCAGTGCCAATTAAGTAAACATGAATCTTCGAGATCACCAGGATTGCTACAGCCGCTCCCTATTCCAGATCAGGCATGGCAGCATATAACAATGGACTTCATCGAGGGCCTTCCTCTTTCAGCTGGTAAGAATTCCATTTGGGTTATCGTGGATAGATTCACTAAATACGCGCATTTTGTGGCTCTTCAGCATCCATACACAGCATCTCATTGTGCGGCTGTTTTTCTCGACACAATTTACAAACTTCATGGGCTGCCTCTCAGTATCGTATCCGATCGTGATCGAATTTTTACTAGCCACTTTTGGAGGGAATTGCTTATTTCATTGGGTATTAAGCAGCATTTGAGTACGGCTTACCACCCCAAACGGATGGGCAGAGTGAGAGAGTAAACCAGTGCCTCAAAACCTACCTTCGATGCATGTGTGGTCAAGCTCCTAAGAAATGGATCTCGTGGTTACCATTGGCTGAATTCTGGTACAACACATGCTACCACACGTCAACACGGTTCACTCCCTTTGAAGCTCTTTATGGGTACAAACCTACACCTATGGCGTTGGCATCATATATCGAACCCCGTGTGATTGGCGTGGAGGCAACAGTAAGGGATAAACTGGACATACAGTTACAGCTTAAACGCAATTTGCAGAAAGCTCAAGATCGTATGAAAGTGTCCGCTGATCGTAAGAGGAAGCACAGGGATTTCAGGTTGATGATTGGGTGTATCTTAAGTTGAAACCCTATCGCCAGCTCTCCCTACGATTGCATAAAACATGGAAATTAAGTCCTCGATATGCAGGGCCCTTCCAGGTTACTCGGTGGGTTGGTTTGGCTGCATACGAACTTCGACTACCGCCCACGTCCAAATTACATCCGGTATTTCATGTTAGCCTTCTCAAGCGCTGCATCAAACCTAATCACTCGGTCACAGCGTCGTTACCAGAATTTGATGAAGATGGCAAAGTGATGCTTATTCCGGTTAAGGTCTTAGCCCGTAGACTTGTTCGAAAAATAACAGTCCCTGCTCTGAAGTGCTCGTGCAATGGTCTCATTTACCTGAAGAGGAAGCGACTTGGGAGGATTTCTCGACAATGAACACCAAGTTTCCAGCGTTGTTTATGACTTGAGGGCAAGTCATGTGTGAAGGAGAGGGCAGTGTTATATCATGCATAGCTAGCTACATGGTTAGGGAGGCGGATGGTTAATGGAAGATGAACTACAGAACGCAAAACTGAATGTAACAGCTCACGAGAGGAGGCTCAACAGCTCAACAGAAATATAACAGCATGGCTAGTGGCAGAAGAACACGTGGCAAGATTAAGAGGAAGCGGTTAGGTTAATAACTGAATCGGTTAGATAGAATGAAGGTCAGTAGACTATGAAGGCATTACTATAAATGATAGAAGCTTTGTAAAGAGAGGGTTAGCAAATGTATTCTGATTCTCGACAACTCATACACACTTTAAATAAAACTTTCCCATTTGATTGTCTTCTTCAAAACTCTCGTATTCACTTTAGTTTTGTAGAATTTGATAACTCTTGGAGGTGATCCTCAGTTTGGATACGACATTAACTAATTGATGCATGTTTTCTAAGTATTCTGGGTCAGTGAATAGAAAACTAGATGAGCACAATATCCTTAGCAACCTGACCCGTGGTAGCTTTTGCTGCCTAAGATTCCAAATCAAAGAACGAGTTAGTGAGATAGACGACAATGCGTTTACTCTCCCTTCATCCTTTGAAATAAGTAACCCTTCAGGACTTGCAACGACACTGTAAAACCTTTCTTTTTGAGCTTCTCTCAAGCACAAGTCTCTCAACAAGTCATGAATTTTGCAGTGTTTTATGTTTCAAGTACTACCCAACTCATCAATCATAATGACATTTCTATCAACAAACTCCTATAGATACACTTTTGCTATTTCTTCCAAGCTTTTCCCACTTACTGGTTTTAGAAATCCTTCAGCAACCCATAATATAATGAGCTTTAAGGTACAGACACTTTCATCTTCAGGATATACTCCCATGTAGAAAACATGGTTTCAAATTGAAATTGTTTCTTCGCCTACTTGAGTAACCGTCGTGCAGACTGTTTTCCACACATAAAGTAAAACAAGAAGTAAAAACTTAAAAAATACAGAAGATATTTTTCTACAGATTAAAACTATGATATGTAGATGTCAATGTATGGTGAAATTATTCACTATAAATGTACAATGAATTTATAAAACTCACTGCTTTATCAAAAATAAAGTCGGATACTCTGAGTCGAAAACTATCTATAAAAATACAAAAGATTTCCTTACAATACTCATGTATAAAACAAACACACTTCTAAAACAATTAGAAGTTAAAAAACTAATGTTATCGAAAATGTTACTAAAACAGACTCAGAGACAGGAACAAATCTTCATGTTTTCTTCAAGAATGCGTATGTAACTATTGCAGATATGTCTCTCTTATATAGGAGATGAGAGGCATTGAGCTGCACATCTTGGACCAAGTATTGGTCCATAAAGATTGAATTGGTCGTGACAGTTAAAAGCTCTAGACAGTTCTTGAAATATAGGAACATATCCGATTCACTCCTTCATCCTTATATCTATGACCTGATTCTCGTGTTTCTCGGTGTGTTGCCTCAGCATCTAGTTTGACATCCGTATCCTGCACACACCAAAGTGAAGAAAATACAAAACCTTAAAAATAACTAAACTTCAGATATGAGGAGACTCGTTCACAATTAAACTAACTCCAACACATAATCTAAAAATTGCTTATAGCTCATGTGTAATATTTTCAGGCAGCGTTCATCATCCTCTAAATTAATTACTGATTTTAAAATCTCTTCTACGGATTCCCAAAATTCTCTTGTAAGTTTGGATTTAGCCAGAAATCCTCCAACTACAACAATTGACAATAGAAGTCCTTTGCAACTTATTCCTATTTTCTTTCCCATTTCCTCCAATTCAAGTGGGCAACCATTTTCACCAGAGCAGGTCCCAGGCTATCAACCTCATCCAAACGTTTCAGCTCAAGGCTATTAGAGTTGGGTAATTCAGAAGCCAAATTCGATATCTAGTTGTTATTACTATTCTGCTACCATTTTTGTCGTTTGGTAAAAACCTCTTCACTCCATCCCATGCCTCAATGCTCCACATATCTGGCCAATCACTCGGTCAATATTTGAACAAAAAAGTAATTTGGTCACAATTTTTCTCAATCTTGTGCAAAATTATTGTGAAGGTTTCCGTGAACTCTGGTATAATTGACAGTTTGATGGCAAAAAAGTCTAAATAATATTTCTTTTACTCATTTCATAAAATAATATATAGTACTATGAACCCGTTTAAATATGAAAAGTTGAATGTGTTTTGCTTTATTTGTGGCCGATTGGGACACTCAGAGAGTTACTGCGAGAAACTCTTCTCTCTTGATAGCAGTGAAATCAAACGAGAATGGGGGACGTGGATTAAGGCGGTGGATAGAAGAGTTGGAGCTTCGGACAATGGTAGATGGCTGCGATCAGGTGGTGGAAGAGACGGCGGCGATGAGAGGTGGTCACCCCCCACAGTGGAAACGGAGTCTAACAACCTTGGCGTGAAAGATGGGATACGATTTGGGTATAGGAAGGAAAGTCCGAGAAATCAGTATGAGTTTCCATGCAAGCAACAAAATGGAGAGGATTTACGGAGGAACACTCGGAATGAATCGGGGGAGGCAGTTACGGGAGGGGCCGTTACTGAGGAAAGTGAGGCGATTTTTCCGGGAGAGGAATTTACGTACGGGAGTTTCGCCCCCATCCCAGTCAAGAAGCACACTCAGTTAGTTGGGCACGTAGGGGGAGGTTTACCCCCCATGCAAGGGGGTAATAACAATTTTGCCACTGGAGAAGAAAGAAAACGCAGACGTGAGAATGAAGAAGGAGCGTTCTCCAAGCAAGTCAGTTTTTCGCCAGATGTTTTTCCTTTGGAAAATACCGAAGATAACAGAAGCGAGGTCCTTTTTTTAGCGGCAGGTTCCGGCTCCGGGACCAGCCGATCCCAATGAATATTATCAGCTGGAATTGCAGAGGTTTGGGTCATCCTCTCGCAATTCCGACGCTGTGTGAACTTGTGAGAGTTCACAGACCCCGTGTGATCTTCCTTTGTGAGACCATCGCTCACAGGCAGAAAGTGGAAGACATACGTCATAGAATTCAGTTTGATGGAAGTTATTCGATTGATTGTGTAGGTAGAAGTGGGGGTCTTTGTATGCTTTGGAAGGAGGCGACTGAATGCACAATCTTTGGGTCTTCTAGGAACCATATTGATGCCAGAATTTCGGATACTCACGGGGTTTGGAGGCTTACGGGCTTCTATGGTTTTCCGGACAGGCGCAGACGTAGGGACTCGTGGAATCTCCTTCGCAACCTTAGTAATATCAACAGCTTACCGTGGGCGGTCATAGGTGATTTTAATGATCTCCTTGACCCTGGTGACAAAAGAGGAAGAGTGCCACACCCTAACTGGTTGCTTGCAGGGTTCAGAGCGGCGGTGGTGGACAGTGGGCTATCGGACATGCCTTTGGCGGGGCATCAATTCACGTGGGCGAGGAGGCTGGGAACTGGTTTTGCGGTTGAGGAACGTCTGGATAGGTGCATGAGTAATGGGGTTTGGCTGGATAAATTCCCCAATTGCAGATTGGAGACCATCATGGCTCCAATTTCCGATCATTGTCCCATTTTACTGAGAACAGACATGATTACACGGATGAAGAGAAATAGTAGATTCAGGTTCGAGAATAAGTGGTGTCTGGAGCCGGAGCTACCGAGTATTGTGAGGAACTGCTGGCTGAATTATGAGGGGCTTGAGGTGATGGAGAAGCTTACGGGCACGTCTACGGCGCTGGTGGAATGGGCTAAACAAAGGAGCCATAAGGATAGAGGTAAAAAAAGGTTTTTACAGTCAAAAATTAGATTCCTTCAAGAGAGACAGAATCTAGCCGATGAAGTGGAGCTTGTAAGAGCCAAGAAGGAGCTCCAAATCTTGTTATTAAGTGAAGAGGAACACTGGAAGCAAAGAGCCAAACAATTTTGGCTCAAGGAGGGGGATAGCAACTCCAAGTTCTTTCATGCTATGGCATCTGCTAGAAGAAAAGTGAACACTATCCTTCGGCTTCAAAGATCCGATGGAAGATGGGTGTCCAATGCAGAAGGAATTAAGGACGAAGCTTTGGGTTACTTCTCGGAATTGTACAGCAGCACAGACGATGACCATCACTCGGATTTGGTGCTTAGAAGAATCCAACCTATGATCTCCGAATCAGAAAACTCGAAATTGACTAAATCTCTTCGTATTGAAGAGGTCAAGGAGGCTCTTTTCCAGATGCACCCGGATAAATCCCCGGGACCTGATGGGTTCAACCCAAAGTTCTATCAACATTTCTGGAGTCTTTTAAAAAATGATATTTTCTCGCATTGTCGAAAATGGCTGGAGGAGAACAAGCTGCCAGAGAGGATGAATGACACTACCATCGTTCTTATACCTAAGGTGGAGAAGCCACGCAACATGAGAGAGCTTAGACCTATCTCCCTTTGCAACGTGATTTATAAGATTTTGTCTAAAATATTATGCAATAGACTGAAGAAGGTGTTACCTTACTTGATTGGTGTCTCTCAGTCTGCGTTTGTGGAAGGTAGAGCCATCCAGGATAATATCCTTATAGCATTCGAGGCTATACACTCTATGAAACGTAAGACGAGGGGTAAGAAAGGTGATATTGCGTTAAAAGTGGATATTAGCAAAGCATATGATAGAGTTAACTGGAGGTATCTCGACGCGGTGTTGGATAGGCTTGGGTTTTGTGATAAGTGGAGAAGATGGATGTACATGTGTATTGGGACTGTGAAGTATAATGTCCTTGTGAACGGCGAGCTGGTCGGGCCGATCACCCCGAGTAGGGGCCTTCGTCAAGGAGACCCGCTGTCACCATATCTTTTCATTTTATGTGCAGAGGGTCTTTCTGCATGCTTGAACTATGAGGTCAATGCGGGCAGCCTTCACGGTATCCGGCTTGGTAGATTTGGCCCTCCTATCTCCCATCTTATGTTCGCCGATGACTGCATGTTTTTTTGTAGAGCTTCCCATGAGGAATGTGTTAACCTACGGCAGCTCCTTGATAACTATGAGGTTGCATCGGGGCAAGCCATCAATTACCAGAAGTCGGGGATTTTTTTCAGCAAAAATGTGGGGGAGAGGGAAAGAAGGATTTTCTCGGGTATCTTGGGTGTATCACAGCCGTTGAATCTGAGGCGGTATCTTGGTTTGCCGTCCTCATAGAGAAGAAGAAGGAGATTTTGGGTACCTCGAGGAAAGGCGTGGAATCGGATCCGTGGTTGGCGGGAAAGAATCTTTCTCGTCGGGAAGGAAGTTCTCATTAAGGGAGTTGCGCAAGCCATTCCGGCTTCGTATGTCGATTTTTCGCTCCCGGTGTGTCATGAAGAGATGGAAAATTGATGAATAGCTACGGTGGGGTAGAAGTAGTGAGAATAGAGGGCATTAGTTGGATGAAGTGGGAGCGGCTACGTGTGGCGAAAGAAAGTGGGGTATGGGCTTGAGTTTGACTCTTCAACATCGCCATGTTGGGAAGATGGGTGGCGTCTCTCGACCGAACTCGTTAGTGTGCAAGGTTCGAAACCAAATATTTCCTACGGGACTTCTTATCGCCAATGTTGGACATAGCCCTAGCTTTACATGGAGAAGCATTTGCGCGGCACAGGAGTTAGTTAAAAGAGGGGTTAGATGGAGGGTTGGTACTGGTGCCGATATTAAAATCATGGATGAGGCGTGGCTTCGTAGAGATTCAAACTTCTATATTTCCGGTGTGAAGTACGCTGAGTATCGTAACGCAAAAGTTTGTGAGTTGATGATACCGGGAGCAAAGGAGTGGGATGTTGATCTGGTGGAGGAGCTGTTCGATGAATGCGACGCGAAGGTGATTGTGGATACTCCTATTCCGTCATTGAATGTTGAGGATAGGAGGATATGGCATTTCTCTAATAATGGGATATACTCGGTTAAATCGGCTTATAACCTGGCGTGCTCGCTGACCATTAACAACAGTTGGGTGTCTGAAGGGAGTTGGAAGAATATCTGGAAGCTGCAAATTCCGCCTAAAGTGAAGATTTTCCTTTGGAGGGCGGCCAGAGATAACCTCCCGACGAAGGCAAAGCTGTGGAGTAGGGGGATGAATGTGTCAGGGGAATGTTGTATTTGCAAGAGGGATATTGAAACTGTTTGGCATTCTTTTGTGTCGTGTCCTTTTGCCGAGTCTTTGGAAGAAGGTGAGGTTGGACAGGTTGTTAGTGAATGTGGGGGAAGGACAACGAGCTTCATGGACGTGTTGTTCTCCTTATTAACAATCTTGATAAAGACAAATCGCTTGGTCAAGATGATTCTCGGCAAACTGAAAGATAGAAATGCAGCGCTTTGGGAAGGGATCTACCCTAATCAGAAGAGGTCTTGCGATTTGGCGATGGGAAGTAGGGAGGATTGGCTGGTTCTTGTGAGGCGAGAAGTTCTATTGATGGCAACACGCCCAGAGAGAGTCGAGAGAGCTGAGGGTGGCATGACATGGAAGAGGATGGAACAAGTGTAATGTCGATGCGGCTTTCTTCCAGAAACTAACTCCTTGGCATTGGTATGTGTGCGTGATTTGAGGGTAACTTCATTATGGCGAAGACCATTAGGAGGTGGGGTTACGTTAAAGTGGAGGAAGGAGAGATAATTGGTATCCAGAAGCATTATCCCGGATTAAAAATCTCAAATTTCTAAATGCATTATTGAGAGTGACGAAGATTGCTTGCGATGCTATCAACTCCCGGTAGTTAACTTCTCGGAGTTGGGTTGTATTGCTTCTATCGTCGGGATTCTATGGCTTCTAATGGGGAGTTTTTGTTAGGCTTATTAGTAGGAGTATAATAAGATTGCCCAACGTCTGGCTAGAGTAGCCAACGATTTTGATTTCGTGCATGTTTGGGAAGAACCCCCATCTTTTGTGGAGGGTCTTCTTCGTACACCATGTTCTTGCTAATAAGATTCTTATCGTTTCAAAAAAAAAAAAAATCGCAACAAAATACATTACGATTAAACTGCTACATAGGCATTTCATATTATAAAATGAAAAGTAGTATTTAAATGATTTACTAAATCCAAGAAATTGAATTGAACTACTAAACAACATTTGACATCAATACCAACTGAAATATGAATAAAACTGGTGGAACATAGTCAAATAAACCACACATATATTTTACTAATAAATTTGGAAGGCAATGAGAATTCAAAAGAAGGAAGCCAAATATAAAGAGTAGGGAGCAAGCATATTGCATATGGATTCATTTTGTCGGTACATCAAATATCAGCGATTAATGAAAATAAAACAAAATCAATCTGAATCAAATCAACAATGTAACACGGAATTCAATTTGGTACCTTCAGAAAACAGATGTAACATGAAAGTTAGACGCGCAAGCCCTCCAGTGCCTCGTCCTTCTCCAAGAGCGTAACTCTCACTTGAAGGGCTGCTTCGTCACCGTATAATTCCTCTTGTTCCTCTAATATTCTTTTAGCAGAAACCACAATAGAATGTTTGCAGCAGTCCACCTGAAGTACTCTAAGTGTGAAACTATCTGCAAAATCTAAAGGATCTCCTCAAGCTGATCTAGTCGATCAAGAATAAGGTGGTCAAGGCATGGGAAATGGGAGCTTTCTGTTCTCCATATTTCAAGACCATCACAATAGCGAAGATTCAATAATTTGAGACTGCAGAATTGTCCTCAGTTGTTTCCACTGCCTTTCTTTGAACCTCCCACCATAGAGTTGGAGCTTCTGAAGAAGGGCAGCTTGCCTATCTTATGCAATACGCCTTCCCAACATTGGGAAAAGCTGATATCTAGAGTCAACTTCTTGAGTGAATGTGGAAAGTTAATTAGGCTCCATACACACCTCTCAAAAATTCGCAGCTCAAGTACTCAAGTTTATCTAGATAATCAAGATTGGTGAGACAATACCTGTCATCATGAAGCCCTCATTATAGCGTATTCTTAATTTTTGATATTGGGAATTCTTCTAAGCACTTGTTCCCTGCACTTGAAATCCACTATTATCCCCAATGTTTGCAGATTTCCCAGAACAATGTCATCTTGGCCGTTTGGAGGATCTGGGAGACAGAGATATTTGACATGAACATGCCTGATGCAAGACATGTACCAAAAATGAGTCGGCACAGTAACCTCGTTAAATAAGTAAACAAACAATGTTTGTAGATCCCAAAACAGCCAGATTGAACAAGGGAATTCCCACTTTGCTCTAGCCGAGATAGCAAGGAACCGTGAGTTCACTAATTGATGCACGTTATCTAGGAATTCTAAGCTTGAACTTAGCATAGAGGACTTAGATGAGTCCAATACTCTTAGCAGCCTCGAATTCAGCAGTGGTAGTCTTTCTGCGTAATGAGGTTTCCAAATCAAAGAACGAATCATTAATGGCACAGGCAACTGGGCCTCTCCGGTACTTAAAATAACAATACGGCGTTGCCCATTTTCTCTCCCTTGTGGCGTACTTGTGTAAAACCTTTCTTTTTGAGCTTCTCTCAAGCAAAACTCTCTCAACATGTCATGAACTTTGCAGCATTTTATGTTTCCAGTACTACCCAATTTATGAATCAAAATGAGATTTCTACTAATAAGATCCTCCAAGTACTCTTTTGCTATCTTTTCCAAGCTTTTCCCATCTACCGCTTTTAGAAAACCTTCAGCAACCCATAATTTAATGAGCCACGAGGCATGAATCACCTCATCTTCAGAAAAAACTCCAACGTACAGAAAACATGGTTTCAAATAAACTGGCAATTGCGTATAGCTCATGTGTAATATTTTTAAGCAACGCTCATCATCCTCTAAATTCACTATTGAATTTAAGTTTTCTTCTATGTATTTCCAAAATTCTCTTGTACGTTTGGACTTGACCAAAAATCCCCCAACCACAACAATTGATAATGGAAGTCCTTTGCAACTTTTTGCTATTTTCTTCCCAATTTCCTCCAATTCAAGCGGACAACTTTTTCCCCCAAACACAGTGTTGGAAAGCAGGTCCCAACTATTAGCCTCATCCAAAAGTTTCATCTCAAGGCTATCAGAGTTTGGTAGTTTAGAAGCCAAATTTGATAGCCTAGTTGTTACCACTATCCTGCTACCATTTTTGTTATCCGGAAAATAATTCTGGACTCTATCCCATGCATCAATATCCCACATATCATCAATTATAATCAGGTATTTTCTACCACACAAGTGTTTGTACAACTTTACTCCTAATTTATCCTCACTCAAGCACTCATCAACTTCGTTAATATTTAATTGACGAGATAATTCTGCAAAAATTTCTCGAATGCTATATTCTTGGGAGATGGTAGCCCAAGCACAAATATGAAAATGCTCCTGAATAAGACGCTCTTGGTAAATATTTAAAGCAAGAGTCGTCTTACCAGTGCCACCCATTCCTACAATGGGAACGATTTGTAGATGTTGGCAATGAGAAGTGAGCTTATCCATCATTTGAAGCTTCGCATCCTCAGCACCCACCATGCAACTCTTCTGCGCAATCGAATTAGATCTCAAGGAATCAGGAATCGTTGACTTTGTGTACAGCTGTTGTTGGACTCCTACAATCTCTTTGATTTGGATGGCCTCTTCTTGGATCAACAGCATTTCTTCAATCACCTTCTCTAGAGCTTCATACAAGCTAGCATTGGAGCTCATCTTTTCACTATCACTTGTGATCTGATCCACAATATGGGATTCAATGGCGTCTTCGGCCGCATAAGCTGCATCTAAAATCCGACTTTCCAAAGGATCTGCTTCTGTGCTGTAAGCAAGATGGGGATTATAGCCTTCCAGAAATTCCATCAGGAAATTAACCTTTTGAGTGAGGAGAAGAACATGTTTGCTGTAGAGAGAAATAGGAGGGTGAGGATAATTGTGAAGGTTGTTTATGATATTCACAACAGAAACAAGAGCTGCATAAGCCGCCATGACTTTGAGCCTGTGTTATTTGGTTGGAGTTGCAGAGAGTGTGAATGAAAATAAGGCTGTGATTCTGAAATCTCAGAATGTGGCCATATAGTATATTCTTTCCGAATGTTTAATGGAAACTTAGTGCGTATGTTTAAAGAAAAGCAATGGAATTTGTGTCGGTCTTAAAGATAAAGCGACTGGGAAACATTATCCTTTCACATATATTATCATCCTGATTATTTATTTAATTCATGCCGCTAATACGTCTGATATCCGGCTCATTTTCTATGTCATTTATCAGGCCCAAAACATTTCTCGGCCCATTTGAACAAATTCCACCCAAATCAATTATTTTAGAGAAATGAAATAATAATATACCAATCCAATTTTCGATGACAGAGGACATAATAGAAACTAGAAGAAAGTAGAAGTAAAGAGAACAGGAAAAGAGATTGCGGGCTAATCAGTTGGGCTAGGAAGAAAATATAATTGGACTGCGACAAATAATATATCAGGGGTTGTAAGACTGATTTACAGGGTGTTTGGCTGAAACATAAATTTCTTCAAATCAATTTTAAAACATTTAGGGCTTATAAACATGGAAAGTGTTTGACAAAATAATTTCCTAAACAATTTATAAAATTGTGAAAATAAAACTGACGAACATAAGTTCTCTTAAAATAAGTGAATTCAACCCCAACTTATTTTTTCATGTTTGCAAGTAACGTTGAATTTATCAAAATAATCTTACTATCAACATATATATTATCGAGTTCACCTCTAGTCAATTTTCTCTCTCTAACTTACGATTTTTTCTCTAGCTTATAAGCTAAATTGCCCAAACACTTTGACAACTTATAAGCTCTTCAAACATTATGTCTTATAAGTTCTTGAAACATCTTATAAGCTCTTAGAGCTTATAAGCTCTTTAAAATAAGCTTAGCCAAACACCCTCTTATTGTTTGATGGGGTGGTCGTTTAATTAATTGAATAATTATTATTAAATTAATTTTAATTAAAATTAATTAAAAATAAATTTTAGTTGTGAATTAATAAATCCTAATTGAAATTAATAAATCTTAATTGTAAATTAATAAACCCTAATCGTGAATAATAAATCCTAATTGTGAATAATAAACCCTAATTTTTAATTAATAAACTATAATTATAAATTAATAAATTCTAATTTTGAATTAATAAATTATAATTAAAAATTAATATCTTTAATTATAAATTAATAAAATTTAATTATCCTTACTCATCATAATTAATATATAATTATTTTAACAAAAACAAAGTGAAATTTCATGGTGGTAAACTCACCCAAGATTTTTTGTCTTGTTTGAATTTCGAGGTCATTTTAAGGTTGGACGATAAAATATAGTACGTTGATAAGATGCTTCTTATCCAACTAATAAATTAGAGATTCAATCAATTAGAGAATTAGATTAACAAAAAGGCCATTGTAGAAGTAATTTAAATATAGTACGTGTCTTCCATGATCAATTAAATATGAAAATTTGACAAATTTAAGAGACATAAACACAAAACTGGTAGTATGCCACAGGCCTTAGGTGTCGGACCACGACGTCATTTATTCTTTAAACTATAAATCTTTCTGAAAAATCGATTCATTATCTATATATTCAAGCTCAATTATTTTCAAAATATTTTCCTCCTATATTTCTTACATTTATAATTAGTATTTTACAATAACCTTTCTCTCTTCCATTAAAAATCTAATAATTCTAAATACTCAAAAATATTATATTAATTTAATATTTGACACTATAATATCATACATTATATTCATAAACTTTATATTAAATTTATTTAAGGTTAATGAATTTTCATAGCATATCATGAAATCAATTGAACTTTTATTTTAAAGTTGAACATCCATTAAAAACATTAGATCTAATAAATTTCTAGACATGAAACGACTAAATCATTGAACATATATTGAGTCGGCTCGAATTATATTTCAAATCAAGATGTGAATTCTTATTTATCTAAAAGAAGAGGTTCCAACGGTTAGCGTCATCTAAAAGTTTCATCTCAAGGCTGTTAGAGTTGTCTTACCAGTGCCGCCCATTCCCAAAAGGGAATGATATGTAGATCATGGCAATGAGAAGTGAGCTTATACTTCATTTCAAGCAAGACATAGGGGGTGTTTGGCTAAGCTTATTTTAGAGAGCTTATAAGCTCCAAGAGCTTATAAGATGTTTCAAGAGCTTATAAGAAGTAATGTCTCAAGTGCTTATAAGTTGTTAAAGTGTTTGGATAATTGATCTTATAAGCTAAAGAAAGAATTGTGAGTTAGAGAGAGAAAATCATAGTTAAAGAGATAAAATTGACGAGATGTGAAGTTGATAGTGTATATGTAGTAAATAACGAACTATAATAAGGTTATTTTGATAAATTCATTGTCGCTTATAAGTTTATGGAAAAAAAAAGTTAGGATTGACCAACTTATTTTTAGGGGAGCTTATAAGTTGTTTGAGCTTATTTTCACAGCTTATAAGCTGTTTAGGAGCTTATTTTGCCAAATAATTTGCAACAGCTTATAAGCTACTAAACATCTTATAAGTTGTTTTAAAGAGCTTATAAGCTCAGCCAAACACCCTCATAATCACACTACTCTTATGCGCAATCGAAGAAGATCTCAACGAATCCGGTGCAGCTGATGTTGGACTACCACAATCTCTGATTTCCATAGCCTCTTTTCCAATCAACGCCATTTCTTCGATTACCCTCTCTAGAGCTTCATACAAGCTGGCATCCGGAGCTCATCTTTTCCACATAGCTCACAATATGAGATTCGATCCAAAGGATCCGCTTCCGTGGTGTAGCTAAGATGGGGGTTATAGTCTTCGAGAAATTCTTGGAGGAAAGTAAGCTTTTTACTGAGAGACTCAACCTGCTTATTGTGGAGAGAAATAGGAGGTGTGAAGGACCGAAGGTTACGTATGATATTCATAACAGAAACAAGAGCTGTATATGCCGCCATAATTTTGAGTCTTCTTTGTCCAAATTAAATCTGATATGACAATCCTACGGCATAATTTGAGTGAGATGACCTAAATGTAAAATGCTGAGGAAAAGTAAATAAGTATATAGTCACGGGTTTAATTCAATTGGTTAAAATTAACGGATTTGAAGCAACGATCAAAGATCAAGCCCTAAAATAAAATAGGCATATAATTACGTTAAATGTCAAGAAAAATCATCATTAGCTGGAAAATGGACTCATTATGTGGTTTTGCTCATCCAGTCTACAAGTCAGATATCAAAATGAAAGTATAAATAGAATCAATCTGAACCAAATCTTCAGTTTCCTTTTGTACGGCTTAGAACCGGGAGCATGTAACATGAAAGAAAAATCTGGAAGAAAATACAGTCAACAAAATATATAAATTTCATATTTTGTGGTTGATCATTGTATCTGAAGCTAAAACATCATTCAAAAATATAGAAAATATGCGAGAAGGAAACAAAAGAACAAAAGATCAAGCACTTTGAAGGGCAAACAAGATTTCAAGAAGCTTATGTGAAATTGGATCTTTACTATACCAATTACTCAATCACACGCGTTCTTACATCAACATTTTATCCCTTAATTCCAATGTTTCACTGATTTAATTGGATAAAAGAAATTATGAACATCTGAATCCTATTTCACTTCTCATGCATATCCCCTTTTCTCTATGTTCCTAGCCAAATGATTCATGTTTCGCCTCAATCTGCTGTGGACTGAAGAAAAAAATAGGACCTGCATCTGAATTTTTTTAGGGCGTTTATTTTTTAGAATTAGTCTAGATAGATAAAAATAATAAATGTTGATCCATTGTTTTACTTATATGGATTGAAAAATTGAGATATCCAAAGTCTTTGATAATTTATATCACTTGAGCTAATTTTACTTAATTCATATCCCATTAAAAGGATGAGATTTGAGAAATCTCATTACAAAGGATAAAAATATTCAGTTATTTATCTTATCAATCATGAAATTACACACCCCTAAGAAGATCATTAATTTATTTCAAGAATTTCGAGATTTTAATCTTTTTTCAAAATTCTTAGGGTTGAAAAAATCATAATTTCCCTTGGCAAGTATTTCATCCGTCTACCATATTCATTCATTTAATTCCATTTTAGTCTATCCATAAAAAATGTTTATTTTTCTTTTTTGAAAACATCAACTTTACATTTTTACACTAAACCTACCCACATATTTACAAAAAACCAATCATGGTCTATTTTTTTACATTCACTATCCATTAATATATTAATTTATTATCCATATGACACATCTTTTAATCTATTCATTTATTACATCCACTCACTTTACATGCATTATAATATTAAAATTTGTGCTACCAAAATTAATGAACGAAAATGGTGTATCGGATGGAGTAATAAATGACATCTATTTTTGGAATTGCTGTTGTGAGCAACCAAGGAATTGGCCTACTATTTATATGTTGGAAAGAAGAAGAGATTTTCATTAGGGTTACTTAATCAGTTCCATTGGACGAAACTTTTAACAAATTCCCTAAATTAGATGGCACTTTGAATCCCGAATGCTCGTAAAAGCCGAAGATGAGCATTGTCTCCGCCAAGGAAGGAATCGGAGAGGAATTCGCCCAAGAGGGAGAGGAGGAAGATGGTGTTGATCAAGTCGGTGGTGGTGTTCTGCTAATTCAAAGCGTGTTTTTTCTCCGTTATGTAGGTTTATAGGTTTTTTTATGAAGTTAATATTAAATTTTTTAAATTGGAAACAAAGGGGTAATATGATATATTTATAAATACTTACTATCATTTTAAATAGGGACTATTGAATAAAATGATGGTCGTGAACAGAACCATCCAAGAAAAAAATGATTACGGGCTAATAAATTGGGCCGAAGACAAAAGATAATTTTGGCCTCTATGCAGTAATGTATATATATGCTCATGGTTAATGCATGTTATTTAAGCATGACATATAATTAAGACTTAAAAGGTTTGCTCATAGTACTACTTAATATAGAAGCATTTATTATTTACATAAAACCATCCCTAGATTGGTTGTATTATAGAACAAATGTCTGCAAGTTTTGGGTTCTAGTCAATTCTAAAAAGAAATTGTAAATTTTGTCGATTTTTGTCGATCAAGTTTTATTTAGTAGTACAAAAATAAGGTTATTGTCGTATAAATACACAAACTTTGACGTGATTTTGGTTTTGTACACAAACTTTAAAATGAGTATATAAATACATGATCTTTGATTGATTTTGATTTTGTACACAAGTTTTAAAAGTAGTATACAAATATACGAACTTATAAATTATAGTAATTTTACCATAATTTATTTTTTGGTCAAATTAAAACTGACATTGCATTAGATATGATGAGTTCGCAACGATGTGGAAATCTTAAAGTTCGTGTGAGAAGAAGAAGACATTTGTAGTTCATCATTTACTCCATTTAAAAATGGTGGGTTTAAGATTTGAAATGCTTTCTTCGTTGTGTGTGTTTGTGTTATATTCCTTTATTTATTTTTTCTTTCTCGTGAAGTGTATATGTTTTTTTGTGTGTGTTAATGAGTCAATATGCGTGTTTTACCAAGTGTAAATGTTTTTTTTTATTTTATTTATTAATTTATTTCCACGTCGTTATCAACTCATCATATCTAATACCATGCAAGTTTCAATTTAGTCGAAAAATAAATCGTGGTAGAATCACTAAAATTAATAAGTTCGTGTATTTATATATTCATCTTAAAGTTTGTGTGCAAAATCAAAATTATATCAAAGTTCATGTATTTATATACTGTTGGAAAAATCTTAATTGGATTTACATATGTTAAAATTAAATATGCATAGTTGTCTTTTAGTAATCCAATTAAAGTGGTCTATTAAGGAAATATTATGGATTAAAAGGATATTAATTAATCATGGAATTAATTGTGTAGATACCATAAAGAGATTTATGTTTTGTTGAGGGACCAAATTGCAAATCTAGTTTAATTACTTATTATATAAGTAGGGTTATGCCTTCTGCAGCGTTCTATTTAGAAACCCTAAAGAAATACTGTTCGTTTGGAAGATCCATACAACCACAATCAAGATTCAAGATTTATATATGGATTCAGGTACGTTTCCGCTTTAGTTATTGTTTTCTCGGATTATCATTATAGAGTTATGAATCTAGGGTATAAATTGATGATTGGAATATCCTATTATGTGTATAAAATTCTAACAAGTGGTATCAGAGCTTCTCTATACATGATTATCTGAGAATTATGAATTGCAACTGACAGTTATTATTATTATTTTTTATACGGATTCATCGCCGAAAAGTATCGAAACATATTTACTGAATTGGTTTCAATAATGGATTCTAGTGACAGGTTATTCACGAAATCAATTCGCAAACAAGTTTATCAAATATTCATGAATTAATTCAATTATGGATAGGTTCAAAGTTTCGATATGCGTGAATTGATATGCATGATTTGTGGTTTTATTGATAAGTTCAATTGAAACTCAATTGTATACGTGTGATTACAGTATATTGAAAGCTATAAAATATTCATGAATTGGTTTAATTTTGTGGATTCAGTTCATTGGTTTCATTTATGTCATGGATATGCGTGTTTTAGAAAATCAACGAGTTTGTCATTTACTGGGCTCAGTATATGGAAAATTGATCTTTCTAAGTTTTGTCGCAACAGATATATTCGAATGTCAGACTTGTTTTTATATGCATATGTGATGTTGTTTTGGTATTTATATTGAATAGAGGCTTTGAATAATTGTGTGAATTATATTGATTTCGAAAATTTTAGGTTATTCAATTTTATTTCCCCACATTACAGTTTAAAATTGATCATTCAATTTTAAATTTGTTTGATACATCTCATGTTCCTATTTGATTTATTAATATTCGAGATAAATAAATTGAAATAAGATGTCGCCACGTGGACCTCTTGTAAAAATTTATTTATTAAGAATATTAAGATGGTTGTGTGAGTGTATATTAATGCGGTATTAGCCGCCCTACGGGAAGGTTAATGCTTGGTGAATGTCATAAACACTTGTGGTGGTAAATACGTGACAATTTTATGGTAATCCATGTAAATAATTTGTCATTCCACGGATGACAATTGTTTGACAGACTTATTGTCGATGATTTGATCACTACACGTAGGACCTATTTATAAGTTAATATTACGTCCACAGACTTGATATTAATGTTATGCCGGGTTTCTCGAGATGTTATCTTCTTATTTGAATTTAAGATTAATTGTGGTGAGCATAAAGTTGATTTTGTTTTTTGTTCTCTGTCCAGCTATGATATCTGCTACTTCTATATCTGCTAATACCAACAACATTCTCATGCTTAATGGGTCAAACTTCAAGGATTGGAAAGAAAATGTTATGATCATTTTGGTGCATGGATCTAGACTACGCGCTAAGAGTTGAAAACTCACTCCTCGGCGAATGCAAGTTCACGAGGAAAACGGAACTTTGAAGTGGGATCGCTCAAATCGCGTTAGTCTAATGATCATTAAGCGGCATTCGAAGCCTTTCGAGCACGGTTTCGATGAAATTACTACAGCCGGTGAGTACCTTGCGGAGATTGAAAAGCGTTTTGTAAAAGCGATAAGGCCGAGACAAGCACTTTTAGCTAACTTGATCTCACTAAAGTATAAGGCAAGGAAACATAAGGAGTACATCTTACGGATGTCTCACATTGCTTCAAAGCTAAAGGCACTAAAGCTCGGGGTGTCGATGACTTACTCGTGCATTTAGTTTTGATATCTCTTCTGCACAATTCGGTCAATTTAAGGTCGATTATAAGCGCAAAAGGAGAAGTGGACTCTTAATGAGCTCATTTCATATTGTGTGCAAGAAGAAGAAAGGTCAAGCATGATAACCGAAATTACTCAATGCTAGTAATTCTAAAGACAAGGGCAAAGAAAATTTAACGTTGGGAAAGTCGCTAAAGTTGATGGTCCACCACAAAGAAACAAAATGCTGAAAATTGATTCTAAAGGTTGTTTCTTTTGTGGCAAACCCGACACATGAAGAAAGATTGTACCAAATATCGTGCTTGGCGCAAAGAAATGTACATTTCTTACTCAGTCTGCTCAAGTCAATTTAGCCAGACCTAGAAACACTTGGTGGTTAGATTCGGTGCAACTACTCACATAAGTGTTTCAATGCGAGGTTACTGAGCTACCGAAAGCCAATGATGGTGAAAGATACATCTATGTGGAGATGGCAAATCGGTGGAAGTGGAAGCAATTGGGCATTTTAGATTGTTGTTAAGAACCGGATATTTTTGGATTTGAAAGACACTTTTATTATGCAGTCATTTAGACGGAATTTGGTTTCTATTTCCTTATTGGACAAATATGGTTATTCTTGTTCATTTGGAAATTCTGAGTTTTGTCTTTCATTAAATTCCAATATAGTTGGTGGTGGTTCATTAAATGTCTATGACAATCTATATATGCTTGATATTGTACCTTCATATAATGAATCCTTGCATGTTGAATCAAGAGGTACTAAGCGAAAAATAAGTAAACAAAATTCAGCAAAATTGTGGCATAAGCGTTTAGGTCATATCTCAAAACCGAATTGAGAGACTTGTGTCGATGGTATATTGGATTCACTTGATTTTCGAGACATTGATGTTTGTGTCGAGTGTATCAAAGGAAAAGCAGACCAAAATAAAGAGATTGGGTGCCAACAGAGCTACAGACGTCTTACAATTGATACATACGGATATTTGTGGGCCATTTCCTAAGCTTCTTGGAATGGTCAACGATATTTTATATCTTTATGAGCGATTACTCACGATTTGGGTACCTATATCTAATTCATGAAAAATCGAGACCGGACATGTTCAAAATTTTAAGGTCAAGTTGAGAATCAACTCAACAAAAGAATTAAAGCTGCATCGGATCGACCGTGGAGGTGAGTACTATGGCAGATATGATGGTTCGGAGAACAACGTCCGGACCTTTGCTCTCTTCCTAGAGAAATGTGGAATTATCCACGAGACACCATGCCAGAACACCTAGCATGAATGGTGTTGCTGAAAGACGAAACAGAACTCTAAAGGATATGGTGAGAAGTATGATTAGTCATTCGTCTCTACCAGAATCACTCTGGGGAGAAGCACTAAAGACTGCAGCTTATATTCTCAACAGGGTACCAACTAAAGCAGTTGCTAAAACACCTTATGAACTTTGGAATGGGCAAAAGCCTAGTCTAAATCATTTGCATGTATGGGGATGTCCAGCTGAGGCTAGGCCTTATAAGCCAAATGAAAAGAAACTGGACTCCAAAACAATTAGCAGCTATTTTATTGGTTACCCAAAGAGATCAAAGGGTTTCAAGTTTTACGATCCCACTAGAAAATTATTTTGAGATGGGAGCTGCGGTATTTTTGAGGATGTTGAGCTTTGGGGAGAAATACGTTAGAGACATTACCTTTGAGGAGGATTCAATTTCGACTCTACTATCGCTTCTAGTAACGTGCGTGCTTTTATTCTGCGTTACTCGAGAAGCGATTCGTAACCTCAACAGGATGATGTTGAAAATATCCCCACTGAATGATCAAGTTATCCAAGAAGATCAAACTCCGGTTGATCAAGTTATTCAACAAGATCAAACGGTTGATCAAGTCATTCAACAAGATCAAACTCAACAACCTCAAGAGCCAATGCATTAAGAAGATCCACTAGAGAGGAGAATGCCATTCAGAATGATTACGAAGTTTATCTTCGTGAATGTGAGGAAAATAATGGATTGATGATAAATGATCCTATCAATTATCGCAAGCCATGCAATCTCAAACTCGAAATGTGGAATGATGCTTTGATTGAGGAGTGCAGTCAATGTTAGAAAATGATGTATGGAAATCGTTCCATTACCTCCGGTGTGAAACTATTGGTTGCAAATGGATTTTAAAATCAAGAGGATTCAAGAGGCAATGTGGAACGATATAGGGCTCTTCTTGTAGCAAAAGGCTATACTCAAAGGAAGGCATTGATTTGAAGAGACTTTCTCTCGGTTTTCTCGAAGACTCTTTGAGAACAATTATGGCATTGGTTGCACATTTTGATCTTGAGTTACATCGGATGGATGTGAAAACAGCATTCTCAATTGTGACATTGAAGAGACAATTTATATGGAGCAACGAAAACTTTGTGGTTGGAGACCCAAAGACTATGGTTTGCAAATTAAAGAAATCCATCTATGGACTCAAGCAAGCTTTCGTCAATGGAACCACAAATTTCATCGGGTAGTAGTCTCGTTCGGATTTGAGGCTAATATTGCGATGATTGTGTGTACCAAAAGTTACGTGGGAGTAAGTGTATTTTTCGGTTTTGTATGTGGATGACATTTTGCTTGCCTCAAATGACAAAGGATTGTTGCACGAAACCAAGGATTTCTATCAAAGAATTTTAAGATGAAAGATCTTGGGAAGCTTCTTTGTATTAGGAATCAAATACATCGAGAACGTTCTCGATGTATTCTTGGATTGTCACAAAGGGTATATTGAAAAAGTGCTACAAAGATTTGGCATGCGAATTGCAAACCAATTGATAACCATATAGCTAAAGGAGACAAGTTTAGTCTCAATCGGTGTCCTAAAATCATCCGAAATTAAGGAAATGGAAAAGATCCCATGTGCGGATGTTGGGAGTCTAATGTATGCTCAGTTCGCACAAGGCCGGATATAGCATTTGTTGTTGGTATGTTGGGCGATATTTAAGTAACCCAGTATGGATCATCGAAAGCGACAAACGGGTTTGAGGTATTTGCAGAGAATAAAAGACTTCATGCTTACATACGTAAAATCGATCAGGTGAGATCATTGGGTATTCGATTCGATTTTCTTTGGATGCCAAGATAGTAGAAGATCTACGGGTTACGTTTTCCTATTGGGTGGGGAGCCATTTCATGGAGAAGTGCTAAGCGGACACTTGTAGCACCTTCTACTAAGGCGTGAATTCGTGGCATGTTATGAGGCATCCAATCGAGGAATATGGTTGCGAAATCTTGTCTTGGGCTGCGCATTGTTGGAAATATTGAAAGACCAATAAAGTTATATTGTGTGATAACTCGAAGATCTATATTCCAACAACAACAGGAGTTCTACTAAGTCAAAGCACATTGACATTAAGTACCTGGTTGTGAAAGAAAGAGTACAGAGTGGTCAGATTGCTATAGAGCATATAGGAACAGACTCGATGATTGCGGATCCGCTAACAAAGGAATTGACACCCAAGGTCTTTCATGGGCACACTACTCATATGGGTGTGTTATTGCTTCAGAATACTTTGGTTTAGTGGGAGTCTGTAATATATTAATGCTTTATAGTTTATTTTGGAATCATTTATGTATTTTGGTATTTTCTGTATAGACATAAAGTAATTGATTATTGTACTCTGTCATTTTATTTATTATTATTGATCTCACTAAGGAATAAGGTGGACCAATTGGAAATAGATATGTTAGATCACATTGCATATAATATCCAATGCTACGCATCTATGATTGATCTATGTCATTTGATTATATTAGTATTCGTGATTACTGATGGGTCTATTCACGCTTAAAGTGATGATGGCCTCTTTAGTCCTATACCAATATGATCAATGGACGAGATTGCTTCAGAATATCCTTACATGTGACAACAAAGTTTGAGCTCATAAAGTGATGCATGTTTGTTCGGTAACATATATAGTCCAGTGGAGATTGTTGGAAAAATCTTAATTGAATTTACATATGTTAAAATTAAATATGCATAGTTGTCTTTTAGTAATCCAATTAAAGTGGTCTATTAAGGAAATATTATGGATTAAAAGGATATTAATTAATCATGGAATTAATTGTGTAGATACCATAAAGAGATTTGTGTTTTGTTGAGGGACCAAATTGCAAATCTAGTTTAATTACTTATTATATAAGTAGGGTTATGGTCCCCAAACGACAGTAGAGAAAAATCCAGAATCTGCATTCCTTCTGCAGCGTTCTATTTAGAAACCCTAAAGAAATACTGTTCGTTTGGAAGATCCATACAACCACAATCAAGATTCAAGATTTATATATGGATTCAGGTACGCTTCCGCTTTAGTTATTGTTTTCTCGGATTATCATTATAGAGTTATGAATCTAGGGTATAAATTGATGATTGGAATACCCTATTATGTGTATAAAATTCTAACATATACTCCTTTTAAAGTTTATATGCAAAACCAAAATCATATCAAAATTCATGTATTTATATGTCAATAACCTACAAAAATATTACACATGTGGCCAAACACTCACCTCTATTTGAACAAAAAAAAAAGTAATTTGGTCACATTTTTTCTCAATCTCGTGGTAATTTATTGTGAAGGTTTCCGAGAATTCTGGTATAATTAACAGTTTGATGGCTAAAATAATCTCTCTTACTCATTTCACAAAATAAAATATATGGTACTATGAACCCATTTCGATTCATTTTCAGATGTTTTCCTTGGTTAATTTTTTCATTTAAAAATCGCAACATAATACATAAGATTAAACTACTGCATAGGCATTTCATATTATAAAATGAAAAGTAGCATTTCAATGATTTACTAAAACAAAGAAATTGAATTGAACTACTAAACAACATTCGACATCACCACCACCTTAAATATGAATAAAACTGATCAAATAAATCACAAATTTGTTTTACTAATAACTAATATAAATTTAAAAGGCAATGAGAATTGAAATAAAGAAGCCAAGTATAACGAGTAGAGGAGCAAGCATATTGCATATGGATTCATTTTTGTCTGCTCTCCCACGGATTCACTGTACATCAAATATCAGCGATTAATGAAACTAAAAATTAAGCATAACCAATCTGAATCATATCAACAATGTAACACTTCTTTTTGGTAGCTTTCTAATATGATATAACATGAAAGTTAGGAGCCGCCAAGCCCTCCAGTGCTTCATTCTTCCGCAAGAGATGAACTCTGACTTGAAGGGCTGCTTCTTCACCATATAATTCCTCTTGTCCCTCTAATATTCTTTTAGCAGAAACCACAACAGAATCTTTGCACCAGTCCACCTCAAGCACTCTTAAGTGTAGATATTTCTGCAATATCTAAAGGGATCTCCTCCAGCTCTCTTACGTGATCAAGAATGAGGTGGTCAAGGCATGGAAAGTGGGAGCTTACTGTTCTCCATATTTGAGGACCATCACAGTAGTGAAGATGCAAAAATTTGAGACTGCGAAATTGTCCCTCAGTTGTTTCCCACTGCCTTTCTTTGAATATCCCATAGTAGAGTTGGAGCTTCTGAAGAAGGGGCAGCTCGCCTATCTTATCCAATACGCCTTCCCAACACTGGGAGAATCTGACATCTAGAGTCAACTTCTTGAGCGAATGTGGAAAGTTAATTAGGCTCCATATACAACTCCCAAGAATTTCGCAGCTCAAGTACTCAAGTTTATCTAGATGATCAAGATTGGTGAGACAATACCTGTCATCTTCAAGCCCATCATCATAGCGTATTCTTAATTTTTTGATATTGGGAATTCTCTTAAGCACTTGTTCCCTACACTTGAAATTCACTATTATCCCCAATGTTTGCAGATTTCTCAAAACAATGTCATCTTGGCCGTTAGGAGGATCTGGGAGATAGAGATATTGGACATGAACATGCCTGATGCAAGACAAGTACCAAAATCAGTCGGCACAGTAACCTCCAGCCCCGTAAAATGTGTAAACAAACAATGTTTGCAGATTCCGAAATAGCCAGATTGAACAAGGAAATTCCCACTCTGGTATAGTCGAAATACGAAGGAACCGTGAGTTAACTAATCGATGCACGTTTTCTAGAAATTCTGCGCTTGGACTGCCTTGAGATATGGTTGAGTCCAACACCCTTAGCAGCCTCAAATTCAGCGGTGGTAGTCTTGGGTATTCAAGTTTCGAAACCCAAGAACGAACGAAGCGATGTTGCCCTTTGTGGATTAGTTGCGAAAACCTTTCTTTTTGAGCTTCTCTCAAACACAATTCTCTCAACAAGTCATGAACTTTGCAGAATTTTATGTTTCCGGTACTGCCCAACTCATCAATCAAAATGAGATTTCTACTAATAAGCTCCTCCAAGTACTCTTTTGCTATCTCTTCCATGCTTTTCCCACCTACCCCTTTTAGAAACCCTTCAGCGACCCATAATTTAATGAGCCGCGAGGCACGAATCACCTCATCTTCAGAAAAAACTCCCATATACAGAAAGCATGGTTTCAAATAAACTGACAATTGCTTATAGCTCATGTGTAATATTTTAAACAACGTTCATCATCCTCTAATTTTACTACTGAATTTAAGTCTTCTTCTATGCATTTCCAAAATTCTCTTGTACATTTGGACTTGGCTAAAAATCCTCCAACCACAACAATTGACAATGGAAGTCCTTTGCAACTCTTTCCTATTTTCTTCCCAATTTCCTCCAATTCAAGCGGACAACATTTTTCCCCAAACACAGTTTTGGAGAGCAGCTCCCAACTATGAGCCTCATCCAAAAGTTTCATCTCAAGGCTATTAGAGTTTGGTAATTTAGAAGCCAAATATGAAAGCCTAGTTGTTACCACTATCCTGCTACCATTTTTGTTATCCGGAAAATAATTACTGACTCTATCCCATGCATCAATAGCCCACATATCATCAATTATAATCAGGTATTTTCTGCCATACAAGTGTTTATACAACTTTTCTCCTAATTCATCCTCGCTCACACGCTCACCAACTTCATTAATATTTAATTGACGAGATAATTCTGCAAAAATTTCTCGCATGCTATATTCTTGAGAGATGGTAGCCCAAGCACAAATATCAAAACGCTCCTTAATAAAACGCTCTTGATAAATGTTTATAGCTAGAGTAGTCTTACAGTGCCACCCATTCCTACAATGGGAATGATTTGTAGATCTTGGCCATAAGAAGTGAGCTTATCCATCATTTGAAGCTTCGCATCCTCAGCACCCACCATGCTACTCTTCTGTGTAATCGAATAAGATCTCAAGGAATCAGGAAACATTAACTTTGTGTGCAGCTGATGTTGGACTCCCGCAGTCTCTTTGATTTGGATGGCCTCTTTTTGGATCAACACCATTTCTTCGATCATCTTCTCTAGAGCTTCATAAAAGCTGGTATCGGAGCTCATCTTTTCCCCATCACTTGTGATCTGATCCACAATATGGGATTCAATGGCGTCTTCGGCCGCGTAAGCTGCATCTACAATGCGACTCTCCAAAGGATCTGCTTCTGTGCTGTAACCAAGATGAGGATTATAGCCTTCCAGAAATTCCAGCAAGAAATTAACCTTTTGAATGAGGAGAAGAACTTGTTTGTTGTTGAGAGAAATAGGAGGGTGAGGGTGAAGCTGAAAGTCATCTATGATATGCATAACTGATACCAGAGCTGTGATGAGATATGGCCCAACCGCTCAGACCCACTGATAGTTTCAAACGACAGTACCTGACATTACAGACATGCGCGGTTAAACCAAGGGCCCATCCTTAAACCCTAATCACCTCCAAACTTAATCACCACACCCTACAGGGAGGTGAGGGGTCCCTACATGGAAGGAAGAGTCCTACATGCGAGAGGAAGAGTCCCTACATGGGAGGATCGATCCCGCGTGGGGTCCTCGATATGTATAAATAGGAGTTAGATCGAAGTTAGAAGGGCAAGAACTTATTGAATCTTGAGAGCTTTTTAGACATTTCATTGTAATCCTACATAGTGAAAGTATTGAGGTCACCTCCGTGACGTAGATCTTATTCTCGATCGAACCACGTAAAAGTCTTGATGTTCTTTACTGCTTTACACAAATCTCATATATTAACATACACTAGATTTATCAAGCTGCATAAGCCGCCATGGTTTATTATTTCTTTGGAGTAGCAGAAAATGGAGGAAGCTCAAGGTCATCTACTGTTTAACTACAAATTTTCATTAAACATCCACTCATTATTATATTTAAAGTTCCTATCGAATCAATGCCCTCCACACAATCTTGCCCCACCAATCTTTTCACACCTACATTCATTATCAATCGTATCTTATAATTATCTAGTCTCTCCTTCTAAATTACCATTTTCAACTATCATCTATCACTCAATTTTTTAATATTTAATTAATTTCACTATCATATTTATATTATTTTTTTTCTCCAAATCCAACCATCTCTATTTTTATTAGTGTACCATAACTACGCAACCACCCAATCACATAATTTTATATTAGTATTTTATTTTCTCAAATAAATATAATATAATTATTATAATAAAACAAATTATTGTTATTGCAAAAATTATAAAATACAAAATTAAAAAACTTATAATCTATCTGTCCATGATAAATGTATCACAATTATTTGATTCAGTGTTCACATTCTTTATTATTAACCTCATAATTATTCATTATTTATCAAAAAAATCATTCATATAACTCATAACCACTTTATTTATCAAAAAATTATTTCTACCATTCACAACCTAATACATAGTGAGACTTTTTCTCCACTCAAGTAATGTCCATCAATAATTTTATTAAAACTCGTGTTGTCCACAAATTATGCACTTATTGTGGATGGATGGAGTATAAAATAGAAAATATAATATAATACAAAATAAAAAAATCAAGAATACAAATTACAACAATCTAAATATGAAAATGTAATAAACAATCAATACATAAAATAGATGACAAAAATTACGCATTTAGTTACAATTGCTGAAATTTTTTCCAAATATGCTCGATGAAGTCGTATAAAAGAGCATTGTGAGCTTCTCTATTACGAAGTTGTGACCTAGTTTTTTATATAACACGAAGGCTTGCAATCATATTCGTAGAGTATACGAAATTATTATTTTCTTTTCCATCTTCACATAAACTATTTTTCTATTTAAGTCGATTTTCTATAAATTATGTTGGATCATGATAGTTTAGGTAACTGTTTCTTTCATCTTCTACTATCATATTTTGCATGATGATGCAAACAATCATTATTTTTCCCGTGATATCATGATCCCAAATAAGTCATGGGCGCTTGATAAAAGCAAAACGAGCTTGTAGAATTCCAAATGCTCTCTCAACATCTTTTCTGACAGTCTCTTGATGTTGAGCAAACAACTGGTGCTTTCGAAGTTGTAGACTATGAATGGATTTGACAAATGTTGTCTATTGAGGATATATGTCATCTATGAGATAATATCCCATATTTCTTTGTTGGTCATTTACAACATAATTGACTTTTAGTGTTTCACCTTCCAAGAAATCATCAAAAATAGGAGATTGATCAAGTACACTGATATCATTTTTTGCCCCGATGTTCCAAAAAATGCATGTCGGATTCATAGGTCATGCGTTGCAACTGCTTCCAAGATAATTGTTGGCGCACCGCTCTTTCACTGCCCATGCATTAGGACAATTTTTCCATTCCCAGTGCATGCAGTCAATATTTGTCCAACATGCATGGAAAGTCGCATCGTTCTCGACTTGAAGAAAAGTTGCAATGTCTTCTTTAGTGGGTTGAGGCACTATTTGGTTGTGCAAACAATTACATTAGTGTTGATGAGACACCAAGTAAACGTTAGTGCTACATCTTCTTGATCTGTCCAACTTTGTGGATTGTTGGAAGGCTTCTTGTGTGTTTGTTGAACATTTTGAAATGAGTTTTAGGAGATGTTTTGAGAGGTTTGGTGATATTTGAAAATATGAGAATGAGTAGGATCATGTGAGAATTGAGAATTCATATTATAATCGGACTCTGCTACAGTGTGTTAGAGTTTAAAAGATTTTCAAGATTGTGATAACAAGCTTGGGAGAGATTTAAATTATGAAAATTGTAAAATTAAATATTTTCTCAATCCATAGAAAAATAGAGAAAGATATAATATATGTTATAAGTAGAGAAAAGAAGAAAAGTTTTATGTGTGTGAAAATATAACGAATTTGATCTCTATTTATATAAAATGAAAAAATACGAATTTTGATATTTTTTTAAATTATTATATAAAAAATATTAATTTTATCTATTTATCTAATAAAAAAATTTGAGTGACCAATAAAAAAGTGACACACAATTTCATTTATTGAAGAAATAAAAGAGAAAGACCATGGCTGGTCTCATTTTCTAATGGTCGACCATGATCAATCAATAAACTTGATTTTTATTATTATTTTATTTGCTGAGGTGGCGTTCCACCACCACCATTATGGCCGCTGTTACTGGTAGTCTAAATTAATTGATTTTATTCCCTACATACACGAATTTAATTAACTTAAATTTTTAGAAGATAATTGTGACCTGATTCTTATTATTTATCGAGACTTAAATGTAAATTAATTTTCAATTCGATTTTATTATATGATTTTTGGCCTCGGCTTGGTACCTAATCAAGTTAAACGTTGGACTTTTGTTGTAATTTATCAAAACAACATGAAACAAAAGTCACTTCACAGTAGCAAAATATAGTCATGACGGATAATCTTGTTTTAATAAGGTAGAAAAGACATGATTGGAAAGTGCATAGTGGTGGAAACAGAGGATAATCCCTCTATGAATTAAATAAATACGTAATTGATAGAAATGGACTCTCATTACTGGTGACATGTGGTCTAATTGGACTTATGCAAAGTCTTGATAAAATATCAATATTTGAGAAATAAAAATAAAAAATAAAATAATAAAAAAAGGGTGGCGGTGGAGAAGGAGGTTTCTGGGGCGTCAAATGGCATATTCTGCAATATTTGGTACACGGCCTTTTTGTGTGGTCACCATAGGTGGTGGGTGAGATTGCTGAGGATAAGGTCACCGTTTCAACCTAAATATATGGTTTTTCCACATATACTATTTGAAGAAATAATTGATTCGTGGAATACATAGTAAGATGTATGATGCATAGCGTGCTATATATGACATGAACAAACAGAAACTAATGAAAACAGCAAACTAACATAAAAATTTGATGACTCAGTTCGACGAACCACCCACGTCAGTTGGGGGGCGTGCTGCATAGTGTGTTACGTATGACAAGAATAATCATACGAACATAAACAAATGAAAAATGAAAGTAACAAATCAATACAAGAACTTGATAACCTAGTTCAATGAAACACCTACATCTTGGAAGCTTATCTAGGGAAAACAATTCACTATCTTAAGTTAAGTTACAAATGACTCATAATAAGACTCTACTATACTAAGCTTAGTAGCTTCCCAAAAGTCCACTAACGGCATACTGCTAGATTTGTATGCACCCACACACAACATAAACATGAACACTGTATGCTCACCACACAATCCCTATTTATACTAAAGAGTATACAACTCTTTTATAAGTGATAACAAAGAAGCTCAATAGTGTTAACCTCACAAACATTTTTAGTAGCACGAATGCAGGAACTCATACCAGGAAATGATATGAATGATATGAACAAGACATATATATTATCAACTTCTAACTTTTCGAACGTGAGATGGTCTTTAAATACTCTTCAAATCCCGGATCTTGTGAATGGGCCAAATTAACAAGATACATTTCTTATATGAATATGAAGACATGTTCTCGAAATAAAGAATAGAAAAGTTCTATTCCAATAAGGAAACTGCCATGTATATCAGACATCTCGTCATGACACATTTGAAAGCATACGTACCTCTGAATGCAACATAAAACATTTGTCTGAGTACAATGACAAACTTCAACTTAGTGTATAAGAATACACTTACAATGTCACCCTTTGTCATTTATGTTGGAAAAATCAATCAACAACAATAAAACTGCAACATCATGCAATAAACTTGCAACTAAACGCAAATAGACCGCATAAGCTTGCCCGTAATTGCTCCCCTCAAACAGAAAACCATGGAGCACATTAGTTGCTCTTTCGGAAGGGAAATATTTTTTCGTGTTCCCAAGAGCTTATCTTTGATATTTAATTCAACATACATTAATTATATTCACAGCATACTCATATAGAATTAATTGCAGCATATATGAGTTTTTTCGTGTTTACCTGTTAATTTCTAACACAACTGATCAATAACTGACTCCAGTTTTGATATTCTAGGTTGTGTCTCGGTTGTCTAATCTCCAATGTTGAGTGAGAGCAATCTACTGAAAACATCAAATTTTTCTTCCACGGTATAGTTTTCAAAAATATGTAGTGTGAGGGATACTACGATTTTGTCCTACCATGTATTTATAATACTCTCTTTAGAATCCTAATTTTATCATGATTATGACATATCTAATAAATACAATAATTATCTTCTATATAGAAGATAATTTATTTCTAGAATAATTATATCTTGATATATTTTAATATCATATAATTCTATCTTGACTAGAGATGTATTAAATAAATAATATAATTAATGTAGTCTAGTCTATTGGGACTCATAGGGAGACAAAATCACCGGTAGGAGACCTTATTGGTCCAATCTAGGGATCAAATAGAAATAAAGATGAATTAATTATCTTATGTTCAGTCCAGAACATAAGTTAATTCATAAACATTTATTTATTCCACTAAAGAATAAATGTTTGATTTACTCATTTATCACTGAAATTGATTAGGACTTTGACGCGCTATCTTTTAGCACGTAAAATAAATTATATCCATATTGCCCACAACAGGCGCAAACATGTGGTAAGTATATGGTCGATTATAGGAAAATATTATTTTCCATGCTCTCGGTAATCTATCATGTAACTCATCATATATTGATTATATTTCTATCATGCTCCTATTTAATAAATTGCATCACATATGGTTTTTCACGTATTTACTTGTTAATTTTTAGCAAAGGCGATCAATTATTGACTCGAATTTTGATCTCCAATGTTGAGTGAGAAGCAATCATGAAAACATCAAATTTTCTCTCTTCTCTATATAGTTTTCGAGAATTCATAGTATGTGACATAAAACCTCTTTCTCTTACCGTATATTAATAGTGCACTCTTTAGAATCCCAATTTGAGTATGATTTTGGCACATCTAATAAATATAATAATTATCTTCTATCGTGAAGATAATTCATTTCTACAATAATTATCTCTTTTTTTTTTATAATTTAATACAGAAATTTTAAAGGATGCGTCACGGTGGACTCGAACCCGAGACCTTTGGCCTCGGACATTAACCACTCTACCACTAGGCCAACACACATACAATAATTATCTCTTGATATCTTTAGGTGTCAGATAATCATATTTAGACAATGAGATGTATTAAATTAATAATAAAATTAACAAAGTCCAATCCCAATATGATTGCAGAGAGAGTTGGGGGGTTGAAAATTCCATGGTAAGAGGACTTGATGAGTCAGTTCGAAATCAAATATAAGAAATAAAGATGGCGCAAAATAAATTAATTATCTTATGTTTGTCTATAATATAAATTAATTCATAAATATTTATTCATTCATAAAGAATAAATATTGACTTACTCTTTATTTTCGAAGTTGAATCGAGTTGTACTTAGATTTGTGAATCTCGTATTTAAGATATCACACGTCCATTAATTATCATAAGCGATTCGATCGCTTAAAATAATTAATCTCTTAATTGATTTTTAATGGTGGAAAATTCATATTTATCAAGAATTAATCTATTTTAACTATGTGTTTTGATTAGATCTCAAAACCTCTGATGTTTGACTTGTTGAAGTAACTAATGCTACTGACTTATCTTCGAGTTAAGTGTTTATGTTACAGGTTTCAGCAACGGAACTATCACCTTGGACAGATCCAATACTAAAGAAATTCAAGCAGTATTGAGAGTCAAATCATGCATAGGAGGTGGAAGAGACGAGAGAGAGATTGAGCGAGAATGGTGGAGGGAAGAGAGAGAGAGATGCGAGAATGAAGGAGAAGGAACTGTTACCATTATGGAGGTGGCTCACCGGATTTTGGGCAGTGGAGGACGCAGAAATTGTGAGGAAGTGTGGATGATGTGTGTGTATTCTGATTTTGTGTATGATTCGCCGGAAGAAAAAGAAGACGACGGCTGTGTCGTCACAGTGGCGGCCACCGGACTAATCACGGCGACGGTGGCCATCGCCGGAGAAGCAGGCGGCGGTAATTGAGGGAATGAAGGAGGAGGGTTCAGTTCCTGTAGAACGAGAGAGAGAGAGAGGAACTTCCGAGTTGAAGAGGGAGAGAGTGAGAGAGATTTGGGCTCAAATTCGGTTCATTTCCTTTATTAGACTTGTAGGCCTTTTAAATTATATTTTTGAATTGGGCCTAAATAAATGAAATTGGGTTTACCATATCAGTTTATCAAATAAATAATAAATTAAGATGCAGATTGAGCTTATAAACACAATACTCAATTAGGCTTAATTAAATAAGTCTAGTTAGACCTTATTTTATATACGTTGATTGGGTCCTTCATTAAATCCTTTAATTTGGATTTTATTTTATTAATTGGAAATTAGAGGATATTAACTCCAAGATCTTATTAATAGAATAATAGTTATATATATTAAGTATGAGTTACTTAATTTTATATTTGAGTATGAAAATAGCTTATTGAAAATAATATAAAAGCATTTATATTATTTCTTGTTATTAGTAAGTAATCGAATAATTTAGTTTTAAAAATCAAGTTCATGTTATGAAAGAAAAATAGAACGAGAGTATTGTTGGTGTCCCCTAACCGAGAGTTTAATTTTCAAAATTTAAGTGTAATTTTGAAAATCAGAAGGATTGACGTGGTCTTTCCAAAATGAGTACTCAATTTGTGTCCACAAGCTTGTTCTAACAAGGTGGGCTTTCTTACGAAAAACTCGAAAATACTATGTTAGAGCTATTTAGCTCTACTTTTAATTTCAAATGTTTATGCGTTCAAATGTTTTACAATATTGTTTGCCAAAATGTTTAAGTTTTATGTATGTATCCTATCTGTTTTGGTTTGCCAACTTGATGATAATCGAATTCAGTATTGTGCTAGATGAAGAATTCCTAACAAGGACTAACGTGTACACCTTTTTGGGCATTAATGTACAAAAGACCTCAGTCAGCTTTTTTTTGGTAACCGTGTACTGAAAGGTCTGTTCAGCAAGTTACGATGACTGTGCGTTGACCGATCAGGTGTCCGTAGAAGATGGCCATAATCTTATGAAAGTGATAAAATGTTTATTAAGCACAGGTCTTTCAAACAAAATCTTGTGTCTTACCGTGAAATAGGCAGTACAATTTCATATATGAAATCATCAAATACTTGGGATGCGTTCACTGAGTACTTTATACGCAACCTGCATTTTCGCTTTTTATGTATAGGTTGAGCTGATGATGGAATTGAAGCGATGTTGGACGGAGTTGTTTGTCACTTAATAGAATATAAATCTTGAGTGCATATCTCCATACATGTATCTCACATGCTTTTGTATTGTGTACACTGATATAGTTATATGCCATTCAAATTAACTCTATTATCTATATGAATGCTAAGTCAGTCCCTTTATTGAAATGGTTAACTCAATACATCTTTTTACCATTTCTAAACCCACATCCCAAGTTGCAGCCTAGCTTTGCCATCTTCAACGGAGTTGGGTTGTGACATATATAGTTTTACATATATTCTTTAAATAAAATTTGATTTTGTAATATCCTGTTTTTTTTCAACTAGATTTAGAAGAATTCTTAAATTTAGAATTTAAGTCGATTCGCACCCGGGAAAAAAAAATAAAAATTCTTTTAATTCCAACAAAAGATTTATCGAATTTTTGAGTAAAAATAAATTTTTATGCATTGCATGTTCAACGTAAACATGTAATTATGAATATGATCGAGCTGCAGTGTAATTTAAATATTGAACCATTGATAGCTTTTCTGAATTAAATGGTTTGGTTTGTATTCATGGGCCAAATAATAGATGCCCAAGCCTATATACATATTGGGCCAGACTAATCAATTAAAAAGAGGCCCAATTATTAAACATCTAGATATTTTGTTAATAAGGGTTAATTAACAAAATAAGTTGTATGGTTTTCTTTGTTCCACATAGCCTGTATTCCCTTCCCTCTATAAAATCCACAGAACTCCCGACATTTTCTTGCCCCATATCTGAAAATTTTCGTACATTCCTCTCGATCTCCATTTCTTCCACCTATCATTCTTTTTAACTCAACAAGCCTCTTCATCATTATCTATTTCCTGCAAATTTACCGTGTAGCAAATTTTCCGTTTAACATAACGTGTGACGTAGGAATGTAACAAATTATATTCTGATAAGCGGCAGTGACTGCTGGAACTTATTTACTCAAGTGGATAGAATTGCCAATGTGGCTATGATGCAATATGCCTTCCTACTTATTAATATACAATTAAGCAGCAATAATAGGTAGCAATTCCCTAGAAAAAAATAATAGGTAGCTATTTGTTGTCGTCGAACACAACAAATATGATTTAGATCATTTCAACTCTCTTTTTTCAAATAAAATATTCCCCCTTCGCTTTTTCATTTTTAAATAAAATAGCTGTCAATTATTTAATGTTCAGTTTCAATTTTTGCACAGGTGAATATTACGTGAGAGTAAGTACCAGATTATCCTTTATTCGGACTAAATTTGAAAATCGACCAATTTTAAGGGACCACAACGACAACAGCCTTTTCCCTAAGTAACACTTTGCTGTCAAGGCCTCAATCCTAAATAAACTAAATATTAATCTCATATTTTATTACATTATTATCACTTATTTAAACTTATCAACTCTGTAACGCAACCTAAGACATGTGTTGTCAAAAGAAAAGGTTCAAAGTACTCCACCAGCATGAAATATAGTCAATTTTCTTATCTTTTAGACATTTAAAAAATAAATTTATTATTTTGAAAATTAAAATTGCATAATTCTTCCTGCTATATATTATATTTTCATTCAAAATAAAAATAGGTAAAATACACCCTTAGGTCCTTGTACTATTTATTCTTTATTTTGATAGGTCCCTATACATTTGTTTTAGTTTTAATAAGTCCTTCTACTTCATGTTTGATATCACCAAATCCTTATTTAATGAAATGATGAATTCGTTAATTTGTTCGTTATTTAAATGACAATAAATTGTAATGTTGGTAGATTAAATTCCATGGAATATATGGCATGGATTTAATCTAATAAAATAGGATTTATTGTTATTTAAGTAACGAAAAAATTAACAGATTCATCATTCTGTTGAATAAAAATACGATAATATCAAATGTAGAAATTGAAGGACTTATTAAAACAAAACAAATTTATAGAAACATATCAAATAAAGAATAATTATATAAGAACCTAAAGAAGTATTTTACCATAAAAATATCATCATTTTAAAGAACTTCCGCGACAAATCTTGTAATTAAATTATGCTCCTCACTTTTATATAGATGGTTGGATGATTGGTGATCCAATCTCAAAACTCAAATCCCTACCTGAAAAAACATTAAACACGAGAAATATAAATTTAACTGTATATATATAACAAAAACAATTAACCAAAATTTAAAGAGAAACGGAAAAAAATTGTGGGTTTGGAAAATATAATGAATTCCATTTTATTTTGCCGTGTGCACGTATCATGTGACAGACAGTTGGAATAATTCAGAATATAATCGTTAAAATAAGAGATGAAATAGGAGCATTATCATCGACGTTAAATGAGTAACCTCTGAGCAAAAAAAGTTTGGGTTTTGCCTTGATAAATTTGCTCCCATCACTCAACATTGCCACACACGTAGAAGTCGCAGCGAACACGACTCTACTTCTTCTTCTTTCTTCCATCGTCACCATTTATACCGTACAAATCCCATCTATCTGTAAGTCTTGATCGATTTTTCTCTCGCAATGTCTGAATTGAGTACTACTTCTCCTGCTCACGGTACAACCAGCTCTATGCGTCGTGAATGCCCATTACTCGCCCTTTTTAGCTCTCTTTTTTTCCCCCGAAGTTTGGACCTTTGAAATTTGTGCGATTTCTGAATTTGCAGAAATGAGTTTCGCTAAGAGGGAGTACGAGTTCTTGAAGGAAATCGGGCTCGGGCCGAGGAATTCGGGCTGTTTTGTTAATGGGGTTTGGCAAGGGAATGGGCCCGTGGTTTCTTCTGTGAATCCTGCTGATAATCAGGTTTTTCAGCTGTTTTTTTTATGTCCATCCTTTTTCTTTGTAGAACTGTTTAAGTTTGAAGCATACTTTAAGTGCTATAGATATGGCTGATCATGATTGATTTTTCATGCTGCACTTGAAATTGGGGAAAAAAATGCTCCACTACATGAACTCAGACTGATATTAATTTGTGTATCCTTGATTGAGAACATAAAGTTTAGATTTTCTTTATGGCGAGTTATGGGAATATCTGTAACTGGAATGAAATATTTGGAGATATGTCACCGCATGAACTCAAACCCAATCAATTCTGCATATAATTGAGATATAAGCTTTCCCTTAATAAAGCTGGGTCATAATGTTTTAAGATATTTTGATTCTTTTCCAAATTTTATACACTTCATTATGTGGTTCAAGTCTTCAAGAATGATGTGATTTCTAATGTGGTGTTATTGATTTCTTGGTTTAGCAAATTGCTGAAGTTTCTGAAGCTTCCATTCAAGACTATGAGGAAGGAATGCAAGCATGTGCCAATGCTACAAAGATATGGATGCAGGTTCTGTTTAATTTCTTTACAAATTTTAATCACTATGGTGCAAAATATTTTTCAGTGTATTTACTAAGTTTAGAAAGGTTGTGAGGACTATATACGCTGTCTCATCTTGTTTCAGATTCCAGCACCAAAGAGAGGTGAAATTGTAAGGCAAATTGGCGATGCACTGAGAACCAAACTCCATCACCTCGGCCGGCTTGTATCCCTTGAGATGGGAAAAATACTTGCCGAAGGAATAGGGGAAGTTCAGGTTTGTCTTTAAATTTGGGAAGTGAAATATTCTTGTGTAGTACCTTTCTGTATCATATTCTTATTCATGTTATCATCATTTTCTTCTTCTGGCCTTTATCCGACATGCTAGTTGATGATATAGGAGTTAAAAGCAGAGACCTTGGTGTGTAACGAACAGGCTAGCCATAGTCTGATTGCCATCTGTTGTGGATTATTTGCTTTTGGCATTTTCCCTTACCTTCCGGTGCTCAATAAATCTTGTTGTCGCCATTCCGCCATTCCACCCATAAAGAAAATGAGCAAAGAATCAAGACCCAAAAATATGATCAGTGTGTATGCATTGTGAAGCATTGATCACTCTCTGGGTTGGCTGATGCCTAAACACTCCTTAAATTTAAATATCATTCACTCTTAAATCAACTTATTATATATTAATCCACCCTCTAATATACCCTTATCCTTAAGAACGCACATTCTTTCATATTTTTGCTTGTGTCTCTTCCTCTATGTTATATTTCTGTTGAGACCATAATTACATGAAAGGAAACTTCAGAAGTCCTGAAAGTGCAATGTGCTAGTTTTATATATTGAAAGATCTGTGTTACTAGTGGTGCTTTGAATTTTTGATGTCTTCATATCTATGGATTGACATGTGAGTTGTCATATGTATTTGTGTGGATTATTTACTTGGATCTTGCTTTCGACAGACTCTGATAAATAGTAAGATAATTTTCAGCTTATTCTCTTTAGTTGGGGATATATCATTGCAGGAAATAATTGATATGTGTGACTTTGCTGTGGGATTAAGCCGTCAGCTGAATGGATCTGTTATACCTTCTGAACGTAAGCTTGACAACATTGCAATCCTTCCAAGTTTTTATCACTTAAATGATTCTATGTCTTGGTGAACTATAGATATCCTATAATTGTGGCTTTATGTATTGCATGGAATCACATCGACAAGCTTATACCCTTATGTAATTAATAAAAACTAATCAATTATGGTTTCCATCTTAACAGGACCTAATCACATGATGTTGGAGGTAGGCAAGAGCTATTGTTTTCTTCTGAGCTCGTAATTTATGGCTATTGTGATACATTGTCATGTCTGACATTCATGCATCCTATCACTGAACAGATGTGGAATCCCTTAGGGATAGTTGGTGTTATTACAGCCTTCAACTTCCCTTGTGCTGTTCTTGGTAAGAATTATGAGCAGGACTTGTGAGTTTGGTGTTATAAAGTTGGGATAGCCGAGGCTTAAAAACTTTTTCCATATTATATTAGGAAATACTGAAAACATTAACCATTTGTTTTTTCCTATCTTCAAGTTCTAATGTTATATTTTGTTGTGTGATTGTAGGATGGAATGCGTGCATAGCTCTCGTTTGTGGAAATTCTGTAGTGTGGTGAGTCCTGTGCTCGGCTATAACCGATATTATGAGTTATTTATGTTAATGCCAACCATAAGCATCAGTATTTTCCATTTTAATTTGATATGACTGTCTGTCTAATATGCCAATGTAAGCCTATAGTATCATCTAGATTTATCGGAAATAGTTCTATTTTGGATTATCTCGGATGGGTAACCACTTGTCTGTTACGATATATTATGCTTCAAATAGATACCATGATTTAAAGCCAGAGCAAAGATTGGTTGAGATATCTAATTACAGTAAGTTTATTTTCTCCCGTCTTTTCCAATCATAGCTTTGTTTCCTCTTTATGATACATAACATAAACAGTGTTGTTGACCACCTTGAAATCATAATGTCGCATTTATGAATTTTGAGAATTGTATAAATTTTTTCAGGAAAGGTGCTCCGACTACACCTCTCATTACCATAGCTATGACGAAGATAATCGCTGGAGTACTGGAGAAAAACAATTTACCGGGAGCGATTTTCACAGCATTCTGTGGAGGTGCTGAAATCGGTCAAGCTATAGCAAAGATCCGCGCATTCCCTAGTTTCTTTCACTGGTAGTTCAAGGTACTATTTTTGTACTCACCACTCCCTCAAGAAGTGTAAGACATTTTATTTTTCCAAGTCCTAAAAGTTTGATTGGTGTTGACTCCAGGTCGGTCTAATGGTTCAACAAACAGTAAATCAAAGATACGGCAAGTGCCTGCTCGAACTAAGTGGAAATAACGCCATTATAGTAATGGATGATGCCGATATCGAACTTGCTGTTCGCTCTATTCTCTTCGCTGCTGTTGGTACTGCTGGCCAGCGATGCACAACTTGCCGAGATTGGTATGACAAAATACTGGCAATCTCCTCTGCAGATGAGATAGTTGACGTTTGATGCATAATTTCTTTTCCTCATCCTTGAAAATGCAGCTTCTTCATGATAGTGTTTATCAGAAAGTACTTGACCGGTTATGCGATGTCTACAAACAAGTCAAAGTCGGTAATCCGTTAGAGAAAGGCACCTTACTTGGGCCCCTGCATACTCGCGTTTCAAGGGAAAATTTCGTGAAGGGAATAGAGAAGATCAAATCTCAGGTTTGTGCTGGCTCTTTCTCAATTATGGTCGTATTCATTTAAAAGAGGCGTAATCCAGTTCATCCGCCCTAATGAAATCTTAATTTGAGATTAATAATCCCTAATCGGATATTAATAAAGCCTGATTGGGATAGGTGAACCCTAATTGGGGATTGATGCACCGTGCTGTCTTCAGTTGTTTTTAACACATGTTATCATGTTTCAGGGAG
The DNA here is from genome assembly GCA_036937905.1 of Salvia rosmarinus. Lineage (NCBI taxonomy): Eukaryota > Viridiplantae > Streptophyta > Magnoliopsida > Lamiales > Lamiaceae > Salvia > Salvia rosmarinus. The sequence goes on from CM072819.1 coordinate 104,478,884, forward strand.
GAAAGATTCTCGTTGGTGGAGGCATTATAGAGTCTGAAGGAAATTTTGTGCAGCCCACCATAGTCGAAATTTCTGCTAGTGCCGACGTTGTTAAGGAAGAATTGTTTGCTCCCGTTCTCCATGTGATGAAGTTTCAGGTAAGGCTAGTTTCAGCTCCGGTCTGTCCGAAGATCTCCAGTTTGGGTTGTACAATGGTTCAACTGACTAATTTTTTTGCAGACGCTGAAGGAAGCAATTGAAATAAACAATTCCGTGCCTCAAGGTCTAAGCAGTTCCATCTTCACCCTCAGACCTGAAATTATATTCAAATGGATCGGGTGAGTGGTGAAATTGTTTTATAGAGGCTCTTCTTGGCTTTTTTTTAAAATTTCTCCAGCCGACATTAGATGGAAGAATTGCCAATTTTTTTGTATGTTGAGTTTTGGATATAAAATTACAATCTCTCCAACTGTTTCTCACATGCATAAATTTGATGCAGTCCCCAAGGAAGTGATTGTGGTATCGTAAATGTAAACATTCCAACAAATGGTGCTGAAATTGGCGGCGCTTTTGGTGGCGAGAAAGCTACTGGGGGCGGCCGGGAAGCTGGAAGCGATTCTTGGAAACAATACATGAGGCGCTCAACTTGGTAAAGTCGATTATATTTTCAAGTAGCTATCTTTTTATTCTCATCTCATGTCAAAATCCTATAGAAAAATGCTGGAACAGTTGCACGGTCGGAGCTCACGAAGTTATGTTTAATCCTTTAGATTTCCTTTCTTACTTTGAACATGTTGCAATATATGCAGCACTATCAACTACGGAAGCGAGCTGCCTCTGGCTCAAGGGATCAACTTCGGGCAGTGAATACGAACGGGCAAGCTCGACTCAGGCGGGTATGCTTTCTTGTCAAAATGCTGATTAGTTGTGGCTGGTTCCATTTCCTGAGTCTTTGGCAAGAATCGGCATGACAGATTTTCATGCTGGAGAAGACTTCTAGCTAAGGAGTTATGGCTCTCTCTGCCTAGAATGTTTTCAACTATTTATGAAATAATGCTTAATTTTGGACTTGCTGTTGTATTTGAATTGAAGGATTTGAATGTAATCAACATATCATATGAAGGGTTTGAAAAAATAACTCCTACATTCTCTGTTACATCCTCTTGTTATTAGCTGTTACGCTTTACGGTGGTGATATGCAAGTCAGATCCTCTCTTACGTCGCTACACAATATCTCATATTGTAACTATGGACGATTGTCACATGTCAATGAGATTTAAAAATCTACAGATTTTGGTTATGAAAATTCGTAATCATGAAAAATGGTAATAACTTTTGTGAATTTCTGTTTTATTTTTCTTAACTTGTGGCAATTAGATGCAATATAAGATAAACATCATATATACACACATCTCGTGCACGAACGAACGAAATACATGAAATACGAGATGAGACACTACTTTAGCAACAAAGTCAAACTCTGTTGAAAGATAGGTCGAGCGGCACATGGGATTCATACTTCTAATCTACTTACTGGAATAGTTGGTATATGGATTAAATTAATTAACTAGGCTATCATTATCTCTAAATTGATAATTATGTGTTTGATAAAGTATACTAAAACAAATTAAAAGTATTCCATCTCATCCCTTCTCTCTTCAAAAAGTTGTTCACCAAAACAATTGTAATTTTAAAAAATATCGCTAATGCCATAAAAAAGTGACCTCTATGATTGGTAGTAGTTGTTTTAATTGACCTCTTTTTATACTGCATTATTTTTGTCATTTTGTTCTCGTCAGCGAGTTGAGATGATTACTTAATTTGTCAAGCGATTCGAACTAATAAAGTATTACTAATGTTATAATTATATGTTTAGGGAGAATAAAGGAAATTACACTAATCGCACGTACTAGTCAGTATCGTAACTTCTAGAATCATATCATTTTGGTTAATTTACAATTTTATGCTTTTAAAATATAGAATATAACTTGAATTTGTTTAAAAAGTAATGTCAATCTTACATGAATTAGTATAACTACTATTCAACGCCAAGGAGGCGAGGACTATCAATTTTGACAACATTGTATCAAAATAACTAATTTATCCTTGTTCCAAAAGGGGAAGCTCTCCCCGGAGCCCCACACTTCAGCCTTATGAGAATGTGAGAGGGTAAATCATGGTGATAACTAATTTATCCTTTTATGTGACGTAATGACAAAGTGAGCTTGTAGCTCTAAATTCTATTAGGGTCGTGGATTTTTTGAATCGAGTACCATAGAGTTCGAGTCCGATAACTATCCAAATTCAAACTCGCTCATAAATAATTTTTGTCGATTCGACTCATAAAATAATTAACCCACCAATACTTGTTGGCATTATTCATTCTTGGTCCAAAATAGAAAAATAAGGAGCGTCCAAAGGGGAAAGGGGCTTGAGGAAAAGACGCACAATAGCATTAATGAGATGGGTTGTTATAAATAGGTAAAATATGATTGACGTTTGGTGTAAGGAAATTAAAAAATGATGATTGATTGAAGTGGGAGTCGGCCCCAATTTAACTTTATTATACATGACAAATTCTAGCTGCCAGTCAAGCTCATCTCATCATCCACACACACACACATAATACATGATACATATGATGCTGCAATCCTCCGTAATACATTCTCCTTTCAGAATGAAAACATATGAAATTTGTAGACTCTCAATCGATTGAGATCAATTTGCCACATAGCATTATCGTGAAGAGAACACATTGCAAGATGCATTGCAAAGGTTGCAACATCCTACTAAGAGGGTGTTTGGCTAAACTTATTTAAAGAACTTATAAGATATAATGTTTGAATAACTTATAAGTTGTTAAAGTGTTTGGATAATTGAGCTTATAAGCTAGAGAAATAATCACGAGTTAAAGAGAGAAAATCATAATTAGATATATAAAATTGACGAGAGGTGAAGTCGATAGTGTATATATAGAAAATAACGTATCATAGTAAAGTTATTTTGGTAAATTCACTATTACTTATAAGCTTATGAAAAATAGGTTGGAGTTGAGTTAATTATTTTTAAAATAGCTTATAAGCTGTTTGAGCTTATTTTTATAGCTTATAAACTATTTAAGAGTTTATTTTGCCAAATATTTTATATGAAATTATAAGCTCCTAAACATCTTATAAGTTATTTTAAAAAGCTTAGCCAAACATCCTCTAAATCACACACACCGATTGACGACCATTTCACAACCCTTTGTCTTTCTTCTAGATGTTTCTATTCTTCGGGAAAGGAAAGCAGTGGATATTAGCTGGCTAAAACGCTATCGTCAGGGAAATGGCTTTCAAGAATTGTTTTCCTTATTCGTGTGGTCATTAGTATGATCATGATTATAATTTGAAAAAAATAAAAAAATAAATTCCTCAATCTATATGATATTATTGTATTTTATCTATGGTTAAATGGTCGAAATTATAATAACTGATATAGAAAATTTACTAAGCTTAGAATAACCATAAGAGATAAAAAAAGAAAATGGCAAAATGAAATTTTTGTAAGTCAATCACTTCCCAAAATTGAATAACATCAAGTAATGTCTTGGAATTTTTGCAAACTCTAGCATCTCTGACAGAATTGCATATATTTTGGAGGCAGCTAAAAATGAGATGACAAAACCGAAACATTTCTTTCCACAGAGGTTCTGACAGAGACAATTCTATACTACACAACACCATGATGCTCAAGTACCCTAAATTATTGAAGCAATTTGTCCAAAGCTGGTTGAAAAGAAAGATTCCAGAAGCCAAGATGCCTTAATCTTAGCTTATGGCTGTGAATAGCACCAACTTTTGAAATAAAGCACAAACACATAGTTATAGGGAAAGGGATTTTTCGACTTTTGTGTCAAAAAACCCGAACAAGTTGATATATCATCGCTTCATCTCTTTCAGAGGCAATGCTACTATAAAGAAACCTTCGACATGCAAAAGAGTCATTTCTTGAGCATGGAACCTTACTAAATACATTAGCGAAATATTATTTGATCAGAGAAAAGATTAACACCATAGTTTCTTAAAATATTAAGATCATCTTTGTGCACTCAGGATTTCAATAAGGTAAGTATCAATTTATGTTCCAATATTTTTCGATTTTTCAGAGAAAGTTCTAACTTAAGCATATTGTTTGATCTCTAATGTTTCAAAAAATTTCTATTCTTATCATTCTTGTGAAATTCAGATGTTCATTTGTATGTGTGGGCTACCGGAAGCCATCTATAACTGCCACATTGATAAAGAAAAAACATGGAAATGGTCAAACAATGTCATTCCTCAGCACCGCCGCCTCTTAGGATGTCGATCAACGGCATAATAGTGCCTAAAACTTTAATGTTGCACTATCTATTCATCATCAAAGTTACATTCAAAAAGATTACTAAAGCCACGAAACCAAAGCCTAATGTATTTTACATTTAAAGGGTTTTCCAATAGCAGGCGGCTTGTTGTCATCCGATCACCAATGTGCTCGAAATTGTGCTTGAAAGTCGGAGCATATATAATGAATGTCGGAATCTTATTGGAAGGACATCAATAGAATTTATTTAAGATGTTGGAAAATTAAAATAACAATATAATTATGTTGTGACATTAACTACAATCACAAAAGATCGAAACATAAACTAATATTTACATTTTCAATAGAAAGGTTTAACCATAAACTAAATTCATAAACCAACATTGCAGATAAGGACTACTTATTTCTACAATAAAGTTTCTTTTTACGTTTTATTTTAAAAAAAAAAATCATTTTAGTCAAGAACTCATATTGAAACACGATAAACGGACTAAAGGATTTCATCCGAAAATCTCGAGAGCAAGATTAATTAGCATTTACTATTATTTCATTTCATTCCATAACATGATTATGTTCAACACTAGGTAGGTAATGTCCAAAATTAAGCACTACAATTTTGCCCTTTTTTTCAACTATTGACTTTACCATATTTGCCCTTCACCTCATTCACAACCTTCATCCAACCCACAATACACCGAGGCATCCACCAGGGTTAAACTCGACATACAGCTCTCTGATCGAGCAAACACAGCACCTTCTAAGCCGAGCTCCCTCCTCTTATTAGTCGGGCTACACGGCATTGACCTCAGTGATTTCGGGCTCTCCAAGCCCTTTCTCATGACCCGCCTCATGGCCCGAATCAAATGCACCGTCGGATCCTCCGGGGGGCCGGAGGCCCGAAACTTGTTGCAGAAGCTGAAGTGCCGGGCCATCGCCTCGTCCGGGCTTATCAGCTTCTGACAGCGCATGATTTCATCTTTGACGGCCTCTGCACAAAGCCCGCATATCCATTTCCCGCCATATCTGTAGCAGGAATAACAGTTTTAACAGAATTAGACTTCAAAATTTTCGAGACGAGATCCTCCAGTCCAAAATAATATTTCATTTGGTACACCCATATGCAAATAATTTAATTCAAACAAGTAAGATAGTTCATCAGTTTTTTTCATTCTTCCATAAATAATTACCTTTCGCGAATAGTCTCGATATAAGAAAGGGTGCATTCCTCCGTAAGCCCGCAGCAATCGCATTTCGCAAAATCCACCTCGATTTGGCCCGAAATCGTGTTTGCGGGCCCGTTCACTGCGGCCCCATCCTGCCCGGAAGCCATCGCCATTGAATCATTAATTATACTCGTCGACATCCCTGGAAAAAAAAGAGCAAATTCACTATCAAAATCTAGAATCTCGAACTGGGTAATTCACGAAAACAGAAATTCAAGAGAGAGAGAGGCAAATCTTACCAGCTGAATAAGATCGAGACTGAAGGTGTGCGCAATTTAAAATCTTGAGCAGAAACTGGGGGGCTGAATGAAATCTGGGCGAGAAACACTGAGAAAAATTCGATCGTTTTCCTATCTTTCTTTCTCCCACTCTCCTTCTTCTTCCTCGGGGATGAAGAATGTATACATGAAAGACATTTCAGATAAAGCCCAATTCGATCCAAGATAAAGAGCGAGAAACCTTCCCTTTTTGCTCTTATTGCTAGTTGGAAGACAGAATCTTTCAATCAATCAATGGGGTTTAAAGATGGATCAGCTCTCGGAAATATTCTTGCTCGGGTTTTTTTGGGTGTCGACTGCAGAGAAGAAAGAATTGAGAGAGAGAGAGAGAGAGGTGTAGAGATTGATTGATAGAAAAAGTGTTTGTTTGTGCGTTTTATTGTGGAGAAGGGACTCAATGATTGGCGGCGAGAGGTCGGGGTTGGGAAGGGGGTGGAAGGTACACGTCAGCATTAGAATAATGTTTATGTAAATTCTGGCCTTATCTCAGTCGACTTGCCAGCATTGCATTATCTGTGTTTGGAGAGCTGTCTAATTCTTGTTCTTCACTCATGAATCATATTTGGAAATTTCTATTATGATGACAATTAGGAGCTAGCCATGTGTTGTGAAATTTCTCTAAAAATATTTTTGGGAAATATGAAATTAATTTTGACTGTATTAAATCAATGGGGTTATTATTGAATTAATGACCATAATTTTTCTTGATTATTGTTTCTTTTGATTTTTACATGTAATTCAGATGGAATTCTATAGGTGTTACGAAGTAATAACGATATTGTGTGTGTATATGGTATTTGAGTTTTACGATTATTTTGTGATGGAAGGAAGTTTCTTGATATCACTTTTTTTTAATGCATTTTAATTGGGTGGACCAATTAATTGAAGAATAAGCTAGGGAGATTCCTTCTAATTAAATTAATTAATTGATAGGCTAAGGATTGAAGTAAGAGACCAGAGAAATTGGGGCTGTCCTTTTATATTAATTGATATATTGTATTTAATGAACAGAAGAAAATGATATTGAAAGAAGCAAAATTTTATTAGTTTTATCCCTTGAAATTAATAGTGATATTTAACGTCTCGTATATATTAAAAAAATTAAATGTCGTTTGTAGTTTATGCCTTTGTCTTCCAATTAGAATCTCTTCATATGTATATGTAAAGTCTATTTTGTTTCTCAATCTTATTTTATGTTCCCATCACTTTCAGCTATACATATACATTTATATATGGGAGTACACGCACAATTAGAATACTATAAATCTGCCACAAAAGAAGAAGAAAATGTCTTCCAAGCATTAAAATTAATTGGTCGTGCGTCAAGAAACAAACAAAGAGAAAGAAAACAGAAAATGAAAAATATAATAGTTATAAATAAATAAAAAAGCACAAAATTGAAGTGATTTGGAGATTCCAAATTGGCTCAGAAAAGTAACACTTGACCCACAGTGACGAAGCCAGGAAATTTTTTCTGGGGGGCCAATTAATTATAATTTTAAAAGATAATAAAATTAAATTATAAAATAATAATAATTTAATAATATAATGATAATCTTTTTAGAAATTTGATTGATAATATTAATTCACATATAGAACTTTATTATTTGCATATATCTTTTGTTTTATCAATATAAAATAAATTATAGAAAAATAAAAGAAATAGCATTTTATCAACATAAAATAAATTATAGGAAAAAGATAAAGGAAAGAAAATGAAAGAAAAATGAAATAAAAGAAAATGAGTATAAAAAAAAAGAAAACATGTAACTAAAAGGAATCGAACCAATATCTCCTAAATGAGAGATAAAAATCATAACTCATTAGATTATAATAGATTTAGTTATTAAATGTTAAATATTTATAGAGAGCACACATGTTTAGTTAAGAATTAATTCACATAGTATTATTATTTGTATACATATTTTATTTTATCAATATAAAATAAATTATATAAGAAAGAAAAAAAGAAAAAAGATTTCAAAATAAAGAAAAGAAATAGAATAGAGAGAGGGGGAAGCCCAAGCCAAAAAGAAAGAAACAGAGGGGGGAAAAGAAAAGAAGGAAATAGAGGGAAAAAAGAAAGAAAGAGAGTAAAACAAGGAAACGAGAAACAGAGAAAAAAACAAAGAAAGAAAAAAAACGAGAAACAGAGAAAAAAACAAAGAAAGAAGAAAAAAAGGAGAAGAGATGCCGCCTCTCAGATTCGAACCCCTTCTCCAAGAAAAAAGTGAGGCTCCTAACCATCAGGCTAGGACAAATACTTATAATATTATTTACATATCAAATATATAGATGTTTTTTTCAAAAAGTTGGGGGGCCCATGGACCCCCTAGGCCCCTATGTGGCTCCGTCCCTGTTGACCCATGAGTTTAGTTCAGTTGATTAGAGTTAGCAGATATTGAGTAAAGATCTAAAAAATGAATCCTAGCAATCAAGTATGAGAATTTCACTCTATTTAGAATAACACCTTATGAACACTATGCGTTGACCCTCCTAATTACTTAACTGTTAAGTCATCGTGATTTATCTCATCACTTTCTCGTTGAGTTGGGATGGGGAGATTTTTCATAAGAGAAATTCCTTTTTAGAGCAAGAAAAGTAACACCAATGCCACTCAACTATTTCCCACTTAAATAATAAGCTTTGCAACAAATATGTGATCTTCTTCCTTTTTCCCAGTAAGTCGATGGCGTTCTAAATATATTTATGCACATATGGATTTTTTAAGATTTAGTAATTCGATCCAAAAAAGTAGTATAAAATTTAAATTCATAATACCGGGTTAGATTTTCATAATACCCTATTTTTAGATAGTATATAATACTAAATCTAAATCACACATTTTGAATATATGATTGCACCACAAGCTGCGTGGCAGCCCTTTTTCTATTTATTTATTTATTTTAATTTTGTAAGGGCAAATGAAAAAAAACAAATCAACCTCCTTCTTCTTCTTCTTCTTCTTCTTCTTCTTCTTCTTCTTCTTCTTCTTCTTCTTCTTCTTCTTCTTCTTCTTCTTCTTTTACAATGGCGGTGGCATTGACGGCACAAACAGACAACAACAAACAACATATTTTGAAAGAAAAAAAATCAAAAACAAAGTTGATCGATTTTGAGAAAAAAATAGAAGATGAATTTGATAGAAGATTGAGGAATCGGGAGAGATGGTGGCTATGACGGTGCTTTACAGGAAAATTCATCGGTAATCAGAGAAGACAACGACATAATTGACGGAGAATGATGAATGAGAGATTTGCTATAGAAAAACATACTCATGCATATAACAAAACATAAACTGCATGTTGATACGAAACATTAACTTGCATATAACAAAACACTCATACATATAACAAAACATAAACCCGCATATTGGCTATGGAACATAAATATGCAGACAAAATATATCCATGCATAATAAAACATGTTCATGCATATAACAAAACATAAACATGAATGTGGGCACTAAGGGGCGCGCTAGCTCGCGCTGGGGCGACGCGCGAGCACGAGCGCACGTTGGACGCTGGGCATGCGCTTCCAAAACATATGCATATTGGTTTTCAACTGTTTATACTTTTTTGCTCATTTATATGCATAAGTCAATTCAACTATATGCATGGTGATCGAGCTAAAAACACACTCAAATTACTCGCAATCGTACGAGGTAATCGTAGCGTGATAAGTTAACACGAGTCGTCTCTCAAGGAAAACTTAACAGGGCGATTGTTTGTGTCGTGCACAGAAAGCAATTAAATCATAAACATTCTAATGCCAACGAGGGTTGAACATGCAAGAATTGAAATACGGAAAATTAAACAACATCCTAAGCTAGGGGTTGTCAATCCCGAGCTAAACTAATAAAGCAATAAATCTAAACTAGGGGTTGTCAATCCCTAGTTGAACTACGAAAGCGATAAATCAAAGCGATAAACAAAAAACATATGCAAATTCTATTATTCATAGGGTTTGTCAATCCCTAATCTAAATCTAATTGCACATAAACTATAACTATCGATCATCCAACAATAACTTGAAATAAACGAGAGCAAGAAAATCATTACGCAAAATAAATCAACGAAACATGGAAATCCAATCCACTGTCACTATGAATTGAATTCAATAAAATAGAGAAATCCGAAAGCATAAACTGATAAATTAAACATTTAAAGATGAAACTAAAAACAGGAATTAAAACAAGAATTGTATCTGTTATGTTGCCTGAGGAATCGTCGGAAGAAATCAAGATCAGCGCTGGAAAGAAAGGCTGGCGAGAGGCGCCGCGTTCCAGAAGAAAAAGAAAGAACTCCCAGCCTCGTCAAAATGACCTAGCGCATATATATATATTAAATAGGAGTGAGCGCCGGTTCATAATGAGCTCACGCTCAGAAAACATTCTGACTTGAAAGCGAGCGCTGGATGAAAATGAACGCCGGTTGCAAATGTGTTCTGAATGGGAAATGAGCGCCGGTTGGAGGCCAACGAGCGCGGGGTGAGCGCGCATGCGGGCGAGGCGCTGGGGCAGCGGGCGCTGGGCTGGGCGCTGGCTCCCAGCGCCGGACGTGGCTGAGCGAGGCGTGCGGAGATGGGGCGACGCTGGAGCGGAAGCGCTGGGCGCTGGAGAGAAGGCCAGCGAGCGCGCGCTCGAATCAAGCGCCGGTTGGGCTTGGCGCTGGAGATGCCGTCTTGGGAAGGCGAAGCGCCGGGCGAGGAGGCGGCGCGCGCGCAATGTGAACGCTGCGAGGTAAATGTGAGCGCGCCGCAGGGTGGCCGAGGCGAGCTGCACGGGCGGGCGCTGGGCGCTGGTCAGTGGCAAGCTGGCCACTCTGAGCGCGAGGGAAATTGGCCGCGCTTGCTCGGAGTGAGCCGGCGCTGGCGGGCGTAGGCGCTGGGCGTCGGGCGGCGGGCGGCGGGCGCTGGAAAGCGCGCGCGCGCCACGCGACGGGTGCCGTGCACGACTTTGGTCGTTCGACCCGCTTCTCCTTCGTCGAACTCCGACGACGCACGGTTTTCGCCACGAACTCCTGTCGAAATGATCTTCAATATATTTTATTCTTGGCGGATCTAATTCATCCTATTTTCTGTCGTTTTCCTACAAAACATCGAAACGAACGAACTAAGTCCGAAACGATAAATAATAATCGAACTAACGGCGTAAATGGGATAAACTAATGAAAATGATATGTAAAACAGCACCAAGAATCATCACAAAATCATACCAAACAACTCCCCCACACTTATCCATTTGCTTGTCCTCAAGCAAATTCTATACTAATAAGAGTAGAAGAATAACTCATGCAACTTAACCCTTAATCCAATCAATCAAACCTCTTTGCATTTCCCCCACACTTGGTGTTTACGAATTCAAGATAATGTGAAATAAATCAAGAACAGCAATCGATTTCCAATAAATAAAAATGTAATCTCTGCTTAGACCCAACTCTCCGTTAGGGGTGAACTAACTAATGTGGTCACCTTTAGCAACAAGTTTCTTTTATAAACCACAAAGAATGTTTTAATGATTTTGGAACAATATTCGAAGGTGAACTCTCGATGAACTCGAGTCTCCTAACATGGTTTCCATGTCCATTTCTCAATTAACGAAAGAGGGACATAATCTCATCCTCCATTTCAATAATCTCAACAAAATATGGAGTTTTCATTCTCCTCATTTTCTTCTTTTTTTCACTTTTTTATATATATAAATGAAACAAGTATATAGGCAACCACAATGTTAACACTACCCCTAACATTAGCCGGACAAATCACATCAATTTTCCCTATTCATTTTCTATCAATCACAGTCTCGTCAATTCACATTATACTCAAATCATATATCACCAAAAGTTTCGGAAATTCAAAATCAATTTGATCAATACCACAGAGTTCAGTTGCACAAATCAAAATCCTAACTTACTCGCATAGACAAAGCTTAAGTCCAAACAATCAAAATAAGCATAAGGGCACATCATTAAGCATACGAAAATATATATTACACGCACACAAAACTGAGTAAACATCCCCCACACTTAAATCGAGCACTGTCCCCAGTGCTCAAAACATTAAAAGCTCAAAATGACCATAGAGGATGATACTTCCCTGATAATCGACGAATGTGCGCTGTAGAGCTGGAGCATCACAGCTTCATCTCACTGTTGACAACTTCCCAATCTGAGCAAAACAAACTCAACGACAACAGATAGATCAAAGAAAAACAGGAAAACAAACAAAAAGAAAGAAAGGAAAAGAACAGAAAAATCCGTGGGTAAACTCCCACGTAGTACTCAATTTAACGTCGTGAGCACGACGTGTTCCGGTAAACAACGGACTATCCATAGTCCTTCACCTGCAGGAATACCATCTCGGCCAAAGCATCAGTATGAACCATATAAGAACAGAGGACAGTAAAGAAAACAAGTAATGCACAATTTAAGCTCAAGTCGAACATCCTATTCTCCAAAATAAAATAAATAATTTCAATTCCCAAAGTACAATACTTTGGTGAATTAGGATGTTGACAAATAATTGATGTTACCTCAACCTTTGTCCTCGATTTGTCCTCCTCTGGGATCCCGTACTCCAATTGTTGAGGCAGTGCAATCACTTCCCGAGTGGGCTTTGGCATGTTTGCAACTTCACATGCCCACTCTTCCTCGTCAGCCGCCCTGGTATCAACTTCCTCGTGGCTCTGATTTTGCTCCTCATCCTCACGTGCCCATTTTTCCACCATTTCCACCTCCTCTGGCTGCAGCGGCTCTTCAGGTGGCTCTCCCACCACATCTTCAACAATTGGGTCACTTTCAAGAGTAGTGACCGTCGAGCTCGATCGGGTTGGTGTGGGACAATCGGCTCATCGATGTCTCTTCCACCCAATTCTCAATACTTGGGTCACTATCTAGAACAATGACCGATCGGATCGATCGGATTGGTTTGGAAGTTCCTCCTGTCGCAATGACTTATCAAGCGTGCTCGAACATATCCCATTTCGTCTCCAAACGCAAAGATGAGGCGCTTGAGATCCAAACCTCGACTAAAGCATCCGTTTTTGAATGGATGCTTCTCTTTTGAGTTAACTCATCCTCCCAAGCCGGCCTCGGAGGTGGATACGGCCGTGGGTACTGTGCGGTGGAAGCGAAGGCTGTTGGGGATATGAGTCTTGAGGTGGAGGTGGTTGTTGTGGGTACTCATATTGAGGTGGAGGATGTGGTTGCTCCCGTGAGGCATTGTAGGATTGATCCTCATAGTCTGCGGAGGCGGTTGTTCCCGTGAGGGATTGGAGGCTTGATCATCATAGTACGGAGGTGGTTGATCCCAATATGGATTATAGGCTTGTTGCTCGGGGTAGGGATCGAGGCTTGATGCTCAAGCTCAACGGGTATTCTTCGAGAAAAATCAAATTGGGCTCCTTCTTCGGAGAAGAATTTGCCCAATACAACGAACTTTCCTCTCCCAACCGGGTTGACCATATTCGTACTGTTGATAACCCTGCATTAACTGACACCAACAACAAAAACAAGATCACATGCACCAGGGGGAGAAAATAACCAAACAGGAAGAAAAGAAACACAGAAAACAAACAACACAAACAATACGCCTAAAGTTTTCCAAGCAACAGCGCCAAAATTTGTTCGAGCTAAAACACACTCAAATTACTCGCAATCGCACGAGGTAATCGTAGCGTGATAAGTTAACACAGTCGCCTCTCAAGGAAAACTTAACAGGCGATTGTTTGTGTCGTACGTAAAGCAATTAAATCCTAAACATTCTAATGCCAACGAGGGTTGAACATGCAAGAATTGAAATACGAAAAATTAAACAGCATCCTAAGCTAGGGGTTGTCAATCCCGAGCTAAACTAATAAAGCAATAAATCTAAACTAGGGGTTGTCAATCCCTAGTTGAACTACGAAAGCGATAAATCAAAGCGATAAACAAAAGCATATGCAAATTCTATTATTCATAGGGTTTGTCAATCCCTAATCTAAATCTAATTGCACATAAACTATAACTATCGATCATCCAACAAGAACTTGAAATAAACGAGAGCAAGAAAATCATTACGCAAAATAAATCAACGGAACATGAAAATCCAATCCACTATCACTATGAATTGAATCCAATAAAATAGAGAAATCCGAAAGCATAAACTGATAAATTAAACATTTAAAGATGAAAATAAAAACAGGAATTAAAACAAGAATTGTATCTGTTATGTTGCATGAGGAATCGTCGGAAGAAATCAAGATCAGCGCTGGAAAGAAAGGCTGGCGAGAGGCGCCGCGTTCCAGAAGAAAGAACTCCCAGCCTCGTCAAAATGACCTAGCGCATATATATATATTAAATAGGAGTGAGCGCCGATTCATAATGAGCTCACGCTCAGAAAACATTCTGACTTCAAATAATAAATTTTATTGTACACGTATTCTATGAGTTCTTTTCCTACTTAATCAAAATTTACGAACTCAAATCATGTAAGTATTACACAATTTGTTTTCTAATGACAAGTACATTAAAAATGATGAATCACGCATATTAGTTGGTGATTATTTATAACACGGGCCAATAAGCTAAGAATGCGTGTAAATAAAATAAATTGCATGATTTGAAAATGGAAATTTCTCACAGCCCCACTACCATAAATATAATTAGATTTGGAAGTGAAATAAAATAAATTAGGAGACAATTTCATGGCATTGTATTATCTGTGAATTTGCCAAAGACACGTTTGCATATAATTCTATCCCATTCCTAAATGTCTCACAGCAAACAAAGTTTTCCTCACATGGCTGTCCCCATTTACATAAATCTTGCACGTTTTATTTTGTTATGTTTTATTGATTATTTCTTCTGCATATACATACATATACACTTTTATTTTCAAGATAATATTCTTGTATTTCTTGGGAAACATCCAAGTGAAGAGACCTTTCTTTTCTTTTTTGGATTTATGGGAACTCAATCTCTTCTTCATCAAGACAAACTGATTCAATGAATCCTAAATTGAACCTTTCACAATTTTTTTTAGTAGTGGGTTGCTTATTCTGTTAGTGCACTATTTTTCAGAAGTTATATTACCGAGAGACATCCTCACTCACCGTGTCAGTAGCAAATGTGAATTTCACCTACACTCAAACAAGAAAAATAATCTATATTAAAAAAATGAGTATCTAGATATAACTAACTTTATTCGAGCAACTTTAAAATAAATAATAACGAAAAAATAATTGACTGTCGAGGATCTTTTTTTCTAATCCTCTTTTAACTTATAAAGATATACACACACTAAATACACATAAATATTTGCAAATATTACCCCTTGAACTAACATTTAATAGACGTCAAACGCTAATTATATATAATTGTTTTTATTTTACAAATTTACAGTAAAGAATTATTAATTTCTAGAGATTTCCCAATATATTTATTTGTATTTTTTAATATTTTATCTCGAACAAAAGGTTAACACTTACTCCCCCGATTTTTGTAATTAGTATCCTATTGACACTTTTTTATTTTAAAATAAGTGTTTTAGTATGCAAATTGATAGTAAATTAATGATATTTTCATTTTATCCAACTTTAATACTTTTCAGAATTTATATATAGTCATGTGTATGCATTTATCTTGTAATTTGAAGATTGTGGATACTTATAAAAAATGGAGGAATAAGAGGAGGGTTAGCCCCAACCAAAGTGTTAGGGATATTTTGTATCTTTCCAATTATCTATATAACTTCTTAATTGAATGCAACACCACTCATCTCTCTAAATTTGCGCTAAATAACAATCACCACACATAGGTTGACAACATAAATATGAAAAATGTATCACGCAAGGAAAATGTAAACATGGATACTTTCTGTGACAAATGTTTGGCTCTTACTCCCCCGAGCTAAGGTGGATTAACCCACTATTAAATAAATAAATCAAGATAATGTTTGCCCTAAAAAAGAGTGGACAAATATACTTAAAAGGGTTGTTTGGGTTGTAAATAAAATGTCTATTTCATGTCGTCCAAATTAATAGAAACACTTAGACCTACAACACCTGCATTGTATGAAATCTAAGGTACAAAAATTGCAGTTCATTACCTGTTTAATTTGTGCCACATTTATTAGTATGGGACATTATTTATTACGTGTGGTATTGCCCATTCTCATAGTTCTTGGATCGCCATTATAATAATTCATAGCGGTGGGAACAAAACTACGCTAACTACGACTTTTCAGAGTAGTTTCTCTTTTGTATAGTTTATGAATATTATATGGAGATGTGATTGATTACGAAGTACATTATCATCATAAATCATAGTGGTGGGAACAAACATCACTAACTACGTTATTGTTTAATTTATCTTTTTCTTTTTTTAATTTGGGATTTTGGGAACCTCGGCTATTATTTTCAGTGTGAATAGAGTAAGCTTTTGATTTTTATATAATAACTTACAAACCATATTAAATTGATAGACTATACTTGAAAAATTAAGTATGAGCTCCCATAAAAACACGTAAGAACATCCAAAATGGGGAAGTTTGTTAGAAAATACTAGGGAAGTAAATAAAAAAGAGAGGAAAGAGGAGAAGAAACGGAGAAGAAAATGAGGAGAAAGTCATTGTCAAATTTAAAGTAGACCCCACACCATGACCGGACGACGTGAGCGTGAGCAGGTTGTGCACCCGCGAAAGCACACAGCAGGGAGCGTGAAGTATACGCTCCAGCATTGCATGTGAGATTTGTTGAATTTGTTGAATATTGAAGAAGAAATTCTGAAAAAAAATAGAAGAAGAAAAGAAAGATGCAGAAATGTAAAAGAGAAAACTTATTGGACTATATTATGGAGAATTTTGTATATTATTTCTTGTATTCTAAATGACAATTACATAGAGTATTTATAGAAAAATAACATCTAAACAAACCACTAATCACTCTAACAGTATCTAAACAAACTAATAACTACTCTAACAACTTCATAACAAACTAGTAATTGCTTCATTAGCAAACTATTATTTTCATATTCTCTACACCCCCCGCAAGATGGAGATGGTGAAAATTCACCAGCCCAAACTTGGATATAATGACCTGAAAACGAGGTCCTGAATCTCGCCAAAGACCATCACCATGTTCGTCTTCGTGTAGGTCTCGCACGCTACTTTGCTCTCCAAATCCTGTTTCTGGCACATGTCGAGAATGACGTCGGATGTATCACAAACTTAGCAACTCTCGCAGATCTATACCAATCCGAACAAAGAGAAATTCGAAGAACTACACAGTTCTAGAAATACTTTGAACCGAAGACGGAAATCACAACTCACGATTCCAACGGATTCAAACAAAGCCTAAGATTACCATCGATCTTAGCTAAGATCACCATCGATCCTAGCAGAGGCATAGGTAAGAAAATCAATCGATACATAATCGGTAGAAATAAATAAGACACCGTCATCATACTCCTCGTCATTCGATCGAATCGATCTCCTCGACATCGACTCAGCTTGAAGAGTTTCTCTCTTCAGCCTTTTCTTAGCAGTTTCAATAAGAGCCGATTCCCAATCAGCCCACCAATTTTAGAGCATTCTGATTCTCCTCATCGAGGAAACACTCCAAACCGGATGTTCAACAGAAACCTTCTCAAGCTTACACTTATAGTCCCCAACCTGAGATTCTAAGCTCTTAATCTTGTCTACATAAGCCATAGTCGACTCCAACTCAAAAACCGCAACCTTTAGTTCATCTACACGGTTTCCCAACTCTTCCACTTTATCATTCACTCTACTTTTCACCTCCAATATCATAATCTTCTCATTAGCTAAGCCTTCTAATTCGCTATTCTTTTCAGCTAAATTCTCGAGCGCCTCTTTCAATTGGTTCTCAATCACAGCTTTCTCATCAACCAATCCTTTAATTCTGCCTGTCTGGAATCCAGTCCGCCTCATCCTCTTTCTGGCATCATCATCAACATCCCATGACAGCTCATTGTCGTCCTCATCCATCGAGATCGCTCTCTTTACAAGATTTTCCCAGAACTTCTCTTGCCTTTCGAGCTTATTCACTCTATAGAAATACCTAAACCAAAATGTATCATGATCAACTACATTGGGCACGTCTTTCTAAATTTAGCATCCAAACCTCATTCTCCTAATCAAACCCTCGATCTCGCCACTCTTTCTTCGAGCTTAAAGATCGATATCCACTTCTCGTAGTCCTCCAAAACATTCGACTCTTCATAGAACGTAGTCAAATCGCTCAATCACACTCAACCGCCTCGAACCCACTGTATCACCGTATTCAAGCTATGATTAGTCTCCACGCCTCGGACTCCCATCCGAAAATCGCGGCTCCTTCGCAATGATCTCCGCCATTGATTTCAAGACGCCGCGCGCCGCCGAGCGTTCCACCGAGAGACGATGGAGCTCCTTCACCGCTCGGCTCGAGGCTTCCGGATGATCTCATATTCTTCCTCGCACCCAACCCGATTCCTTCAAATCTGCAGACGCCTCGATCACCGATTCGGATCTGGTGGCTAGAGTTTTGATCAGTTCAAGCTCCAACTGCCGGCGCCGCCGCCTTGATCGACGCCGTTTGGACTCTGGACCTCGTCCGAAAGTTTGACGGTGGAGTCAAGGTCGAATTCACGAGGGCTCCCGGGTTTTGGAGGCTCCTCATCCTCTTTTACCGGTCAGGGATCGTTATGGCTCTTCTTCTCCGACGTCGGCGTTTCTCACGGAGCAATTTGTTTCTCTCACCTAATTCGGCGCCTGATTATCTCAACTCTAACGCCTCCTTGTACTCGTCTCTGTTTCAGAAGTACACCACAGAAGCCGCCTCTTTCGACGGCGGTGATGCCGAGAGCCGCTGCCATGACTCAAGCAGCATCCTTGAGTATTAAGGAGGTTGATGCACTCCGCCGCCACAGATGATTATTTCATTAGTAAAATCCTAAAGCTCTGATACCATGTTGAATTTGTTGAATATTGAAGAAGAAATTCTGGAAAAAAATAGAAGAAGAAAATAAAGATGCAGGGAAAACTTATTGGACTACATTGTGGAGAATTTTGTATATTATTTCTTGTATTCCAAGTGAAATATTACATAGAGTATTTATAGAAAAATAACATCTAAACAAACCAATAACCACTATAACAGTATCTAAACAAACTAATAACTACTCTAACAACTTCATAACAAACTAGTAATTGCTTCATTAGCAAACTATTATTTTCATATTCTCTACAAGATTGCGCAAGAGGTAGTAATTGGTGGTCCTTCTCAAGTTTTATACTTTTTCGTGTATTTCATTTTTTTCTTTCTTTCTTATTCTTTTTTAAAGGGTTAATTATAATTTATTATCTTAATTTTTAGTATTTTTTTAGTTTATGGTCTCAATTTTTAAGTTTTTTAAAATATATTAAAATTTGAGAAATATACTAACTTATGGGTTGAAATTATTTTTCAAGCATCGAATGATGATTATGACTATAACTAATTTGAAGTAGATTTTTATTTTCCATATGTACATGAAACGACGAAGTTTTGGCCTTTTGGGTTAATTATAGTGTCATACCCCGTCTTCTCAATAGGATTAGAATGATTTTGAATTTAGAATTTTTAAATGATTCGTGCCTAGTGAAAGAATTTTTTTTAAAATTTCAACAAAAAAGAATTTATTTCGTTAATTATTATAAAGTGATTACGAGAATTATTATATATAATTTGATAATCGAATATGATTTATATATATACTTATAAATCATTATATTAATAACTTTATGCTAAGGTTTAATTTTTATTTCGTAGTCTTTAGGATCGAACTTTGAGCCGTAAAAATAATTTATCTAATGGACTTTCGTTTGAAAAAGCCCAAGAGAAAAGCCCATTAGACAACCCCAAACCATATACTATACAAGCCTCACTTCTCATTCTTTTGAACCCTAATTTTCACAAATCCACTCACTTGCTGCTACCTCAACTCAAAGGTTAAACTTCTACTCTCTTTTAATTTAGTGTGTATGCGTGTGTGGGTGTTGAGGGAGATTGCCGAGAGGGTGAGGGCAAGGAGGAAGAAGATCGACTGTCGTGTGTGTGTGTGTGTGTGCGTGAGTTGTAGAGAAAGAGGAAATGAGTTTGTGTGTTATGTGTGTTTGTATGAGTGCCGAGAGAGAGAGACGACGACGGCGGCGTTGGTGGCTCCATACAAGGCTCGACCGATCCGAAAGAGAGGAGGCGTGAGGCGAGAGAGAGAAAGGCGGCAGACGTGGTGGTGTGTGTTGCTCTGCGTGTGTGCTGTACTGTGTCACCGCCCCTGTGCGTGTTTGCGCGCTGCCATGTACGTGTGGGTGTGCGACGGTGTGTCGCCGTCGCATGTGTGTCTCCATCGCGTCGTGTGTGTGCGTGCATCGGCGTGTGTGTGTGTGTCTCATGTGTGTGCGTGAGTGTGTGAGAAGAGCCGATAGAGATGTGAAGGAGAGAGGGCGAGGGAGAGAAGAAAGAAAGAGGAGGGACGAGAGGAGGTCACGGTCATGACGGTAATAAGAATCGCCGACCGACGACGTGGCCGTGGCAATGACTGTGTGCTTACGTGTCCGTGTGTGTGCGTTCATGTATGAGAGTCGAGAGAGAGACGTGAAGGGGAGAGAGAGATGAGAGAAATGGAAAAAAATATTTTTCGACCTCACCGGAAGTTGGCCGTCGGCAACGGCGGCTGCCGGAAAGCGGTGCCGGATTTGTGGGAGGGAGAGTTAGGTTTAGGGTTTGTGAATAGTTAATGGGCTGGGTTTGTTTTAATTTAATGTGTTGGGCTTGATTTCTTTTTAAATAATTGCTAATGGGCTTATTTTTTTAATGTTTGGGCCCAATCTAAAATTGAAGATGGGCTATTAGAAAAAATTTATATGGGCTATAAATTGTTTTAAATAGTGGGCCAAGAAATTAAATTAAAGTTGGGCCCTTATTTTAAATTGAATGGGCTGATTCTTAATTTTATTTAAATAATGTTGGGGCCTTTGAGTGTTGGGCCGAAATTTTAACTGATGATGGACTTCTTTATTTATTTATTAAATGTTTTAATGTAATATAATAAGGATTATGGGCCTGCTGTAGTGGACCGAATTAATAAAGGAAGTGGGCCGAAAATAAATGGTTGGGCTCCAGTGAATTAAATAAATAGTTAGACCTTAATTAATTAAATAATAGTTGGGCTTAGATTTAATTAATGATTGGGCTTTAATTTAATTAATGAATTATCTTGCTTTAATTAATTAAATCTTTGGACTTAAATTAATTAAATAAATAAGGTTTAACTTGAGACTTAATTAATTAAATTATATTAAGTCTAATTAAATAAATAATTAACTTAAACTTAAGTATAAGTTTAAATTATTTAATTATGGTAAGTTAATTAATTGATTAATTAATTACTATTAAGTTTAATTAATTAATTGATTAAGTTAAGGTTAAGTCCAAGTTTAAGTTACTTTATTTATGATCATGACCTATTTAATTAATGTAATTAATTTCTTTTAATGAAATTAATTAAGTTAAAATATTTAATAAATTAAATTATGTTAGACAAGTGCATGATTTGATAATTTTATTATGAGTTATATTAAGCGAGATCCCTTAATATTTATATGATTTTAGTATGCATTTCAATTGCATTATACTTTTGTAAAAAGTATTTATCATAAGAAGATTATGAAATTAAAAACGTTTTCAAACGAAAAATCGAGCAAGGGTATTGTTGGTGCCCTTAGCCGATATATATTAGTTTTCAAATTCAATTATATTTTGAAAACTCGGGCTTAACGAATCATAAGTTAGTATCCTCCTTTACTTGAACTTAAAGCTAGCTTTTCGAGACCTATTAAGATTAATGCTTCTTGTAGGTTTTGTCGATCAAGGGGATTAGTGTTGCTTTCCCGAGACGCGTGCAATAGTGATTTCGTCAGGCTTTGTCCTATCAAGGTGGGCTTTACTTACAAAAATATATTTGAGTTATATGCTCTGATATTTCATGAAATGCAAACTGTTTATCCAATAAAATATTTTTGTGCGCTCTATTTAAGGCTCGTAAAGGTATCGATTTAGATTCTCTTTTAAACTTAATATGTTAATTGAGAATTGTGTACACTAGTTAGTTGTTTCGGTGAGTTGATCTCCATCGGGCACTAACATAATCATGAGGCGTTATAAGGGTGCTTGTATGGATGCGTTCCGAAGTACGTCATGAAATTATGAATTTGTTCGGGTTACGTCCCCGATGACAATAATGGGGCATGTGATCCGACGGTGGCTAGAGGCCCGGGATCAAAGCGAGTAACAGAAGAGTCGTGAAAATGGGCCCAATAAATGAAATATTTTTGCATGCTTAGAAGTGGTTTCTTCTTTTAAAACCTTCTAAGTTATGTTATCATGATTGGATAAACTGCTTTTACGGATTTATGAAATATTTATAGAAAATGCATGTCCACTGAGTACATTAGTACTCAGCCCAAATGTTTTCAAATGTTTTCAGGTTGATCAATGGGCGCTGACGGGGCAGAGCTGAGATTAGGGTTCACTCCGTATTTTGACGGATTATTTCCGTATTTAGACTTTCGCTGATGAACTAGCTCTAATTTTATTTTCCCTTCTTGTCTATAACTTGAATTGTACATTTTGATGAGCTTAGACTCTGAATCCTTGATGTTTAACATTTTGACATATATTGGCTATTAGAAGTACGAAACTAAACTTGTGATCTTGAGGATAAATGTTGTTTTGTTTGGATTACGTCATTCGATGTCTTCCATTTTCATTTCGGAAGCTATTCCCAAATTCTAAGGGTTTATTGCCTTGATCATTCGAAGTAACTTATTTACTTTACATTTCTCCTTATTTTTATTCGTCGCGCCCGATTTACGAGCTTCGTTACATCAGAATTGGGCGTGACATATAGTTTATGGCATCAACTTTCAGTATTTTCCAACTTATAACCTCAACTTTCAAAATTTTCTATAATGTTCTAATCTTTGAAAGATGTACTAACTTATGGCATGTATTTTTTTCTGGTACTGAAACGCTGACTAGGACGAAACATAAATTGAAATAGATTTTTTTTCACTTATACATTCGAAACGATGTCGTTTGGACCTGCGACTTGGAGGAGCCATTCGGCTTCGACATATTGAATAAGAGGAAGACGACGTCGCTTGCGAGTTGAACGACGATGGATTGATATTTGACCAGAGACGGAGTGAGATTTTTTTTTAAATTTTAAATTGCTTTGCTTGTAGGATTTTGGTGAGCTTCATGGCAGAATAATTGGTTTCACACAGAGAACAAAAAAATGGAACATATTATACATGTAGTCAGAAAATATAAAAAAAGAAAAGATTAATCGTCATAAATAAGTGTATCTATTCCTTTAATTATAGTCCACTTTTATTTTATTTTTTTACTTTATTAACCTCAATCTTATATGCAGTAAATAATATACCATAACTAGGAGTATAAATCAACCACAAGATGAGAAAAAACAATGCTCAAGATTAATTCTCATTTTTCAAAATATATAGACTTCTAATTTAATCACACACACACACACACACACACACACACACACATATATATATATATATATATATATATATATATATATATATATATATATATATATATATATGAGATGAATCATGTAGAAATACAAATATTGATAAGAATGAGAAAGTTGCATTGAACGTTTAAAGTTGTTTCACCAAATTCAATGCAACAACTTTATGTTCAATGCTACAATTTATATGTTGAATTTGGTAAAAATTATATATTTAGTGCAATAATATTATAAGTTCAATGCAACTTTCTTATTTTTTACCAATATTTGCATTCTTCCGTGAATCACCCATATATATATATATATATATATATATATATATATATATATATGGGAGGGTTAACGTGAGAATCATTTTATTGTAAGAACGTGAGAACCAAAACCGATGAATTCATAGTGAAAGTTAATGAATCATTGGGAAAATTATCGAATCCAAAAATAGAATTTTCGCCTCATGGGATTCGAACCCGGTCAAAATTCTGAATTTTGAATTCATTAACTTTCTCAACGGATTCATCAACTTTCATAACTAATTCATTTGGTTTTAGTTTTAGGATAAGAATGGTTCTTATTTGAACCAAACTCTATATATATATATAGATGAATGAATGATCAAGTAGTACTTGAGTTCGAGGTAGTATGTAGTACTCAATCTCATCCACTCATATCATAGATCTTATGGTGGAGATTTTTTCAGATTTTTTAAGCTCATTTTCGTTGACTTCACTACAATAAGGGTATATTAGTAATTTTATTTGTTATGTAATACAAAAAATTAAATTATGCATGTAATTAAACATAAAACTATATACAATTGAACATAAAACTGCATATTGTTATGCATAAAACTGCATATGATTGATAAAAAGTTGCATAAACTTTTTTGTTATGTGATATAGAAAAACAAACGATGCATGTTTCAAAACCAAAAATTACATATGCATGAACACAAAACTACATAATGTTAAATACAAAAATGCTTATTATATTGATTTATCCAAAATCTATTCTCTCATTTAGATCAATTCCTTCTAGCTTTATAATTCGAAAGGAAATAATTGATCAACAAGATAGAAAAACAAATTATCAACAAGAAAAATGTTTGTGCATATTGGAGAAGAGAGAAAGAGCGATGTCGAGAATGAAAAATATATGAGTTTCTGTTTTAAAGCATGCATACTTGTATTTTGTAGTATGCATGTTATTGTTTGATAATATGCACGTTTCTATTTTGTAATAAACATGTTTATGTAGTACCATGCATATACAGGTTTATGTGTATTGTCATGCAAGTTTATGTGCATTAGTATGCATATTCTTTGTTGGAAGCTTCATCTCTCTGCCTCCTTCTCCAATTTACCTCATTCTCCGATTTTCAGTGAACTCCACCGTAAACCACTGCCTCTTTCTTCGGTTTTGGCGAACTTCGCCTTAAACACCACCATAGTCATCCCCCCTCTAGATCCATCTACATTATCTCAAAATCATCTTCTTTCTTCTTAAATTTCAGGTAGCTCCAGCTACAACCACTCCTCAACCGCTACAGCCGTGAACGTCACAATCGCGATCATCTCCACGTTATCGCTGCAATCGCCGCCAATGCACCATCGCTGCCACTTACTTCTATTTCCTCTATGGCGAACAACAAACAATTTGCAGAAGAAGAAATAATTACTATCTTGTCCTTAAACAAAAATTAAAATTAAAAAATATTCCGCCACATGTCGCTTATCTAGATTGTTCACATGAACATATTATATGGTCTAGATTGAGTATTATGTACTACCTGAGGATCAGATACTACGAGAACTCAATCCTAAATATATATATTCCATATTTACAACAACATACTCGATATAAACTGCAATCAGACAGAATTTTTCTGACTTTTATTGTCAGTGAATGCTGCATGATTATTTAAGGGGAAAAACAAGAGGATCCAATTGATTGGTTTGTAGTTTTCTACTTAAAAAGCATATTTAACAATTAACATATGTGGTAGTTCATGAAATGGAAGAAATGAATTTGATAAAGTTAGATGTAATTTAAATATTTATTAACTGTGACACATTAATAATCTGATGTTGGACCTCAAAAGATAATTAGATGCTATGATAATTAATGTTCGATGGGGCAAACTATTTCATGGTCAAAATTAAAGCCTTCTTGCGTTATTAATCGTGCTTTATCAGAATTTTAAATATCATCAAATGCAGAAGCACTTTTTTAAATTTATTTGATACATTTATTGCGTAAAAGAAATATTAATGAATTTTAAAGAACCATTTAAAAAATAGATGTAAAGTAAAATTTTAAGAGAAAACACAATATTTGACCCTTTTCAGAAATGTTATTTAATTTTGAAAAATTGTTAGACTTGGAAAAAAAAAATCAATAACTTTCGAGAACTAAATTTTGGCATAAAAAATGCACATAGTTTTGTTCCTTTTTGGAATTGATGTGGAAATATATGTATCCTGATCCTGACATAAGTGTGTTGTAATATCAGATCCAACATATCACATATTTTTTTATGTTAAAATTTGGTCATCGTGACATTATTGAAACCTTAAATAAGTATTTGTTTTTTGACTTGATATATTTGTCCAAAATTAAAGAACATAATAATATAAAAGAAAATTTTAGAAAAAAATCCCCAAATTTTAACCTTTCTTTGGCCTTTCATAAAAAGAAAGAAAAAGATATACTTTTTCTGTGTTTATTTTTCGTGTTTTGCAGTTGATTTAACATACTCTTGAATACCACGTACACAAAGGCGTTGACTGATAAGTTTCCTTAAAAAATGCAAACCCCTTCGACATTATTTATGTATTTATTTAATTTCATTAAAAGACAATCAAACATGTCATATGTATTCGTCGATAAATTTAATCTCAAACTCTTTTCCCGAATTACTTATTTTCCATAAACACTTCAAAAGCAATTCACACATAAGCTAAGAAATTTTGATCTAAAATATTAAATGTGTATCGAACGAAATCTAATGTTGGTATATACAAGATCTGAAATTCCAAGCAACTTGTGAAATCAACTATATGATTGAGACTTGTGTCTATAGGTATAGGATATTAGATAATACAGTTACAAGAAAATAAAATAGTAACCCACATGTTAACAGGTTGAGTGCACTAGAATAATCACTATTAATTCATTATAGAGAAATAGACTACAATAATAAATACATTTAAATTAGGTTATTTGATACTCGAAATCTCAACCACCATGCAAAATGTTTTTGGCTCTCAATCATTCAAGAAGCATCTTCGGACTTCGATCAAGCAATAATTCATTGAAAACCAATAATAATTAGGAACTTAGGATTAACTGTAAAAACAAATATTATGATAACATCAGAATTATTGATCTTTTTGTTGATTTTTTTTTCGAATTATACGTAATTACAATTAAGCTCGAATTTTTGATATTTTAACAAATACTCGAACTATACATAATTATAATTAAATATTGAAGCTATCACAAAACTAACAAAAAAATCTAAAATTATTTTGGATTATGTGGCTCGGCATGGTGTGAATTTTAATACGAATATATTGAAAATGGGGTAACATTACGACAAAATTGCTTTCTTGTCTAATAATAATAATAATAATAATAATAATAATAATAATAATAATTTCTGAAAAGTCATGTAATCTTTTGGAGAGAGAAATTTTATTTTGGGATATTTTTGTTAGTTTTTGTAATGATTTAAATATTTCATTGTAATTATATATGATTGGGGTCACTTTTGTAAGATGATCAAAAGTTTGAATATTAAATCTTAATTTTTCCTAGATGATATATCTGACCTTTTACATTTTATTTATATTCTTTAAAGTAAAATGACTCATGTAGCTTGGAATACAAGAAGAAAACTGCAAGTGGACACAATAATTTAAATCTGATGAGGAAGGATGAGATTGTGTAGTTTTCATGTGAATTTATTATTAGATTCAACTGTGGTATCATCTTGTCATACTGCTCGATGACAAGTCATTTTTTCAACCTAAAACTAAAATGAGGGGCCTAAAACAACATCTTTGGATCACTCATCAAGTAATATATGAATAAGAGGGTTGGCATATCACTATATCCAGAAAATCATGGTGATCTTTTTTTACCAAAATAACTTATAGGGCTCGTTTATTTGACAGGAAAGTAAAATTAATTGGTATGATTCCTATGACAACGATTCCAGAACAAATGAAACTTAGTAGATTCATTATCATATGTTTGGAAAACACCAAAAAGTTATTAGGATAATAATAATAATAATAATAATAATAATAATAATAATAATAATAGGTGGTCTCCTGTATATTTGTCCGCACAAACAGAATTTGATATTTTTATTCAGTATAAATGATATTTTTCTTTGATATAAATGATACTTTTTAAATTATAGGGGTAAAAGATAAATGATACTTTTATTTAATGTAAATGATATTTTTCTTAACAATAAATGATACTTTTATCCGTCCGCACCATGCGGACGGATGTCCAAGAGTTTTAGTGTAATAATAATATTATTATTATTATTGTTGTTGTTGTTGTTATACGGTACAAAGTATGATTCTCATCACACCGACCGCTAATCCCGAAGGACCGCTCGACGGACCGTGGATGGGGTTGGATTAAAGAAACGGGAAAGAAATGGGAATTTAGTATTTGATTTCTAACCATATCATTGGTAAGGGAAAATGAATAATTACGGAAGCATAAGTGATACGAAGGTCAATTCAGAAAATCGACCATACAAGAGTTGATTTTGAAATCACTACTAAGAGTTCAACATTTAACTAAAATTTTAAAGAGGTTTGCAGCGGAATAAACATGTAAGATATGCATATGAAGACGATTCTCAAGTGAACCAAAATGTTTCATTTTCATTGACAAAAGAAATCTCGCTCAACTCCACTTCATTCCATCATCACCAACCCGCACATTTAAAACAATATGCAGTGAGTACAAGAATGCACTCGATGAATTATGCCAAAATATTTTCATCTATAAATTACATCGCCCCATCATGATAAGACACAGGGTTTTATTTGAAAAGCGCATGCTTACTAAAACATTTCATCATTTTCATAAATCGTCGTCACAAGCATTTTCTTTGTATGTATGATCCATATCCCTTCATTTCTCATATAACATCATCATGAACGCCGTAGAAGGAGGCCTCCTTCTATGTCGCTGTGACAGGCCGAGAATTGTACTTTCAATACACAGACACCCTTATGTGTACACGTTAATCCAGGCTAGGAAGCACGGGATCCGATTGATTTTCATCATGAGTTGGGAGCGACCCAACATCCTCATTATCATTCATTGTCGTGAACCAACACATTGATAGGATACATACATAAAAACATAAACATTTTGGGCAGGTAATTTCATAACATCATTTCATCATCATTTCTCAAAAGAGAAAGCATCATAAATAAATACTTTTCATTTCGAAGAAAGCATCATAAATAAAGCATTTTATCCTTGAGGATAAGAAAAGTCCACCTTAAAAATTAACCTTCTTGATATACATGCTAGCGATCCTTTGTCGTTTTCATTTACGTCCACGCTGGACCTTGTCAACGTAAGAAATATAATTTAATACGTCATTCATTTCTTTCGAGAAGCATCGTTAAGATTTAACGAATTCGATATCTTTTAAATCTTAGAGTTTCTGAGTTTCATGATTTTCGTTATCGATATGACTTAGTTAACAATCTATACTTCGTCTATTAGGTTCGTCTCGTCATGACGATAGACAACACTTCGCCGTTGCATTCTTTCCTTCCATCAATGTTTCTCCAAGTCGTTTCGTATAATTTATGAATCCTAAGTTCATAACTATTCTTCGTCGTTTGTTAACGCGTATCGACAATTTCGAGTTCCAATACTTCATCCATTACCAATATTTCTTCGTCGTGTTTCTCACCTCACACGTCCCACATTTTCTATTAAAGAAACTCATATCTATACTACACAATCAATAAAGATTTCTCTTACTTCAATCATCTTCTAATTGTAATTCAATAAATTAAGGTTGCTTAAATATAATATTTCTCAAGTATCTACTTGACATAATCAACTCATAATTAATTAAATCTATAATTTAATTAAGTAAATCCATAATTAAAACTTAATTAAATGGATTAAATAAAAGTTCAATAATATTTGATTAATCAATCAAATTAATTTAATAAATCTTAGATATTCAGTAATTAAGATTTAATTCCAATCCCACGTTACATAAGATCCATCTCATTACATACATAATTCACTTAAAAAGAATAATCTCAAATTATCCCTTAACATAATTAATTAATTATGTTATATAAAAAAATAGACTTTATTCAAATCTCATGAGTTTAATTGACTCACTATAATTAATTGGTCTTTAGGTTACTATTTAATTCAAGAGTCCATCTTTCATTAAATCGAAGGTCCAATATTAAAATAAATCTAAGTTCTCACTTTAAATTTAAGAAACCCATATCAATTTAATTCAATAAGCCCATGACTCATTCTATTATTTATTCCAGAGGCCCATCTAACATTAGGTTAAATCACCATTTTAATTTCAACCCAATTATCATATAAGGCCCAAACATATAATAAATTCAGTCAAGGGATTTAAAATAAAACTAAGCACATCATTTATTTAATTAGCAACCCATCAGAATAAAGAACCCAAGCCCAACACTTAATTTGTTTAGTCCATAGTCCATCCTCTTATTTTTCGGCCCATTAACATAAAAATTTGTAGCCCAGAATTAAACTTAAAACTGAACCCAATCCAATTAAATTCTTGGCCCAACAGAAAAGTAATCCAACTGGCCCATTAGGTTTTTTTTAAAAGGCCCAACACTCATTAATTTTCGGCCCAAAGTTAAGAAGTCCATTAAACATAAAAATAAAACCCTAATTTCTACCCTAGCCGTCACCCCCATCTCTCACATTTCTCTCCCTCCCTCTCGGATCACACACACACACGCAGCTGTCGCCGCCCCCATGTCCGGCAGGCCACGCTGCTGGTCGGCGACGTGCACCGCTGTCGTGACTTCAGCCTCGGCCTCCTCTCATTTCTTCCCTCGCGTAGCGTCAACCTCAAGCCCTCTTCTCTCTCTTTCTGTCGTCGCCGCCCTCTCGTCTCCGGCGAGACCTCGTGGCCGGCGACACCATGGTCACCTCGTTAACCCCTTGTCCAGACTTCTTTCTCACCTCTCACTCTCTCGAAACTCACTCACACGCAAACACACACATACAAATCTGTCTCTAAATCTCTCACCCTCGTCTTTGATTTCAGGTTTGCCGCCGTCGCGGCCTCTCTATTCCGGCGTCTAGCGTCATCGCTGCGTCGAAGCGCATGAACAGCCCTTGTTCCAGCCACCACGTCCTGCGTAGTCTTGGCTCCGGCTGCTGTCGCCGTTGGTTAATGGCCGAGCCGTAAGTGGCTCGGTCCAAACACTATGTTCGATAGCATCTCTATACATTTAGAATTGTATTTGTTTCGATTTCTTTTATGTTTTCAATTGTATGTGGCTAATAATTATATACGTGTGTGTTTATATTTTCTGCATTTGGA
This sequence comes from Salvia rosmarinus, assembly GCA_036937905.1. Lineage (NCBI taxonomy): Eukaryota > Viridiplantae > Streptophyta > Magnoliopsida > Lamiales > Lamiaceae > Salvia > Salvia rosmarinus. Next base: position 104,509,896 of record CM072819.1, read on the forward strand.
AAGCTGCTGAGGACTGATATTGGTTATGTATTTCTGTTCTTGGTTATGCAAATGAAATGCATAAGAATTTTAAAAGAGAGAGGTTCAGTGAGATATTGCACCTGAATGAAGTAGGAGTAGGCTGTATGAGTGCTTTGTTGCTGTTTTGATCGAAGGGTAGCAATTTCTTGAAACAACAAAGGATTAAACTTTGTTAGAGCTTCTGTAGCTGAAAGAAGGACGATGAGAATTTTGAGAGGAAATTTTACCTTGGTTCTCATTCGCTTGAGTTGTGCAGAATGGTAGTGGTGAAAAGTGAGGTGTTGTTTGTTTAATTACGTGAGAGAGAGAATGAGTGTTGTTGTGAGATTATCAATTGTCATAGGATTCTTAAAGGTAATGATGAAGTTTGAATATAATGATGGGTATGTAGGGAAAAGTGGAGGTTGTGTGAAACGAAGTGATGTCTTTGATTGGATAATTTATCCAAGATTAAAATATCCTGCTCGACGATAATCGTATTCGATCTTCGCTATTCGTTTAAATTTTCTCGCTCGAAATAAAATCGAAACGTCGATTGATTATAAAATTTAATCATCGCCTAAACTCAAATCTCGATTTAGCTAAATGAATAATAAATCAAGTTTTAAATTTCTCGGGTATTACAGATTCATAGTTCTAAAATTTAAATAAAATTTTCTTAATATAAGTAGTTCATTAAAGCATAATAATAATAATAATAATAATAATAATAAAATATATTAAATATATAAGTAATGTAAGAATCATGAGACTACGAAAAAAATACCTAAGATTTGCTAGAAAATAAGAATTTGGAATATTGCACTACTTTATTTATTTTTAGGATTCTTTTAACTTTCTTTATCTAAATTCTAAGAAACACGGGAATATAAAATTTTGGAATCAGATTACTTTCCTATAATAAAATCTTTACCAAACAAATGGACCCATAGTACTATCTTTGTGCAAATTTCTTTCTTCGTCTAGTTATCATAGAAACTACAAATGTGTCTGAATTTCCTTCTTTTTTTTTTTTGGTCCTCACCAATATTTGAACACAGCCAAACATCAACAATTACAAATATACCATTAAATATATGTTTGAATGTGAATTTGGGTACAGTGTGACCGGTCGGACAACGTTAGTATCTGTGTGTGCATATTTCTGCACATAAAATGAGTAGGGAGACACCCTTGATTATATTTATAGAAGAAAGCAAATAAGCAAGCCAATGACACCGAGTTTAAAGATGCAAACAATAAGCATTTCAAATAAGAAACATCACACCAGAACCAGATAAACACACACATTCTCATTCTCACAACTAAAACTTTAAAGAAACTCTGATTTTTGAAATGTGTGAAATCTCACCCAAAGCTCTCCACTCTCCTTGTTATAGAGCTGATGCAGAAGCGGACACCCGCCGATCCGCAGCTTCCTCAATGTTGAGCTGCGGAGGACAACCGCCGGCAGCGCCTTCACTTTGCTGCAGTTCGAGATTTTCAAGCACCGGAGACTAGGCATCATAGGATCACTGCTCATCACGTCCCACTCTTCCCACCTTTCCATCTTCGAAATCTTGAGCTTCTTCAAACTCGGGAAGGCCGGAGTGGCGCCTCCTCCATTCGCCATGTTGCTGACACGGGATCCCAAGAACTCGAGAGCGAGGCACTTGATCATATTCAAGCCCTCCAAATGGAGCGTCACCAGCAATGGCAGCCGGCCTAGAGGAGGGAGAATCGAGCAGTTTGGGCAGTCTTGCAAGAAGAGTTTCTGCAGCTTAGTTAGCTTCATGATCCATTTAGGAAGATTAGCCCCTCCAAATGACGTAATCTGCAATGACTGCAGATTCTCAGGCGCGTCAAGAGCTTCGATCACTACATCTTGGCTCGCATTCTTGATCAGAGGGCTGAAATCCATCTCAAGATCAGAGAGGTGGATCTTTTGCCCCAGCTCAGCTCTCTTGGCCTCAGCTGCATCCGCTGCAAATCCGAGCCCCTCGATTCTCAGACATCCACGTAGCTTTTTCAGATTGCTCAACTCCACAAGCCCACAAGCAGCATTTCTCCTATCATTCACAGAAATAATGATGAATTTGTTCAAAGTCTGAAGTGAGGCCAAATCTGTTATCCCTTTTGGTAGCATTTTTAGGCTATTAGTCCTATCGATCTCAAGATGTCGGAGATTCACTAATTTTCCGATTTTCGAAGGCAATCTACGTAGATGATCACAAGCAGAGAGCTTCAAAGTGTGCAGATTGTACAAATCACACAAAGTCTCAGGCAACTCCCAAAATGGATTGTGGGATAGGTTTAAATGCTTCAGCTTGATCAGATTGCCTATCTCCTTAGGCAGCTCGCCCAACCGGTTCCGACTGAAATCCAGCGCTCTGAGGCAGAGCAGACGATGTATGAAGTCAGGATCAACGCGATCAAGCTGGCTTATAATAGGCGGAGAATCATAAAAAGACTGAACCCACAATGTGAAGAGCTTCTCTACATTGGGAACATTGGGGAACTGATTGTCTTCTGCACGAACCACTGTAAGGTGTCGAGCCCTCTTGTGTGAGGACTCCATCTTTCGTTGGAAATCAGCGTTGAACTCGACCACGGAGCACTCATTCTTGGCGAGGTAGTGTGCGAAATCATGAACCATATCATGCATTTTAACACTCACAATCCTCTCACCACTCTTCCCTCTCTCACCACATCTTGGAAGAATAACCTCATAGCAAGGGTTTGGACATAGTCCTGCCCTACCCCCTCCACCTCCGCCTCGACTGAGGCGGTCCCAGTCGAGGCGAGGTAGCCCTGAGCCATCCAGAGCTGCACAAGATTGTTTGCCTCGATCACATGATCCTTGGGAAAAAACGCACAGAATGTGAAGCAGCGCTTCACATTCGAAGGGAGATCATAGTAACTCAACATCAACGGAGGGAAAAGCCCTTCCGCTTCTTCCAACTCCCAAAACTCACTTTTTAACACATCCACCCAATCTATCAACGATTTCTTGAACCTCATCAAACTGGCTATCGCCTTGATAGCGAGAGGCAACCCTTGCACTTCTCCGCTATCTTCCCCGACCTCCTTCAACCCCTCACACTCCTCACGTTTCTTCTCAAAGAACGCTATCCTCTCAAACAACGTCCAAGAATCTCCCACAGAAAGCCTCCCTAGGTGAAGAAGGTAGCTGCTACCCATGATCCTCGCCACGCCTCCTTCCTCGTGGTCACGAGGATCGTGCTACCGACTTTACCCGCCTTGAGGGACTTGAAGAGTTGCTCCCATTTTCTAAAATCCTCAGTCCAAACATCATCAAGAACTAACAAAAACCTCTCCCCTTCCACATAGTTCCTAATCTTGGTCACCAGTGGCTCGAGCTCAAATAAATAAGGGGCACTACCCTCAATAACTTCCAAAATGGCCTTTGCGATCCGGACCTCATCAAACGGGTCAGACGCGCAGACCCATATCGTCCTGTCAAAATGGTTAACCACCTCGTCACAGCTGAAAGCTAGCTGCGCGAGGGTCGTTTTTCCAATCCCGCCTAACCCCACTATAGACACCACATTTAGACCCTTTTCTTGACTCTTATCACATAATAATTTACCAATCAAATTCTTCCTATCCACATCCCTCCCTTCAACCTCGCCATCCTCAATAAACGACGCCGTTTTAGGCCTATCAATACACTCATCACTCAAAACCTCATTGAACCTATACCTATCTTTCTCAACAGCGATATCTACAAGCCTCTCGTTGATTTTCTTGATCTTGATTGCTATTTCGCGGCGAAGAGCGACTCTTTCGCAACCAAAGCAACGGAAAGTGAAGAGAGTGGTTACCTTCCTAGAGCGAGAAGATTGGGTTCCGTCGCTTTGCATCTCTTCTTTCTGAATTGCTGTGATCCACTCCGACAGAACATCCTCGGTGTCGTAGGATACATCCTTGAGCTTTTCGAGCCAAACTTTGACTGACTCTTCCTTGACCTGCCGCTTTTCTGCATCGACGATAACTGCTTTGATCGACTCGAATTCGCTCCTGAGCTTCTTGAATTGGTTGCCCACGCCGCAGACTAATCTCAGCTCTTCACGAATTTGTTCTTCCATGATCGAGGCGACCTGGGTGAGGATAACTGTAATAACAGCATCGGACATGGTTGGAAATGGTTGTTGGTTGGAGAGGGCGAGAGAGTGTAGGATTTGGACAAGATTGTTGTAAGAGTGATGGATTGGTTGGTGAATATAATCAAGAAAACTCGCTACAGCCCTTTTCTTGGAGATGTTACATGTTAGCAACAATAAACTTGTGAGGAAAAAGATCAGAAATTGAGTGTCAAAATTCTTGTAGGTTCGATTTTTTCAAGACAATGGCAAAGGAAGACTTAGAGAGAAGACTCTTATTTTTCCTTTCTGATTTTTCTTTTTGAGGGGTGGTATGGTGGGGTGGGGTGGAGGGTGGGGGCGTAAGAGGCAACTCAAGCGTGCGAGTTGGGAACTAGATAAATGGGTAAATATAAATTGAGAAAATTATCAAATATAATTCCATAGACATAGTAAAGATAAATTTTACAGTCTACAGATAAAATATACATAAAACATATACTAATATTTTTGTGTAGATACACTATTTTACCTTTAATAAAAATGCTTCGTGAAAGTCGCTATTGTCGCGACTAATACTCGATACATGAATAAGATATGTTTGTGTATTAGTGTATCCCGGTAATAGTTCTACATGAACGCACGAATACATTTTTTGGTGCGTTTGTATTAGGATAATCATCTTTTTACATTTTACATATATAGTTACATAAATACCCTTAATTTTATAAATCGAATTTTTAATTAATTATATTAAATAATATATAATATGCTCTTTATATATTTAAAGTTTGTTTTCTTATTTTTTTATTTCACGTTTTTTTAAGAACATATTCTAAGTAATTTCCTTAAAATTTGCTATGGTATATTTAACAGATTTATATCAAAATTAAAAGCATAACTTTTTTGGCTGCATTTTTATTTAACTTTTTAATTAATCCTGCATAGATTTTTGGCTGGATTTTTATTTTTGTTTTTGTTTTTGTTTTTCATGACATGTTGCAGTATATCAAGACTCGGGAATATCCTCCAGGTTATTTTTTTATAAATCTTTCACTGCCTATTTACGTGAATTATTTGTTTTATATAATTTTAACAACTTTTACTTCTTTTTATTATTTGTTTGTTTTTGAATATATATTTTTAAAATAATATTTTTGAGGAAATTTATATATCTTTATAATAAAAATATTATATCCTAGTTAAAATATGAACTAAGTAACATACTTTTTATCACAATGTTCCATTAAGTAATAAATATAGTTATATAGTACAAAATTGTTCAATTATAAAATCATAAATTACCGACAATCGAACATAATGAATTTATATATTTCATTTCAATAATATATATACTGATAAATTCATACAAAAATAAATTGTATTTATTTTCTTATTAATTGCAATATATGAATTCATTCAAAAACTATGGACGTTGTTTTACGATCGATTATCAAATTATCATTGTTTTATCTTCTACTTGATTAGCATTACTATGTTTTATGTTTATCATTTAATATTTTCAAATAAAATTTGCAATCAAATTATATATATATATATATATATATATATATATATATATATATATATATATATATGAGTACTATTGACAATGAATAATAATGTTCATTTAGAAAGAAACAAAAAAAGTGTATATATTAATTTAGAGATTTGAATATAATGTTTCTTAGATTATAGGAAAAATAGTGATGTATCACATTCCCAAAGATATAGGGATTTGATCATATTTATTCATAAATTAATGCAAAGGTTATATGTGTAAAATAAAAAATTCAATTAATGGAATTAATTATTATAATTTCGAAATTAATGGAAAATTATTAAAAAAATCCTCATTATGTACATACATAGTTTGTAAATTTATCAATACTAATAGGATATTACTTATTAGTGTTTCAATGAATATTTTATTAATAATAGCTAGTTTTCACATATTATTACAACTGTAACTACTTTTATCCTTATTATAGCAAAACTGCTATTTTAAAAGTTGTTTAGTTTTATTTGTAGTTTATGATTTTGATTATTTTCATAATTTTGAATTTAATTATCGAATTGTTTAGAACTATCTTCTTACATTTCATGACTAGACAGTGATAAGGCAGGGACGACTTTGTCTTTGGGATTGCCGCGTTAAACAAGAGAACAAAACTCAATATAGATGAGATATGAGAGAGAGAGAGAGAAAGACTCTGAAAATTGGGGAAAAGTTACAGAAATTTCATCTCGTTTCTCACTTGATTGTCACCGAAAACAACAGGTCAACGACTTAAAAATTCAATTTGGGTCTTTAAATAATCTTTTGTTTTCTTTTTTCTACTAGTAGGGATCTTTATATAATCTTATTTAGCTGAACATTATCAGCAAAATACAAACTATTCATTTTAAAAAATGAATACAACCTAATCTATGGATCATAACTAAGACATTCTAAGATGCCACGAAATGCCACTTTCTCTATACATTTTCTCGATCACAACGTAAAAAAAAATGTGGAATTCAACTACTGGAACACAATTTTTATGCAATATTGAATCAGAACTCGCTATTTGCAAACAGTTTGTGTCGGACTAAGTCCTCAAGATCCTTAGCTGAATGCCTCTTGTTACCCTCAACTATTAGCCTTGTTTCCGGATTATTACCAAATTTGTCAAGAAATCTTTGGTAAGTTGGGACCAACATATCAAACATAAAACGACGAACTTCATCTCTTAGGCGATGATCCGGAATCTTCCAAGAAGAATGCAGATTCTCAACGTTCTCGAACACATTGTTGAAGTTGTTCAAGCGTCGTTTGATGACAGCCTTGGAAGGCCCCGAACTGAAGCAGCAACGGCTGATATAGATGCCATCTTCACGCAAACAGGTCAGGAACCTGTCACACGTGGTCTTCTGGTAGCTCAGCCTAGCAGACCCCAGGTCGTCGCTCATCTTGCCAATCAAACGGTCCCCGACCATCTTCTGCAGCTCCTGGGACTCCTCAATGGGCTTCAAGATACAACGAACGTTGTTCATCACGAAAAGATGCCCTAAACAGGGATCTTTGTAGCTCCTAGTCTTCATCTCAAGATTCTTGAGAAGAACTAAAATGATCAACACCAAATGCTGCTCAAGAAAGCCACCATTATTGCTATATTGCCTTAATTCCTCTTGATGAAAATTCAGTGAAGGGGCTGATCTGATCAGCCTCGTCAGCAGATTCTTGTTACTCACGACGATCTCGATCTGCTCCATCACGAACTCGGTGGTGGGGTGGATCCCGCCCCGCCCTTCTGAAACATCGCTATCAAGCTTCTCGTGTAGCACGTGGTGCTGTAAGTCGTACAGCATTCTGACGGCGTCGCCTTGGATACGGGAACATGCTTGAGAACAAACATCCCTGACCCCCTTCCCCTGCGCGGAGGCGAACTGAGCTTCCGCGCTAGGAAGCACCCAGAGGAACGCGTCGTAGACGCCCAACACGGAGCCCATCTTGTCGTAGGGCTGCTTCCTCGAGCTCAGATCCTCCACGAATCGGAACAGAAGCACTGCAGAGTCCTTCACGGTTCCCACGAAACAGTCCTCTCTGACCTCGTCAGTTCCGAAGATCTGATCACACAGTTTCTTCTCCTTCTCGAACAAGATCTTTACACAGATCTTGGAGACTTGATCCACAGCTCCATCTTCACCTTCAGCTCATCGTGAACATATCGGCGTTGATTGTGATCGCCTCTTAACTCATCAAAACGCAGTCGTTTAAGCTGAGACTGCAAATAGGGCTTCCTCACATTTTGTAAACCCTACCGCATTCGTCGATTTTCTCGCGCGAGCTCATTCTCTCGGCGATGTTCCTCAAAAAGGCGATGACGTCGTCGTTGATGGCGTCGGCAGGGACGTAGTCCTCGTAGCGGAAGGTGTTGGCGGTGCTGTCGGACACGGAACTCCACTCGGTGGTGGAGATGGGGCCGGGCTGGTGGTCGGTGGCGTTGCGCAGGACGGACTCGAACTCGGCCTTGAGGCGCTCCATGGCGGTGGCGATGAGCTTGTCGTTGATCCCTGAGCATTGGTCTCGTGCAGCTTGTCGATAGCCTGCAGGTACTGGCTGAACTCGTGGCGGCCGGAGTCGTAGATGAGCTCATGGCGCGGCCGGGAACGCCACCGGTTGATGGTATCCACGGCGGATTGCTGGGAGAGGCTCAATGAGGAACCCATGAAGGTCGAAAAGAATGTTTTCAGCATTAAATTTGAAAGGAAAAATAAATAAAATGGATTTGAGTTTGATCGTTTGATGATAATTTGTTTTCTTTTCTTTTTTTCGGTGAAGGAGAATTAGTCTTGTTTGAAGGCTGGTTGAAAATTCAAACTCATTCTGGACGAAGTTTTCAGCATGAAATTGATAGTGATTTTAATTTTAATTTTAATTTTGCGTATTTTCTTGTAGGTATTAACGAGTTCATGGGCTTAAATGTGATTTGAATTCTTTCTAAACGCGTTTGGAAAAAATAAAATAAAAATAAAAAATTGAAGGCTACACGAATTAAACACGCATCTGGAGGGGATGGTTGTTTCATTGATCATTGACCTTGAAGACTTGTGAAATGATGAGACAAAAGTATATTGAGCAATTAGTTTATTGAGGCCCCATTCACCAATAATTTATGGACACTTTTTGTTTGTTTTTCATTGATGAAAAGGTTGAGATAAAGGATGCTTGCAATCTTGACCTCATCATGAAGTGTTTGAGCGTGATTTCAATTTTAACGGTTCCGATCAGATGGTCGTGATATTTTGAGGATATTACGCAGTCGTGAAATATGTGACGGAAAAGGTATGATTCGTGCCGGAAGGTGAGACTTAATTTAAGATTCTTGAAGTGAATGACCTTTCTTTCTTTTTTGTAACCTTATATTTATATATTTATCCAAATGTGGGTGTAAATGGGGTCGAGTTGCTTATTGGAACTTCCAAGGTGCTCCACCGAGTTTATTGGAAACACATATTCTATTTATCTATATCAATCATACTTTTGAAAACAAGTCCGTTGATTTCCTTTTCTTTTTCCAAATGTAGTTTTTGAATGCTATAGAAATTAAAAATGTGAAATTTGAATTGAAGCGTCATTAATTATTGCAGTGTTTAAAATGTAAAATCTAATCAGAAAAAAATAACTTCGATAATGTAATTGGACCATGAAAAGAAAACCAAAATTGCTAGATTCAAAGAGAAAATCCAAGATTTTGAATTGCAACTTTGTGATGAGATTAAATGCTCTATGTTGGGCTGAAAATCTAAAAATGAACCACTCTCACAGGCACTGGGCTTAAAATGGGCTTATCTTTTAAGGGCTCATGTCATCTTCATGCCCAAGGCTATATACATTATACCAATTTGTTCTGTCTTCTTCTTTTTTCTTCCATTAATCAATCAATCAAATTTCGTGAGAATATCAGTCAACCATTGTGGAAAAGTATGTAACTGCATCAAAAAATTAATTAATACAATAACGCTAGGATAAGCACGAGGAATGTGAATCACAAATTCATATAAAAAACTTCAGCAAGATTGCTTGGCAATAAATGAAGACCTCCCTCTACTCTAAATAGCAACCGAATAGTAAAAATAAGGGAATAGCCATAACAATTTTAACACCTTGTTCTTGGAGGGTGGACCGCTGTCGGCTGTCGTCAATATCATTAGATTTTCTATTATTGAAGATAAATTAATTAAATCACACGACATTTGCGAATCGTTTAATACTCGAGTTGAATGCGCTAATTACGACAAGAAGTAAAATAATATATTTCCTGTACTCTTCATTCAATTCTTTCTTCATTCAATTCTTTTAATAAGAGCTTTAGAATAACAATTTGGCTTCATGAGTCATCAGACTCGATGTGTAGGGTAATTTGTCTGTTCAAATTTTTGTTTTTTTCATTCACCGATCTGTATATTTGAATTATTTTATGAAATTACTAGATTTTGTTAGTTACTCATATATTCTATAGAAGGAAATTAAATTACCCAAACTCATAAAGCAGTATGTAATATATATCCACGATTATAAAAACATGTAGGATATACCCATTCATATCTCTCGAAAAAAACAAACAAATTTCGAGAAGTTCGCAACAACCGCCTCCGCCACACATCTCTTTCCTTCGCAGCAACAACTAAAAAGAAAAGAAACATCACGAAAGAAAACGATGAAAAAGTGATGAAAAAGAGGAAAAGAAACAGAGAATCTTGTTGACCGAATTGCACCAATAATTCATCAAGTATTAATTGATATTTATTCACACACAACCACTCTTCTCCAACTCTACTCTTGCTATTTATTCACATACAACCACCATACTCTCGATCGATCGGTTTTATATCTCATTGCTATTTATTCACATACAACCACCATACAATCAACTCTCGATCGGTTTTACGAAATTTCCTCAAATTTTCGAAATTTGCTCAACATCCTCAAATTTTCTTTTTCTTTCCTTCATTTCATTTCGGTTACTTTCGATTTTATATTCTTCAATCCGGAGCAGCTATGTCTCAACAACAACAACAAGTAAGTATTCGAATTTTGATGTATTTAGGTTGATTAAATTTTGATTTAGGTAAAACGCGTCGAAAATTATTTTAATTGCAAAAAACCGATCGAAATTATTCATAAAACCAAAATACCGATCGGTATTATCAAATTCGACCGGTCAAACCAAAAATTCAACCGGTATTTTGATAATATCGATTGGTATTTTGGTTTTATGAATAATTTCGACTAGTTTTTTGCAATTAAAAATAATTTCGATAACTTTTTTTATTTTATTGTTGTTTATGATATTTATTTTGTTTAGATTTATTATCGTTGTTAATTTTGTTTAGTATTATTGTTTGCTTGGATTTTGGATAATAATTATCGCATAATTATTAGATAATTAATTATTAGGAATTTAGATAATTGGATATAAATTGTTTCGTTGGATTCAGTTTAGATTTATTATTATTTTTAATTGGATAATTGGATATAAATTAGATATAATTACGTAAATTATGCTAAATGATATATATCATATAAATAAAGGATATAAATAATTTTTAAATGAATAAATGATATATATAAATATTAAGGAATAAAGGATATAATAGGAAAAAATCGATCGGTATTACATAATACCGATCGATTTGTTTGCATATATACATAATTTGAACCGGTTTTGCATATATACATAATTTTGGACCGGTTTTGTTGATTTATTTTTAGATTTATTATTGTTAATTTTGTTATATTTATTTGTTTAGGTCACTATTTATTGTTATTGTTATTGTTTAGTTTAATTTTTGTTAATTTAGTGTTGTTTAGTTAATTTTGTTTTGTTAATTGGAATGTTGATTCTATTATCGATAATTCCTTGTTTAGATAATTGTTGTATAATTTGTTATATCGTTGTATTATTTAAATTATTGGATAATTTGTTTAGATAGGATAACTCGTTTAAATTCTTTAGATGTTATTAATGTTAGTTATTTATAATTATTGGAGTATTAGTTTAGATAATTTGTTTAGATAATTCGCTTTAGATTTAGATTTGTATCGTTGTTAATAACTCGCTTAGATTTAGATTGGATAACTCGTTTTAATTGTTAATAACTCGCTTAGATTTAGATTTGGATAACTCGTTTTAATTAATTATTGCAATTGGATATAATTGCTTAGAAAATTAATTATCAGATAATTCGCTTAGATTAGTTATTGATAATTCGCTTAGATTAATTATTACATAATTCATGTATTGTTTATTGATTAATTATTCTTTATTATTTATTGTTTAAAACATGATCATATATTTTGAGACCCGACACAATTAATATACCTTCGAATCACCACTTATTATAGAGTTGAATATTTAGATTATGTTAAGACGAGGTTGCTTGAAGTTGGTGGTCTCACCATTACTCGATAGATTCTTAGGAGGATGTTTTGGTCACTTCATAGATTATAAGCCGTGAATAAGTGCGCTATGGTTATACACCATGTTGTTTCCCCGATAGAGAGCGTAAGCAAGAGATGTTATTTTATATTAATGAAAAGGCGTTGTTTTTCTATTAGAGATTATGCGCGACCGGCCCGCATTTGGGTCGCCTTCATTTGATACATCGAGATTACGACTTGCGACATTGTGAAGTCTACATGATATTTTGTCGTGTCGACAAATGACACCGCAGAACTATTAGATAGGTTCTCAACACCGACATTAATGACCGTGATTGTCATTTATACCTTCGAACCGCACATGTTCTAGTGCTTTATGCCATGGTGTTTGCATATGATGCTCAAGACCTGGTCGACCGGGTTTGGGCCTTAGTTGATGATTTGGATGTTTTGGCCGATTTCCGTAGGGTGCATACTCATATCGATTTTGAAGTACTATTTGAAATATTGTAAATCAACTAGGAAGTACCATTTTATGGACCCACCGGTGTTATATGTTTGGTTGCTTGAGGTCATACCGCACTTGGCAAGATAGCGGAAAGAATGTTAATGGCAGCTTGCATCCGAGATTCAGAAGGTGGACGTCCCGAGGTAGACCTGACGTTGCAAGATTACAGTCCCTGTTTGAACGAGAGGTATTAAATATAATAGTTTACTAGTTTATTTATAAATTATATATATCATGTTGTTATCACAGTAAACTATGATACTCTTGGGCAAACCAGGTACCACACCTAGATCCATGAGGTAGTTCATGAACCATACAGCCTCCTTAGCGACCTCCAAGCGGCTACATATTGAAGCTTCCATGGTAGAGTCCGCAATGCATCGCCGCTTTGCACTCCGCTAGATACGGCTCCACCTCCCAAGATAAACACATAGTCCGAGGTAGACTTATTCTTATCACGGCGACTTGAAAATCCGAGTCCGAATAACCCAAAGGCATTAGACTATCTCGATAGTAAATTAGCATATAATCTCAAATCTTTTCGTGTACTTGAGTATATGCTTTCATGCAATTCAATGAGCTTGTCCAGGGTTAGACTGATATCTAGCTACTATGCCTACCGCATAGAAGATATCGGGCCTCGTGCATAGCATTGCATACATGAGACTTCCTACGGTAGAAACGTAAGGAACTTGTCTCATTTCCTCTATCTCCTTTGCAGTCATAGGTGACTGCTCCTTAGATAAAGGAACGCCATGTCTGAAAGGTAGCAATCCTTTCTTGGCGGTCTGCATACTAAAACGAGTAATCACAGTATCAATGTAAGACGCCTGAGATAAACTCAACATTTTCTTCTTGCGATCTAGTAAACCTTGATCCCAAGAATGTACGCTGCATCTCCTAAGTCTTTCATTTGAAACTGATCGGATAACCAACTCTTTACGCCCGATAACAACTTCACATTGTTGCCAAATAGAAGAATGTCATCTACATAAAGTGCAAGAAATACCACATCACCGCTGACATCTAACCGATACACACAACTCTCGCTAGGCAACCGGTTAAATCCATAGACTTTACCACCTCAAAGCGTAAGTTCCATGATCGTGAGGCTCGCTTAAGTCCATAGATGGACTTCTTAAGCTTCCATACTAGATGCTCCTCACCCTTTACCACATAACCTTGGTTGTTGTGCATATAGATGTCTCTACCTTCCTCAAGGTAACCGCTTAGAAAAGCGGTTTTAACATCCATTTACCAAACCTCTAGTTCAGTGGGATGCTATGGCCGTAAGAATTCGATGGACTTGAGCATTGCTATGTTTAAAATGTCTCATCGAAATCGATGCCCTCAACTGAGTGTACCCGCCACAAGCTTGGCTTTAAAAGTCAAACCTCCATCTAATCTCTTCCTCTCAGATATCCACTTACTATCTACGGCTTCCTTGCCATCCGGTAGAGGTGTCTTTTCATATACATCCATAGCCGTTATGGACTCCATTTCTAAGTCCATAGCGTGTGCCATGATCTTGCATCAATGTCTTGTATCGCCTCCTTGTATGTCCATGGGTCGATTATTGCTCGCTCGCTTCTCGACTAAACCAAGATTCTCCCACGAACATAAATCGCTCGGGTTGACGAACAACCCTCCCACTACGACGAGGTTCTACAAGCACAATGGCAACGGTGGGTGCAGATACTTGTGGTTTACTATTTTGCACAACTTGTCGGGTAGGTACCACTTGCACGGTCGGTATCTCCAAGTGGAACTCGACCCACTTCAATTTCTTGAAGTATCCGTGTCGATCCTCCCACTAGACTCGACATCTCGCACCTTCGCCTAATCGGTGGTGGAATACGATCATCTTCTAATTCTTGAAGAATGATTTCAACTTTGGATTTATGATTCTTCAGATAATCCTCTTCTAAGAATCGGGCATTAGTGCTAATAATGACCTTCCGATCCTAGGACTATAGAATAAACCACCTTCGCTCCTCTCAGATAGCCAATAAACAGCCTTGCATCGATCTAGCCTCCAACTTGTCGCCTTCTTGTTCAAGACATGTGCCGGATCGCCCATATCCTTATGTGGCTCAAAATAGCTGCGCCTGCACCACAACTCGAAAGGGTCTTTTCGATCGACTTGAAGGTACTAGATTTAGCAAGTATGTCACCGTTTCTAAGGCATACCCCGAATCTAAATAGCAATGCCGCATAGCTCATCATTGATCTAATCATTTCCAAAAGAGTCTTATTTCTTCGCCCGACACACCATTTTGTGGTGTGCCCGTGAAGTCTGTTTGGGAGGTAATCCCACACTTTACTAGATAGTCCATAAACTCGTTATCGAGGTATTCGCCACCGCGATCAGACACAGATGACTTGATACTTTTACCAAGCTTCGCTCCACTTCCGCCTTAAACTCTTTGAATTTTTCAAAGCATTCGGACTTCATGAAGCGGTATACGATACGCACCTTGAGTAATCGTCAATGAAAATGAAAAATACTCATACCATCCACGAACTTGTGTGGACATCGGTCCACACAGGTCAGAATGGACTAACTCGACATTTCTTTGGCTCTATAACCCTTCGCTTTGAAGGGTCCGGTCGACATCTTACATTCTATACAGATTCGCAGATGGGAATGGAGTAATCGTGAGATTACCCAACGCCCATTCTTAGCCGCCTTTGGATCCTATTTAGATTGATGTGACCTAATATAAGATGCCGAGAAATGTGGTGTCATCTTCTAAGAAAACTTTCTCTTTCTAGGGTTTGAAGAAGATGCAACATAGTTATAGGTATTATGTTTTGCGTAAATAGTATAAAGCGAATTATATAAAGTGCCAACACAGATAACTTCGTGCCGTTGAAAATCCGCACATATAAAACGCCTTTAAAACTAAAACTGCTCTCTCAAAACATAAAGTAACATCTCCGACCGCAACGGCCTCGACTTTCGCGCTGCCCATGGAGATCGTTATATCGCCATTACTCGCCTCCTTGTCCGCAGGAACCCCGCAAGTGTAACAAACATGATCATCAGCACGTGTCACTACCCAAGAATGGGTAGAACAAGTTGCTAAACATGTTTCACATTAAAGCAAACGGCGACTGAGCCTTGAGCATAGGGCACTTAGCCTCCAATGCCCGGTCCCACCGCACTGAAGCACTTCGCCTTCTCCTTCGCTTCTTCAAGCCTCCTGGCAGCCATGTTCTTGCTCCCTTTACTCCCACTATTTCCCCGCCTACCACCTTTGGTGCCCTTTTCTTTTCCATTTTGCAACGGAAAATTTGGGCTCTTAGATGTGCTAGCAAGAGCATGTGCTCATTTGCCCATAACTCCTTCAGCCACGAGATCATCGAGCAACCGACTAAGTGTATACTCGCCTTGCTCATGATCGCATTCACGCCGAAAGTTCTCAAAAGACTTGGCGGTGTATTGAGGATGATATCGACCTTGGCTCACTCGCCAATACCTCCTCCCAACCGATCAAGACTATCCATGAGACGAGTCATGTGATAGACATGTTCATGGACCGAACTTCATTCTTCCATCTTACACGCCAAGATTTCTCTCATTGTGTGGAAGCGGACCGTCCGATCCGACTGCCAAAACTTACTCGAGACTTGACCAAATATCGTCAAGGCTCACCATCGACTTATGTGCAGCCTAAAAGCCTTTGGACATAGTAGTCATCATATAGCATTTAGCCATATTGTTTGACTTATTCCAAAGTCCGCTTGACTCATTGCTCATTAGTCGACGTCGATAGTGGCATCGGGTTTAGGAGTAGTGAGAACAAATATGTGTTCTTCAATGATAAGAACATATTCCATGTTTCGCTTCCACTCGATAAATTTGGACCGGATAACGGATTTTGTGCGAGCATATTGATAATCGGTGTAAGAGACATATCTCGAAACGATAATGTAAACACATAAGCATACGATCGCACATAATTCGTAATAATAATATTGTAACCTTTTGATAAAACAATATTAATTGAACCTCCAATCGCCCAAGGAATCCCACATGCAAGCCACGCGTGTGGACGCTACACACGAACCCCTCGACTGCACTAAAATATACCTTTTAGTCGCTTAATTTCAATCCATGTCAACTTATCCTTATGACAAATGAAATTAACGATTGGACCTTACTAGACCACATCACTATCACAAGAAGGACTTCGTGGAAAGTTGTACTTGAGGTGATGTCTAAGCAATGACCACATTTTTAACAAGAGAAACTAATTCTTAGAATTAGCATACCACTAGACCATACCGCCCAATTCAAATTCTTTTGTTATCTCATTTTATATCTATCTCTAGAGAACTTATGAAAATCGCACATGCAAGCCACGCGTGTGATCGCTATACATGAAACTCCCACTCTCAATAGATTTAAAATGTTTTATTTCAAATCTCATCTAACAAACTTATGATAAACAGTGCAAGCAAGCCACGCGTGTGGACGTTTACTCACAGTGCGTATCACTTTGTTTAGAGATCAAAAAGTGGAGGTCTTGACATTTTAATTTAAAAAATTAATTTGTCGGTTTGCTTGCTTAGTCATTTTGTTCAAAAGGTTTGTCCATGCAGATCACGTAATCCTAGCATGCTTTTCTATAGAACTCAACATGTAAAACATGCTCGCAGAATTCTAAAATATGCTTGAAAACGCGATAAACCTAGCATGCTTACTATGCGCACCCAATTACGAAAACACTTAAAGGTTTTTCAACGTAATTTAAACATACATAGCATGCTACTGCATAATTTAAACATCCACGACATGTAATGAACGATAAAAATAAAATAAAACGCTCATCGTGGCTCACTCGTGGAATCGCACTTTCCGCCTAATCTATTACATAGAATTGCAAAGTACAGATCTTTATAATCTTCAAACGGGCCTCGCGTGCGGGCACGGACCGGATTCAAACGGGCCTCGCGTGCAGGCACGCACCGGACTCGCCAAAACAGATTCGGCCGAAAATGGATCCGGCTCGGCCCGCCACGCGGCGTCACAGCGCCGTGCACGCCTTGCGTGCCGTCGCCCGCACGCCGTGCGACCCGTTTTTTCCGTCGTCTCGATCTGGCTGCTTTCGTCTTCGTTTTACTTTTACAGATAAGATTTACAGAAAAATAAATCTAATCTAACCACGGATTTTCTCGTGGTGAAAAACAAAATCCGACAAAATAAAAAACGAGCCACGATGAACGACAGATTCAACAATTAATATATAGCGACGTAATAATCAAACGTGAATTAATCCAACAGAGCAAGATACCGATCCCGTGCTCGATACCAATTGTTGGAAAAACTAGGTTTAGCCTCGCCCCGGGATCTATCTTGGATATTTAATTCACCATACATTGATTATATTCCTAGCATGCGTCTATATAATTAATTGCAACACGTAGGGGTTTTCTCGTGTTTACCTTTGAATCTGTCGAGGTGGATCGGGAAGAACGGATCGAGACTCGTGCTTT
The DNA here is from genome assembly GCA_036937905.1 of Salvia rosmarinus. Classification (NCBI taxonomy): domain Eukaryota; kingdom Viridiplantae; phylum Streptophyta; class Magnoliopsida; order Lamiales; family Lamiaceae; genus Salvia; species Salvia rosmarinus. Next base: position 104,527,936 of record CM072819.1, read on the forward strand.
GATCTTCTGGACTGTATCCCGGTTGCCCAATCTCCAACGTCGAGTGAGGACGATCTATGGAGAATGCTTCGGAAAATCACCAAATGCACTTATGGAACAATTTTCGAGAATCTCACAACACTAGAGGGTGGACGAAAATTTGATGTTCAATAATGAGGATTCACATTGAATCTATCTCTTACCTTATATTTATAATGCACTACCTTAATCCCATAAGGAAATTACCATAATCCCATATGGAAATTACCATAATCCCATATGGAAATTACCATAATCCTTTATGGAAATTACCATAATCTCATATGGAAATTACCATAATCCTATATGGAAAGGATTATTACCATAATCCTATATGGAAAAGATTATTACCATAATCCTATATGGAAAGGATCTATGCATATCCCATAAATATAATAATATCCTTATAGGATAAAGAGAATCAAATCCTTTCCATAAGAGCATGATGGTGGACGATTTTCTTGAGCTCACGGGCCTAGATGGACCAGCCCAGGGATCAAATGCAAGGAATAAAGATGGGCCTCAAATAAATTAATTTTCTTATGTTCAGCCCAGAACATAAATTAATTTATAAATATTTATTCATGCCACTAGAGAATAAATGCCGACTTACCCTTTATTACCAAGTTGAGTCGGGCTTGCACTTAGACATTACGAATCCCCGTATTTAAGATATCGAACGTCCATTAATTATTTATAGATTCGATTGCTTAAAATAATTAATATCTTTAATTCCTTAAGTAGTACCACTCAACCTTATTATTGTACTGGGCTAACTCAACTGCGGGGTTTAGTATAATAAACCTTTGAGCTCCTTAAGGGACGCCATCATCCTTAACGGATACGGTGACTCGACACGATAACTAGCACGACATACAAGACCGCCACCACCCAAGATACGGAGAATATTGGGTTAGAACATATATCCTCACCCATAACAAGTCAAAGTGATGGTCAACAACTCATACTCATCTAATACCTTATCGAGATTTAGATCATCGTAAGTCACCGAGATCTAGGTTCTTCACTACGGTCGATAGAAGAATTCATCTCATCGTGATCCTTCAATACGTCAAAGACGCATCAAAGATAGACAAGCAACTAAATCAAGTCACTTATCTATATCTGCAGCCACACCGACAACTCGTCCTCAAGTTGTCTCATTTGTGAACCTTTTATATCTCATTGCTTCGACCAATCATACGGACTTCGTGATCTTCTACACAATCGTATGATCTAACTTATATATGAGATAAGGGACACGATATATGCAATCAAGTAATCAAATCGATAGGAGATTGTAATAGTGGTAACAGGAAACATTGTATACAAGCTCAACCAAAAGCGCCAAGATACAAATCCAACAGATGGACCTATTTAGTGATCCGACGCCTCGTAACGTGGTGAGGTAGACTTTCGAGCCTATACAAAGAACAGTTGGAGCAACAAGTAACTATTAAGTCTCATATTCGCGCTTTATAATATTTCATTATATTTGTTATGTTTTTCATTTTACAATGACTCATATGCTTAAATGTTTGTAGTTGGAAGCTCTGAGAGGTGAAGCAGGCACGAGACCTTCTACCGCAATGAGGTCACCATATGTGAATAGCCGTTCCCACGCCCATTATCCGAAGATGTATTGATAAACTACCGTTTCTTGATGATGAGAAATGACACGGTGGTGGTTGTTGAGGCACCGACCGTCAACCCGTGTTCGATGGTTCGTGTATCAAACGCCGAGAGGCCTTTGATGTTCGGGTAAACGCTTTTATAAAATATGCTTCGTTTTTTGAAGTACATCTACTTATATTGATATGTATCCCTAAAATAATTTTGCAGATGGTCGATCTATTCATGATGTATTTGAGGACGAGACTCGATACCGGGATCGACTTATTGGATGAGGTGGATTCTCATAACACAATCATCCTTGATACTGATTTTTTCGTAAGTATTGTGTCTTTAATACAATCAATATATATTATATATGTGTAGTATCTGGAATTAATTAATTTTCAATGTTGAATAGATGTTTCTGCAAAATTCATGGTCCGAGGTATACGCAACGCTTTCGTCCTACATTCAAGACGTGCGTGAGGCACCATTGATCATTACCCCTGAGAGCATTACTTCTGTATGGCAGCCACCAGCGCATTGGATGGCAGTTGTCCTCGGCTTTTCCGGTTATAGACCATGGTTACGTGCCACGCAGGTAACCTATTTAATACAATAAGTTGCAAAAATTGAAATTTTTCTTGTTTATTTTCTCTAAATATTAATTTTTATAGATCATCATCCCATGCGTCATCGAGCGGCGTTTCGTGATATGTCGCGTGGATATGCACTCGGGTCATTGCGTGCTGTTTGACTCGCGTATTTGGCGGATGGACCAGATCAGTGGATGCGAGGATGATGGACTTCGTGTGCTCGAATAGATTATTACGGCAGCTTCGATCTTCACTAGATGGTTCGAGAATAACTCCCACCGAATACCACCATGGAACAATGAAGCGATTATTACACGAGCTGATCCTTCGAGGTATTTGACTGTGAAGACGATTTCAATGATGGTCCATTTGCGTGCATGACAGAGAACGCCTTATTTACGGTTCACCGAGTATCGAGCATATGTCTAGTGTTGTAGTTGTAGCATATGACATAAAATAGGTGGAAATATATTTGAGTTATGTGAGCCATACAAGAATCCGGAGGAAGAGGAAGAGCATCGACTAGTAAGTGAGAGTATAGAGATTTTTAATTTCACCTCATGTAATATAGACGTGGTTGAACATGTATTTAGATTTATTAATTTCAATCTTAATTATTTAGACTTAATCTTCAATCTTAATTTAAATTTCAATCTTCAATAATTATTTCAAATAATTTAATTTTCCTAAATTTAAAAATAAATTTAATTTGTTTTATGAATAATCAATTCCAAATTATTTTTAAGGGTTAATTTAAGGGTTAAATCGAAAATTTAAATTCTTTCGATCGGTTTTTATTGAAAATCGGTTTTATGAAATTAATTTTTTGATTTATGAAAATTCAATTCGAATTTATATTTAAATTTAGGAAAATTAAATTATTTGAAAATTTAAATTTAAATTCAATTCGAAAATCTTTTATGAAGAATCAATTGATGAAGGAATCAATTGATTCTCCATAAAACCGATCGGTTTTTATGAAGAATCAATTGATTCTCCATAAAACCGATCGGTTTTATGAAAATCAATTCAATTTTTTTTAAAATTTAGAAAATTTAAATTAATTGAAAATAAAAAATTGATACTAGTTCACTATTAATGTCAACTCATACCATGTGATTTTAGATCGTTTCACCCACAATTGATGTGAATCAAGATTATTTGATAATGAAATTACGCCGCATCACTTCTACTATCCACTACTATCCGAAATTTCAATGGATCTCAATTAATTATTTCAACCGCTTTTACATATCTAAAACATAATGACAATTTATCACAAGAAATTACATTAATCACTTTCTTGTAGCTCAACACGTTGTGGATACCTTCTTTCGTATGTCCCAACTCCCACAAAGGACTACATCTTTTGGTGCTCGACATCCGCCGCCGAGGATTTACCTTCTTGGGTAGTATTGCGTCTTCGTTTGCCTCTCACCCCGGATGGAATTCGACTCGATCTTGGACGCCCAAATTGTTGCACAAGAGGTGGCATGACAATCACGTGAGCTATTTCTTCCGGTACAACCCAATCACATAGGTTTGGAAGAGGATTAATTGTGGTCGAGCACGCTCCACTAAAGTTTCTTTCGTAAAAGGTCTCCACATAATCTAAGATTGATTCGCCGATTCACTATCACACAAGACATAGTTAATTTTATAAACGCAAAACTTATTATATATAAACAAAAATAAAACATACTCAATTGCGGTGATCGCATGTGAACACGACAAGCCATCTAGATCAAATTCATTGCAGGGGCATGTTTGCTGTCAAGATCGACCACATAGGTTCTATCGCCATCGACAATCTTGTACCTTCGATCTGCAATTCTCCTCCGAGTGTAACGACAACTTTTTGTCATTTCTACACTAAGCTTTTGTACTGCCACTTCACTCAGTCGCCTTCACTTCGTTGTCGCGCTGATAAACGCGCTTTTACACGCTTATTGTTGATATTTAAAGATGATTTTAGATCAATAAAGTGCGCTTATATCTTGGATTTCAATGCTTTTACATATTTTTGGAAGACATCGCTCTTGGGTTCCGCTTTGGTGTTTTGTAGCTTATAAGTTGAAAACCAAGCATGGAATGAAGAACGAGCGATAAGGGCGTAATGAGGGCCTAGCGACCTCCTTCGTGGTCAGCAAGCATGACCATGAGCCAAGATCATGCTGCAGGAAGCGCAAGATTTACGCGAAGACCTCGCGACCGCCTAGCGACCACAAGGTCGGCCGAGAAAGCACTGAGCACGCGAAGAGCTGCCGATCATGAGCAAATGCCCGCGGCGATTCCAACCGCGACGCGACCACTCCCGGGGCGGGCGCGGTGAGCTCGCGATGATTTCCAGTACGACGCGACCACACCTAGCGACTGCGAGGTGTGGCCGCGAGACTTATCCATGCGCGAGCGACCTGCCGAGAACTGAAGCACGGCCGAGACGAGGAGGATGTTCATGACCGAGCTCAAGAATCATGAGCTCGGCCGCGAAGAGAGGCGGCAGACGAGAAAATTAGGGTTTTCACCCTAATTCTATAAATAGGGCATTACCCCTCGTGCCTCCAATATTCCCCAGACCCGTTTTTACATGCTTTTGTCCAGTTTTTCATAGTTTTTCATTTATTTTCACTTTAGTTTTAATTTAGATTCGTTCTAGCACTAGTTTTCCATCGTATTAGCATTAGTGCTACGCTTTGTCAACATTTGGAACGGTTTCGTCCGAACGATTTGCTTTCTTTTCCTGTTCTCCGTTGAAGTTGGGATTCGAACCAACGATTGTTCTTCAGACGTCACCCTACGGGTTTTATCTATTTATTTTCTGTTTTTATGATTTTCTCGAATTTTATTCCGTTAATTATGTCTAGCTAAATTTCTGTTCTAATTCTAGGGTTTGCATGATTCTATCCTATATGTTGTGATTCCTGCTATTGTTGTTTACCTTCCTGGCATTGATTCATGATTCTTGGTGCTTATTTATATGTGTTGATTTGATCAATCTTGATGCATATCATAGTTGCCGCTAATTACGTAATGCTTTAATTGTCAATCGATCTTCAATGCATGATCTGAATAAGCCTCGAGTCGAATCGAGATAGGAACATTCGTAGGAAGCATACTCTTTGTGATCCTTTTGGAGTTGGTTATTTTCCTCTAGAGACGAATAATGAATAGGAAAATTAGTAATCAATCGTCGCAATTGTCGTAACTGAAGTTGTTGGCTACATATATGTGATCTTTCATCTTGTCTGGATTAAATTGGTTAATAATAAGCAGGATAAACACATTGTGGGTAGGATTAATGCATCCCTAGGGTTAGTTTTTCTATCTTGATATCTCTTTGAGTTGTTATTGCTTTAGTTTATTTTCAAGTTGTTACCCTTTGCTTTGGATTTGATTATCTGAAGCCATAAACCTTTTAAACCAAATCTGTTCTTGGATAATGATGAAGTTTTGTTGAATTAGCTTCTGTGTTTTCGGATTACAATCCCTGTGGATACGATACTCTGCTTACCTTATACTTGTGCGTTTTTCGTGTTAGAAAAGTGAGCGATCAAATTTTGGCGTCGTTGCCGGGGATTGTTAAGATTACATAGGAATAATTTGACGATTTGGATTTATTAATTCAAGTTATATATTATATTATTTATTTATTCTTGCCAGAGCTGATTTCTCTCTTTTTCCCCAGGTAGTTTATGATCACAAGGTCCCGGGGACCTCCTGAGCAAAATCTTGACCCAGAGATCGAAAATTCCCAAAGGAGAATGAGACGAGAGAGAAGACGGGCTGCAATGGCAGCTAATCCACGAGCAGGGCATTCCCCGAGCAAGCCGCACGCATCTTGGCCGATTTTGTAGAGATGCGGCGCGGATGGCGAATATGGGACTCCTTGTCCCGCACAAGAGACGAGACCTTTAAATTACATGTATGCACCTCCCACCGAACAATTTCAAGGAGGCGGATGGGACCCAAGTGAACGAATAATTTGAATTAAAGCCGCCCTAATCAAGATGGTCCAAGGAGAGCGGTTTGGGAGTCATCAAGACCGAATGCTCATCTCGAGACCTTTCTCGATATTTATGATACCATCAAATGTAATGGGATGCCACAAGACACGATCCGGATGCGATGTTCGGTTTCTTCACATTGTGACCAGTGAAAGATTGGTTCAAGAGTTTGGACCGAATCGCATCGACACTGGGGAAACTTTGCAGAAGTTTCTCTCAAATATTTTCCACGGTGAAAGCGCAGAAGATCATCGCGAAATCTCCCATTTTTGCCAAAACCACGACGAATCACTATTCGAGGCATGGGAGAGATTCGAGGTCTATTGAGGCGATGTCCACAAGATGGATTCTCCAAGGAGCAACAAATCACGCAGATTCTACAGCGGACCGATATTTCGCATTTAGGAGCATTGTGGACGCGTCAACAGGGGCTGTTTATTGAACCGACGAGTAGACGAGGCGAGCCGTATTTTAGAGAGATGGTCGCCAACAGCTATCAATGGCCAACGGAGAGAACGCGATGGTTAAAGCAACGACCGTCAAGGCCGATTCGAGATACGACGAGTGATGAAGCAATTCACTGCTGAAGAGCCGATTGAGACGGAGGACGACATTTTATAAATCAAAGGAACCGCTGTGGAATCCGCATACACTCCAAACAATAGAAATAATCCAAATTGTCGATGCCAACCCGAATAATTTTCAACAACCTCCCAGTGACTACGGTACAAAATAGTATGATCCAAGAGCCAAGAAGCCAAGTTTAGAAGATATGGTGCAACGGATGGCGACTCAACAGAGTGCATTTATAAGCGATCGGGTAGAAAATAACTCATCCTGAGTCGATTGACGGCTATGGGAAACACGAAAGATGTTAGAAAATCGATTGGTCAAGTAGCCGTACAATTGAATGCACAACAAAAGCGGGCCAATTTCCGAGTAATACGGAGGTGAACCCGAAAATCGGTGTTTCGCCATCCGCATTTACGAGGTGGACAAGCTTACCCGAGCCCTACCGGAGGAAGAAGGCTGAAAGTAAACCGAGCGTAAACTCACGATCGAGCTCGCGATCGCGAGCCCGATCGGCGAGTCCGTAGTATTCCCACGAAGCTCACGACCGAGCATGCGCCCGCGAGCCCGACCGCGAGCCATCGATCAGAATACCTCGGATATGTTCGCGAGCCACCCAGCCCGCAAGCCAATCCGCGAGCAATCAGTGAGCATGCCGCCGAGAAATCACAGCGTGACTCGCGCCCGCAATCTCGCACGCCAAGAACTATTCCAAGACCCAATGCACGCCCGCCACCTTCCCAATGGTCGCGAGGTCAACCGCCAAGAGCCTCCAGAGTCCAATTTCGCACGCATACCTCCTCCGGTCCCATTTAAAGTCGACTAGTCAAGTCGAAATATGACGAGGAGTTTGCTCGCTTCAAAGAGATTTTCAAAAGTTGAGATCAATTTGCCTCTCTTTGAAGCTGCGAAACATGCGGATACGTGAAATTTTAAAAACGCGCTTGCAAGCAAGAAGAAATTGGGAAATTTGAAAAATTACTCTATCCAAGAATGCGGTCTTGTCTTGCAGTATAAGCTCCTCCAAGCAAAAGGATCGGCAGTTTACGTTAGAATGCGAGATCGCCGAGCATACTTTTCCAAATATGTTATGCGACTTGGGGGCGAGCATCAATCTGATGCCGTTGAACGTATTCAACCGCTTGGAGCTAGGGAAGATGAAGCCAACAAAGATATCATCGATGATGGTCGATGTGTCACCACATACCCCAAGGATTGTTGAAGATGTGTTGGTAAGAATTGGGACTTTGTCTTTCCCGCCGATTTTGTTATATTAGACATACCGAATTCAAACATCAACCACTAATCTTGGGTAGAACTTTTCTAGCAACTGGTCGGGCTTTGATTGATGTGGAAGGTGACCTCACCTTTCGCCAATGATGAAGAGCTCAAGATTTCAATATATGATGCCATCAAGCAACACGATAGTTCAGAGCCTGAAAAGTGTTATTCGATCACTTCTGCCATCGCTAGTCAAGTCTCACATGCGAAGGGCAACCGACCAGTCGATGAAGATGCCAGAAAGAAGAGATGGACTCGGCATAAAATTCCGAGTGATTCGTTTAAGTTCGGGGGCAGCCACTCTTATGCCAATTGGCGGTGCCGTGAATGCTAAGTACAAGGCAAACGAAAGTTTTGAAAGACGTCAGTTGTCAAATCGCCTGATTGATGAGAGGTACCGTTGAGCTAGCGATTTATAAATCCAAAGATGGTTGGGAGGTAACCCAACATTTTACATGCTTTATGTTGTTTTTCGTCGTGTTTTTCTTGTTTTATGTTGTTTTGTTGTGTCTTGTTTGTTTGTTTTGAGTCCCAAGGTATATCATCAATGGCGAGGATTCTATCCACCGGAGTAGTACATGACATTTGAGGTAAGATCTCTCCCAATCACTCTCTTCTCGCAAACCTTATCGCCTCCATTGCACACCGCCGACAATAAGTTTGGTGGAGTGTTCGAGTGTGAGTTGGTTGAGAGTCTTTCTTATGTTTTGCTTTGTTTTGTTAAGTGTTTATATTTTGGGGATTTTGTGGTGTTGTTTGTTTCGTTGTTGTGTCGATCGATCAACGAGTTTAAGTAAAATGTGTTAATCCATGTAGCCAATGATGATAGAAATTTTTCGTTAAATATGTTGATAGTGCACATGATATATTAGGAAATGACGCATGGATGACTTGAGATTGCTTAGCTTGTTGTTTTTCGCCATTTGCTAAAACCGTGAGACTTGAGCTTCACCGTATACACATCTTGTTACGCTTTTTTATTTGTGTGATATCGCATGTAATTATCTTCTAGAACTTGCCGTTTTTCTCAGGTCGAGGCTGCAATATGTGTTTGAATATGGAAAGGATAAAGGCCATCTTTGTTAAACCACATATTTACCCAAACACTAGCCCAATAATATATACCATTTGTCACCTTCTTTGAGCCTTTATTAGACCTTATTCTTTTGATTAACCGGATGATAGGAGGTGAGGATGGATATGGGGGTCAAAAGGGGGAGATTTGTTTTTGATATTCTAAGTTGGGATAAAAGATGGAGAATAAAAGAACGGTACCCGTGTGAAAAAGAATAGACCCTATAAGCTCTAGTACAAAGCCAAGAAAAGAAAAAAAAATTGTGAATAATATGAGCATAAAGGGAGTCAATTATCATAGTATATGGTACCTTGAGTGAATAAATATCAAAATAGCATGTTGAAAAGGAAAGGAAAATGGACAAAGTCCATATGTGTTGATTGTACAAATGGAAATGTTTAGAGTATACTTGAGTCACTTAGCCATATTATCCTACCTTAACCAATGTGCCTACATTACAACCTATGAAAAACCCTTTTTGATCCTAATTTGAATGCATTTGACGTGGTGGAGATATTAGAGAAATGGCAAGCCTATGGTAAGATTTTTGCATTGCATTGAGTTTTGAGTGCATACACGCCCTTATTTCTTTATTAGTTGAGTATTCTCTATATATTACACACATGCCATTGTGAGGGTTGAATTGAATGAGATTTTTACTTTCAATGGTTGTACATTGTCGAGTTGATTAATGTCGTCGTGTGCACTAATAATTTTTGAGCTTTGAGATGTTTCTGAGGCTTGATTGTGTTAATCATCTTTGCCGACGCTCGTTGATCTTTCGTTGTGTCTTTCTTTCTGTTCTGTTTGTTTGAGGACAAACAATGCTTTAAGTTTGGGGGGTTTGATAAACGCGCTTTTTACACGTTTATTGTTGATATGTAAAGATGATTTTAGATCAATAAAGTGCGTTTATATCTTGGATTTCAATGCTTTTACTTATTTTTGGAAGATCTTGCTCTTGGGTTCCGCTTTGGTGTTTTGTAGGCTTATAAGTTGAAAACCAAGCATGGAACAAGAACGAAGCAGCGCATAAGGCGTAAATGAGGGCCTAGCGACCTCCTTCGCGGCCGCAAGCATGACCGCGAGCAAGCACTCGCGCGCGCGAGCGCGCATTTGCGCGAAGACGAAGCCTCGCGATCGGCCTATCGACCGCAAGGTCGGCCGCGAGAAAGCACCAGAGCACGCGAGCGCAGCCAGCGACCGCGAGCAAATGCCCGCGGCGATTCCAACCGCGACGCGACCACTCCCAGCGGGCGCGAGGTGAGCTCGCGACGATTTCCAGTACGACACGACCACACCTAGCGACCGCGAGGTGTGGCCGCGAGACTTATCCATGCGCGAGCGACCTGCCGAGAACTGAAGCACGGCCGAGACAAGGAGGATGCCTCACGATCGAGCTCGCGACCACGAGCTCGGCTGCGAAGAGAGGCGGCAGACGAGAAAATTAGGGTTTTCACCCTAATTCTATAAATAGGGCATTACCGCGCCCAACATTCCCGCACCCGTTTTTACATGCTTTTGTCCAGTTTTTCATAGTTTTTCATTTATTTTCACTTTAGTTTTGATTTAGATTCGTTCTAGCACTAGTTTTCCATCGTATTAGCATTAGTGCTACGCTTTGTCAACATTTGGAACGGTTTCGTCCGAACGATTTGCTTTCTTTTCCTGTTTCTCCGTTGAAGTTGGGATTCAACCAACGATTGTTCTTCGTACGTCACCCTACGGGTTTTATCTATTTATTTTCTATTTTTATGATTTTCTCGAATTTTATTCCGTTAATTATGTCTAGCTAAATTTCTGTTCTAATTCTAGGGTTTGCATGATTCTATCCTATATGTTATGATTCCTGCTATTGTTGTTTACCTTCCTCGCATCGATTCATGATTCTTGGTGCTTATTTATATGTGTTGATTTCGATCAATCTTGATGCATATCATAGTTGCCGATTAATTACGTAATGCTTTAATTGTCAATCGATCTTGAATGCATGATACTAATAAGCCTCGAGTCGTGAATCGAGATAGGAACATTCGTAGGAAGCATACTCTTTGTGATCCTTTTCGAGTTGCTTATTTTCCTCTAGAGACGTAATGAAGAATAGGAAAATTAGTAATCAACTATCGCAATTGTCGTAACTTAAGTTGTTGGCTACATATGTGATCTTCCATCTTGTCTCGGATTAAATTGGTTAATAATAAGTCGGATAAACACATTGTGGGTAGGATTAATGCATCCATAGGGTTAGTTTTTCTATCTTGATATCTCTTCGAGTTGTTATCGCTTTAGTTTATTTTCAAGTTGTTACCCTTTGCTTTGGATTTGATTATCCGAAGCCATAAACCTTTAAACCAAATCATTTCTCGGATAATGACGAAGTTTTGTCAATTAGCTTACGTGTTTTCGGATTGCAATCCTCGTGGATACGATACCGCTTACCTTATACTTGCGCTTTCGTGTTAGAAAAGTGAGCGATCCTTCGCCGCTCATCGCTGAACCATCCCTCAATAATCAACTGATTGCTCGATCATCGAGCAAATTGGAAGACGCTCGCCCAAAACAACCGCTTGTTGAACGACTCACCGCATTCGATGTAAGAAAACCGTAACGGCTTATAGGACACTGTGATTGAGCCCACCTATGTGGTCCAACATTAATCAACTTCTGATAGGCTGCAGGGCTCATGCTTTCTATAATAAACATAGCCTGTTCATATTCTCGCCGCGGTATGCATATGCAGCCAGGTACATGCTCGCAGATCGCCACCATGATGCTTAATCTTACCAAGCGTATGATAGTAGCATAAGCCGTGGAAAGCATCGTGAAATACAAGATTACTTACTGCTTGCTATGGATACATGTGCGCTCGAGACGATCAATAGGAATTGTCGACCCAACGCCTCCGCCAACCCGAGAGGAACCAACCACGATTCATCATTTTCAATAGGCCCAACACCATATGCCAACGAAAAACTTGCTCATTGGCATCCTTCGTCACAAAGAAGAAATAAAATACCTTTATTCCGTCCTTTTAGTGAGTTCAGTTAACTATGATCACCGGTCTTAGACCAAAGTAGAAATACCTCGATCCGATGCAAGAGCAACAAATAAATGCCCGAATCGCCATCGACCCCACATCTAAATCGTGAATGTTCCCGGATTTGCTTGCCGCAACATATAGAGATACTTCAAGAACAACCGAAATGATTCATCATGGTTACCGATATCATTTCAATTGCAGTGTTTCGTGCTCGTAGTGTGACATCGTAGCTGATACGGATACCAAAATCACGCTGCAGCCCATCATAATGGACTTTAGCTTCATTATTTCACCATCGCTTCGCATTTTCCTAGCAAAAACGCGCCACCACTTTTGCATGTGCCTTAACCGAGCAACTCGACCCAATCACGGTGGCATGTATGCTCGGGAGTAAATTTATGGACTCCCGTGCGGTCCCATGTCGCGTGGCACGAATTGAAAAATACAACCGTTCGCACGCCAGATCGAAATGTAACGTTTTGTGTCCGAACGCCGATCAGATATTCTCGCCTCGTCAAGATATGCTAAATTCCAACAAAGAAGACATAGATCTTGTTTGTCGTAGTAATAAGATTTTTGCTCAATTCTCCTCCCTTGTCGATCGCGGATCACGAGCCACAAGTGATGCGTAAGCCCAGTGGAATAACCGGAACTAACCAATCGTTAGTTTATTTGCATCGGTCTCGATGTCATCATCTCGATTATTTTGGGATTTATCAACGACATCGCCTTCCAACCGCCTTCTCGACGGATCCAACCCGCAAAATCAAGAAACGTAAATTTTATAAGCGTTTTCGCCTTCGTCCTCCGTTGCGTGCTCGAATCGCCTCGATCTCCTAATATAATCGAACCACTTTCATCTCGATTCGCTTTCAATAACAAAGCGCTTGTTGGGGCGGCACTACAGCGGTAGGTTCTCCTGTGTGGCTCCCGAACTCAAGCAAAATTTTGATCTCCTATATAAGAATCACCAAACCAATCGACGACGCCAACCTCTCGGATTTGTTCGATCGACTCATCAATTTGAGTGACAGTGCACTATTTCCATAGGACGAAGTGTGAGAAAATCGAACAAAGGAACGTAGGTTCTTGTTGTGATCCAAACTCATTGTTCATAACAGTGTGAACCACATATACCGTAGGATATGATTCATTTTCGCACAATCGAGCCAATTGATTGTCAGACTAATAGAGATTTTACTAATCGACCATATCGAGACGTAGATATATAAAACAATTGGAAATTTGTGCTTAGAAAATTGATCGCATCAAGTGAGTGATCTTGTATAAGAGGTTTAATATGGATGATTGTGAATTTGAAGAACGTGCTCAACGCCGCCATGGTAGATACACCCATCAAGTATCCCCAGATTCGACATTTATCAATTTCCAATTCTCCATCTATAACAAATAAAAATGAAGTAAATATAGATTCTTCTAAATGAAAATCCAACCGGATATCAAACGATTTGAAATTACTAAAATAAAACCTATATATTACCTCAAATTGTGTTGATGCCGAAATGCCTTCACTTGCACTTGCTATCAAATTGTATGTGTGCTTGTGTGTCTTGGTAACTAATTGTATATATGTTGTGTGTTATGTTGATTTTATTGCTCTTTTATAGATTGTAATTCACTCAATTATCGAACGATGAATTCAAATGTACGAATGATGAGAACGCTCAATAAAAGTGTTCTGTGATCAATTCATATCAATTATCGATTGTATGTCGATAGTACAAGATCAATTCATATCAATTATCGATGTATGTCGATAGAAGTGGATAGTAGAAGTGATGCGCAGTAATTTCATTATCAAATAGTACCGATTCACATCAATTGTAGGTGGAATAGCCTCAAATCATATGGTGTATCGATTGACATTAATAGTGAACTAGTAACAATTTCTCATCAATCAATACTAGTTCACGTGAATAAAGTCGCAATAAAGTCAGTAAATATAAAAATGAATCATATTTCAAACCATATATTAGTAAAATAAATTGAAATTGATTTTTCGATCGCTTTCAAATTGAATTTAAATTTTTATTTTCAAATAATTTAAATTCCTAAATTTAAAATAAATTGAATTGATTTTTCATAAACCGATCGGTTTTATGAAAATCAATTCATTTTATGATTTTCAAATTGAATTTAAATTTTTATTTTCAAATAATTTAAATTTCCTAAATTTAAAAATAAATTGAATTGATTTTTACAAAAATCCGATTTTTATGAAGAATCAATTGATTCTTCATAAAACCGATCGGATTTATGAAAAATCAAGTTGTATGATTTTCAAATTGAATTTAAATTTTTATTTTCAAATAATTTAAATTTCCTAAATTTAAAAATAAATTGAATTGATTTTTATAAAAATCCGATCGGTTTTATGAAAAATCAAGTTTTATGATTTTCAAATTGAATTTAAATTTTTATTTTCAAATAATTTAAATTTCCTAAATTTAAAAATAAATTGAATTGATTTTTATAAAAACCGATCGGTTTTATGAAGAATCAATTGATTCTTCATCAAACCGATCGGAAAAATCAAGTTTTATGATTTTCAAATTGAATTTAAATTTTATTTTCAAATAATTTAAATTTCCTAAATTTAAAAATAAATTGAATTGATTTTTTATAAAACCGATCGATTTATAACTTAATTTTCCTAAATTTAAAAATACCGTTCGATAAAAAAGAAAAACCGTCGATCGTAATTTTTAATTTAATTGAATATTTTTATAATTTCAATTAAATCACTGACATTTTGTAACTCCAAAAAAAAATTACAACTATCAATTCACACAAAAATCGAAAAAAACAGACTGAAACACACTGAAATCGAAAAAATCAGACTTCAACAGACTGTAAAATAAGGGTAAATTCAACCATTAACTAATAAATGGGTATCTGATACATGTTTTTATGACTTTGGATATATTATACATGTCTGTTATAAATTGGGTCATTTATTCCTATTTACACTATATTCTAATTCAATAATCATCACCAAAGTTATGCCAAAACCATTAGGACAATTTGCTATAACGAGTAAAACACTTGTAACATATCAAACTTTGGCAAATTACAATGTAAATTAATTAACCCCAAATAGAAGATTTATACCAAATTATTAAATTTTAAGAAGTCCGAACACAATTAAAGTTTTTATTATATCTCTAAATACTCAACATAAATATTCGAATCCACTTAACCTTTCCACTACAAGAGAGAGAACCTAAATAATGTAGATTTGAACAGATAAATTTTAAGCTCCTTTTGTCGAAATTCAACAAGAAATTGTTTATTTTCGTCGAGATTGAACAAAAAATTATTCGATCGGTTTTGAATTGCCGCTTTTCCTATTTTATTTTCTCTGTCTTTACAATCTGTCAATCATGCCTCCCCCGACCCCCAATTGTATCGTGGATCCCCTGTTTATTACTAAATTCGTTTTAGTATTGTATGAATATGAAAATTTCAGCTGCATTTCGAAATAAACACCAAATACAATTTAAAATCCAAATTTTGAAAAGAAAATATAGCTATGTCTAAAATTCAATCTAGGCCCCCCATAGATTCGCATTCGCCTAACGATCTTGTCAACCTAGACCTTAAATTTCTTAGGATGTCACATAGATGTTCACATAATAATAAATTCTAAGCAAAAATAAATAAAATCAAAATTTTGTATATGCATTTTCGTATAAAAAAAATACCTAATTTTTTTCTATCGTGTGTAAAACCATGTCCATGTTAAGAATTTGACCAAAATTCTTTTATTAATCAATATTTGCCACCACAAATTACTCGCGGCAACATATTGATCAAAAATTGATAGCTATATAAATGTACCGATCTAAATGAAAATATTACTACGACCGTCTTTAAAAAGTACTTCCTTCATCGGCTAAAAGATTGTATTTTTTTATTGAACATTTTTTTACACTTACATTGTGGGCTCCTTTTCTATTCAATATAATTTATTAAAACTCGTGTCACCAAAAGTAATGAAAAATTTTGGTGAATGGAGTATGATTTAATTAAAAAAATAATATTCATTTCGTCCTGCTCTAAATAGTTCGTATTCATTTTTGGATTATCTCACTCTAAATATCCCTACCTTAAAAAGGAAATATTTTTACATACAAAAATACATTAAATTTATGAGACATACTATTTTATATACAAAATATAATTTTCTTTAATTTACCAATCCAAAAAGAATGAATGATTTAGAACGGAAAGGATATAATACTAAATATGTGGAAGAGATAAATCTAATAACATGTGCTTTAGCCAAACAGTGCCGCCTTCCCACGTGCCTTTACCCAAATAGCACCTAACCATTTTTCTTATATTTAATAAAAGTGGCCTAGGGACCCCACTTTTAAGTGAAATAAACCATGGGCCATATTTGGATGCCACACATCACATATTTTATGTCTCCATTTGAATAAGGGCGGATGCGGGATACCCGATCTCATAAGAGATATGATATATATTTAATGATAAAAACACGCAAAATCGGTGAGGCTTATATCAGTATTGACAAATATACCTCATGTTCGACTTTGTTTTCTGTAAAATAACGGCGGATTAAAAATGGAAGGGAGCTCGGCCGGATTCGATGAAAGACCAACCGACCGGAATCCGACGGCGACGACGGCAGACGACCGGAAAGAACGGAACTGATCGGTACGACCGAATCCCACTGCAGATTCCGATCGGTTTTTTTTTTTTAATTTTATGCCTCGATAAGTGCTTTCAATTTTCTCTCAAATTATCAGAAGATTCAATTCATTCACGTGAAACCGATATAATAGGTCTCAATTTAGTACAATAATAGGTGCGATTTTCGTTGTTATGAAGAATTTGTACAATAATGAGTCCGAATTCATTGTAGCTACAAGAATTTCACGAACGATACACGTACATCCATTATTTGTTGTTGTTTACCTTCTATAAAATTTGATTTAATTCATTCATTCATTCACATCTCATATCTTCATTTTCCAAAATTTTCTATCAAGTCAAGCAACAGATTTGAAGGAAAACCACGGAGAATTCAATCATTTTCCAATATCAAAGGTAATTCGCCAAAGAACCCCAAAGAATAATATACTATATTTACATGTACGTATATTTTGATTGGGAATTTTGTTTTAATATTTTTATTTATTCTTTCTTTATGTAGATGGACAATTGGAAATTCATTAATGTGAATTATGGTGGAGAGTTTGATAGTGATTGTACGATATTGGCGGTATCAACAAATCGCCCAAATTCGGATCGTTTTCTTTGCGACCTCATATACTATATCAATCACGTATTGCAGTTAATGAATTGAGACGGATTATCAATTATTTTATTTATCCACATCTCGATATGGTCGGATAATAAAATCATTGTTAACCGATGATGAACCTGCTTGCTCGATTGCAGTATGCGAAGAATATCCACGCGTTTATGTAGTTCACAACACTACAAATATTGCGAGTGGATCAAACCGGAGAGCCCAATCATTTGCAAGAAGAATATTCACCAAATGTTCCAAGTATGCTTTCGGTGATTGGTTTTCAATCCCAAAGGCACGCCACGGAGACAACAAGGCCAACAACCCTATTCGAATGATGATGTTGATGGAGAAGACGAAGAAGAAGAATATGTACACGAGACCAAGATCTCGAAGAGACCGACTCGAGATGCCTCCGACGACCATCCGAACAATCAATTTTAAATAATACGCTTATCGATTTTGCGGGATGGATTCAAGAAGGAGGACTTCCCAAACTATTATCTTTGATTAATCCAAGCACCTATCCGTAAGATGTCAACCCACCCGATCGTCAAGAACTAACTTCTCGGTTAGTTAGGCCATTCCGCTCAACGTTGCGACCTCACTTGTTGCTAGTGAAATGGACCCGACAAGGGATGGAGAATTGAGTAGTAATTCATATTACTATAGCAAAGATGACCTCTATCTTGCTGTTGGTGTGTGGCATATGGAGCAAGGGGCGGAATACGTTGTTGGTCGTTCAGATACAACACGACTGACATTTAAATGCAAGCACTCTGAGAGGTGTAATTTTGAGTTACGAGCTGCCCAACGAGGTAATATTTGGAAAGTTTATAAGTTTATATCCGAACACAAATGCCACCGTGATTTGGGTCAGGTTGGACCATCAAGGTTCATTCAAAGATAGTTGCAACAGATATGCTCGAAAATGCGCACAACAGTGAAATCATGAAGCCTAAATCAATTATGGCCGAGTTGAAACATGATTTTGGTATCCGTGATCGGTTATGATGTGGCTATGACCCGACATACAACGATTGAGTTGATATACGGTCGGCATGATCGATCATTCCAAATGCAAAGTTATCCGCAGATGTTGACACGCATTAATCCCGGTACATTTATCGATTATGAGGTCGATGGTGATGGTCGATTCCGCATCATCGCTGTTGCTCTCGCCGCATCTATTGCCCCTTCTATTTTGTTTGAGACCGCTGATCGCGTAGATGGTACTCACCTCGAGGAAAGAATAAAGGAATTTTATTTGTTGCGATAAGAACGGGCGATGCCAATGAGCAAGTGTTCCGTTGGCGTATGGTGTTGGGCAATTGAGAATGATGAATCTTGGTCATGGTTTATCTCACGCATCCAACGGGTATTTGGAAATCACCGAAAACTCTTAATTGTCTCGGACGCACACGTGTCCATAGCTAACGCCATCGAGAGTATTTCCACAAGCTCATCACGCCTTATGCTTCTACCACTTATCAACAAGATCAAACAGCCAGAAGCGATGCATTGTGGTGGAAATGTTCCAAGAAGTCGCTTATGCATACGAGCCCGCATAATACCAACGTGCTATGTCTCGCTATCGAAAGCATAAATGATAAAGATACCACAAACCGCCCGTAGACCGTAAAATGGGCCTGCTCAAAGTCCCCGTGAGCCGCTTTTTAGCTTCTTAACATCAAATGCAGTAGTCATTTAACTCTCGATTATTATGGGCGAGACGCCTTCCAATATGCTCAATGTTGGATGAATCGACTTTAATCGAGAAGTGGTTCAACGATAGGCGGCAAAGAAGACGTAGGTCGGACAACTATCTCATCGAGGAAACAAAGTGAAAAGCTTACAAGAAGCGGTGTCCAAAAGTCGTCGTTACTCACGACGAGGTCTACAAATGCAAAATATAGGTGCGATCGGCGTTAGGAACTTCCCGGTCGATCTTCAACTAAAATCGTGTGATTGTCGAGAATTTAACCAAGACGGATGCCGTGTTCACACGCAATTCTTTGCCATTAAGTAAGTTTTAATACTAATACTACACGTCGCTTTATTTTCATGTAACTCATACTAATACTTTTCATCGACAAGGAGGCCTGAGAATCCATCCACAATTACGCCGAATCATACTACACGACCAACACTTTAATTGAGACATACGGTGGTGCGATGAATCATGTCCCTCAATACAATGAGTGGTCGGTTCCAAATGAGGTAGCTCAAGCGAATGTATTGCCTCCTATTGTGACAAGGCAGCATTGGACGACCTAGAACAAGTCGGATTCCATCCGGTGGTGAAAGGTCTACAAGAAGAGTGCCTACAAACGATATGGGAGAATCGTCAAAAGAGACGCCGAGCACCAAAGAAATGCGGTCATTGTAGGAACCGGGACATACACGAAGGAAATGTCCAAATCGAATAAATGAAGCATATGTTTATTAATTAAAGTGTATTTTTTAATATTTCAAATATTGTATTCGCACCTTTTATTGTTATTCTTCTTTATATCATTCAATTTTATACATTGTGTTGTGCTATAATAATAATAATAATAATAATAATAATAATAATAATAATAATAATAATAATAATAAAACTTCTTCACCCTTTCAATTAGTGCATACGGATCTTTGGGGTCCAAGTTCTACCACGTCTATTGAAGGGTTCAAGTATTACATACATTTTGTTGATGACTATACTAGGTTTACTTGGATATTTCCTTACGTACTAAATGTGAAGTTTGAAATGTATCGATCGCATAAAACGTGATCATGTATCGTATAAAAACATGAACTAAATTACACGTTGATTTTTAAAATCTTAAATAGTTAGGAGTTTAAATAAATAAAAAATAGAAGCAACTATAGGAGTTTAATGAAAGCAACTACTCATCTATAAAAATCAATGGTTCAAATTTGTTCTCATTTCTTATTTTTGAATATGTTTTTATTTGAACCAAATCCTATATATATATATATATGAGGGATCAAATAGTACCTGAGCCCTAGATAGTATGTAATACTCAATCTCATCCATCCATCCTATTAATCGTGTGGCTGAGATTCGTGCCTGATTTTTAAAAGTTTTACACGTTAATTTGTGATAATAAGGGTAGATTAGTAATTTGATTTGTTATGTGATTTTGAAAATAAACCCTTCATATAGTTGAACTGAACTATGCATTCAAATGAATACAAAAATGCATTCACTTGAACACAAACATGTATATGAGTTTCAATTTTAATTCATGCCGGAAACGCACTCCAGTTGTTGCTCAAGCACGCACTCGGTTGGGTGCGATGCAGTGTTATGTTGTTTTAAATGCAGTGTTATGTTATTTCATATGCATTATTTATGTTTTATTGTGGCTCTTCCCAAACACAAGGTGCCCTACCTAGCTTCACAAGACATCCGAGCCCTACCCGGTAAGCCGACGCGGCGCCGGTTGGGTGTGATGATGCGTGTCATGTTATTTTGAATGCGGTGTCATGTTATTAAGAATGCAATACTTAAACCCAGCGCTCGCGGATACCCAACGCCATGAACTCCTCTACCAAAGACCGGCGGGCATCAAGTGCCCTTTCAGCACCTTCCCATTTTTCCTCGAGCTAAAACGGCTTCCACGTGTCAAATTTCGACGCGCCCACGATTCAAAATGTATGATCTAGATTGATACTACATACTATCCGGGGACCGGATACTACTTAAAATCCAATCCTATATATATATATATATATATATATATATATATATATATATATATATATATATAATAATGATATAGATCGAGTCATCCGATAGAATTTGCACTATGAACTCAAGGAGTACTGATAGATATGGCCCAACCTCTCGTTAACTAGCAGTGCCCAAACGAGCCTGGCCTCGACCTAATGTTGCCCTACTCGGTTACGCTTCGAATCACGCCCTCCAAACCCTAATTAAAGGCGGAGTCAAGGCGAAGATAATGGGTAACGGTGGAAATCATGGGCAATTATGGTGAAGATCATGGTTAGTTATAGGAGGATCGTGAGCCCGCCAATCAAGGGATTCGTTACAAGGTTTACTTTATGTATAAATAGGAGTTAGATTGAAGGTAAAGGGTTAGCAAATTCATCGAATACTAGAGCTCTTTGAGATACTCATTGTAACACAATTATAGTGAACATCTTGAGGACCATCACCTCCGTGGACGAGATCTTTCTCTTGATCGAACCACGTTAAAACTCTGTGTTCTTTATTGCTTTCTAAATCTTTCATACCAACGATACTGATTTATCATTGGCGCCGTCTGTGGGAACACTCTTTTCTTTTCGAACAAAAGTCGTGTTTTCTACAATTTCACGGCAAGGACACGTGCAAATAAATCATCGCCGGCGATGTCGGTAACAACCGTGCAGAGGACGATCGTAGTCACACAACGCGGGGAAAGAGGATCGTGGGACGCTACCGGTGGTCACACACCGAGGGCTACATGGAGAATGCTTCCATACACCCTCAGGATGGTCGCCCAACGAGGAGGAAGATGCCGACCTCGCATCGGTGAACAGGAGGTTCACCGCTCCCACGAGGTCCTCGGTCGAGCAGTGTCCGAATTCCTCAATGCCAACTTCAATCAATTCCAGAGTTTCCTCAACCAGAGGACAAATGGAGCGGGCCCCTCAAGAGTGCCCGAAGTGGTGATTACAGGCAATCGAGGTCGTTCACCTCTTCGAAATAATCAACGTTCACCGCGGCACAATGACCGCCCCAATACCCGGGTTCATTCGCCCTCGTACTCTCCGCGGAGCCGTTCTCCACCTCGACGTGATACCCATGTGAATGGGCGGGAAAGAAGGGAGGAAAGAGCTAAGTCGAACTCTCCTCGAAGAGACGATGACGCCGCTATCGATCTCCCTCTCCGGAGAGGGATGGTAACGAGCTCCCTGATTCGACCGACACGGACGAATTATCTCCTTTTCAAGGGAGATTCGATACACCGCTTGCGCCGATACGGGCTCGAATATCGCCGCATACGATAGCCTCGAGATCCTTCCGACTTCCTATTTGCTTATACCACCAACACGGCAAACCAAGGATGGAAGATTTCCATATGTGTAAGGTCTTCTCGAGGTGCTAATCTCCAACGCCGACGTTGGTTCACCTCGCTCACGTAACAGCATCCATTGCTTCAAAGACCTCATGGATCGGTTCAAATGGCGTTTTACCAAAAGATGCCGCCTCAACAACCTTCATCCGATCGCTTACAATCCACCAAGGCGGGACGAGACGATGTCCAATTTCGCCTCAAGATTCATCATGGAATCCCTTAAAATAGATGAGAGTAACGATCTCTACATCATCAACGATTCAAGAATGGGATCCGACCCGGTGCTCAATAAAGAGATCACCGCGAACGGTAGAAGACGACTAGTCGCTTTGGACCTTGGTCGACAACTTTGTCAAAGGGACGAGTCGTCTGGGAAGAGAGAGGTGCTGGACGAGCAAATGGATCGAAGAAGGAAGCCGGAGGATCGGGCCGAGTCTTTGAGCGAACGAAGTGCGCTCGAAGAATCAAAAAGGGCCCAAGAGAATCAAGGTGGGACCTCGGCCAAACCTCAGTAATAGCGAGCGCCTCTATTCAAATCCGGCGAAAATATTTGAGCTTCACATCGAGCTCTTTTCAAAACCTCCTCCTATAAAAGGAGGATAAAAAAAGTCAACAGAGTATTGTGACTACCACCGGGTACGGTCACGATACGTAAGATTCAGAAGTCCTTGAGCTCACTGCATTGATGAGCTCACAAGCGAAGCCGAAGAAGTACATCGGCCGACTCGGGCGGGTAATAAAAGCGCGAGAGAGAAAAAATGGAGGTGTTAACAATCTGCGGACCGACCTCAACGGCAGCCCGACACGAAGATGACGAGACGAAGGTCCCAATGCAATGGGCGGTATATGCTATAACCGGATGCCGGTTGGTACGACGAGGTCGTCACTTAGAAATGAGGCTCGAGGCCGACCCCGAGGAGCTAAAAACAAGCGACTCGGGATGGAGAGAACATCGTGTTCTCCAAAGACGACCCAAGACTCCAAGATCATGCCTCACCAGACGCCATTACTATACAAGCCGTGGTAGGCAACAAGAATGTACATCGGGTCTACATTGACATCGGAGCCTCAGTTAGCATCATATTCCGTAGCTGCTGGATAAACTTGATGTTGGAGGAATTAGTACACCCCGCACCTTCCGGCTATGAGCTTTACTCAAGAGGCGGTTCAACCCAAGGTGTCATTACCTTCCTGGTTCCGTAGGACGTGCTCCCGATCGGTTACAAGGCCATTCAATTTTTCCCGGTCCGAGCTCCCTCTCCATACAACATTATCCCGGGAAGAGATTGGTCAGATGCAACAGGCCGTCTCGCTCCGTGTACCACCTCACCATTAAGATACCCACCCGGTGGGAGTGTTAAGCATTCAGGGTGACCAAACGGCGCCTAAAGAATGCCTACGAGTCTCAACCCAAGATGCGGCCTTACCTCGTGCCTAGCAATTACGTAACCTCCGAAGTTGCCACCTCGGGATGACCGATCGAGAATCTTCACTATACTGACGACCCTTCCAAAGTTGTCAAGGTTGGTACCCAGGTTCACCAATATTCGCCAATGTGTCATGCACTTCTAAGGAATATAGAGATGTATTTGCATGGTCTCCATTGGACATGACTGGAGTCTCGCCCGAGCTCATAACCCATCGTCTCAACATCGATCCGACTACTAAACCGGTTCGGCCGAAGAAAAGAAGTTTTGCCGCGGAGCGCAGCCAGGTCATAAGAGACGAGGTAACCCAACCCGTGAGGCTAAAATCTCAGACGAGGTTAAATACCCAACTGGATGGCTAATCCGTTGTAGTTCGAAAGCCGAGAGGGATGGCGCATGTGTGTCGACTATACCGACCTCAACAAACACTGCCCAAAGGACTGTTACCCCCTCCCCGACATTGACAAGAAGGTGGAGGCGTTGGTGGGGCATGAGATCTTCGTTTCTGATTTATACAAGGATACCACCAAGTCCCGATGAGCCCGGAAGACGCCCCAAAACAGCTCATCATCGACTTGGTGTCTTTGCCTGGGAAGATGCCTTCGATCTAAAAACTGAGCTACTTACCAAAGGATGGTGGACGCAATCTTCAAAGATCACATAGGGAAATTGTTGAAGTCTCGTCGGCGATATAGTAGTCAAAAGCAAAAGGCGAGAACTGCACCGACGACCTCAAAACTATTCTTCACTCCTCGGTCGCCAACCTCAAGCTTAATCCCGAAGTGCACATTTGTGGTGAAGATGGGTAAATTTACGGGATGCTGGGTTTCTCAAGAAGGCACGAAAGCCAATCCTCCCAAGGTGAAAAAAGTGTTCGACACGCAGTCCCAAGAACCATCCGTGAAATACACAAACTCACCGGATGCCTAGCCGCCTCACAGATTCTATCTCGAGTGCCGAGTAGCAGCTTCCTTCTTCAAGATCCCGAGGAGAGCTCAGATTTCACCGGCAGAAGAACACTGTGTCGCCTTGCGCATTGAAGGAATATCTCACGACCGCCGACTCTATCCGCCCCAAAGCAAGGTGAAACTCTATCGTTAGATCGGCCGCCTCGGACGAGGCAATCATCAGTGTTGATGCGAGATGAGATGGGACGGCAACTCCCATCTACTTCATCACCGGGCTCTCAAAGGACCGAGACGAGGTACACCAACCTTGAGAAGGTAGCTCGCCCCGTGAACGCAAGCGACGCCCGGCCTTACTTTCAAGCTCACTCCGTCCGTGTACTAACGGACTTACCTTTAAGACAAGTTTTATCAAAACCGAGTCATCTCGACGTATAGCTAAGTGGGCACTGGAGCTCGGCGAGCACGACATCTCATACTCCCCCAGGCCGGCCATAAAAGGGCAAGCCCTTGCAGATTTCCTGGTGGAGGTCAAATTCACCGAGGTCGTCTCTACCAGCGAGGTCACTCCCGCCCTCACGGCGGAGGAACCTGTCCTTGCATCACCCGTTGGTTGTTGGCAGATGTATGTGGACGGAGCTTCATGCAAGACGGGCAGCGGAGCGGGCATCCTCCTCCTCGGCCCAGATAAGCGAGAAGTGACGTACGCCCTCCGGTTTACCTTCCCGACCACCAATAACGAAGTGGAGTACGAAGCACTGATCTCAGGACTCCGCCTTGCAAAGGAATTGAAAGTGGACCAAATCCAGATATTTGGAGATTCCCAGGTCGTAGTAAACCAGGTCTTAGGCACATACGAGGCCAAGGAGGATCGAATGAAGCAATACCTTGAGAAGGCAAAAGAGATGCTGGCCTCATTCAGGTACTTCAGTATTCATCAAATCCCGCGAGGGGAAAATAGCCGAGCTGACATCCTTAGTAAATTGGCTTCGTCATCGTCAAACCCACCAGTGGAGGAAGTTCATTCCAGAAGCATTGAGGCGCCCCACATCGGCGTTATCGCAGAGGCTGAGCCAAATTGGATGACGCCCCTGAAAGCATACCTGGAAGTTGGCACACTACCTCAGGATCGGCTTGAGGCCAAAAAGATGATGGTGAAATCCCAGAAGTATCTCATATATGAGGGCTCTCTCTACCGGAAGTCTTACCTTCAACCCCTCCTGAGGTGCCTTGGGGCGTAAGAAGCCGACCACGTGCTTAATGAGATTCACGAGGATCTTGCGGAAGCCACATCGAGTCACGAGCTCTTTCAAAGAAGACGCTGAGGTCGGGATATTATCGCCCACCCTTATTCAAGATTCGGCCGAGCTCGTCAAAGGTGTCAAGTGCCGAGCCCACTCCACGGTCCAAAAGCTACCCTGCACCGATCCGAGCACTGCAGAGCCCATGGCCTTTCATGCAATGGGGATCGACATCGCTGGTCCGCTCGACCGAGCACCGTGTCGACCGATATTTAGTCGTAGCCATAGACTACTTCACAAAATGGGTCGGTCGAGCCACTTTCGAACCTCACGAGCAAAAGGATTCAGACCTTCGTATGGAAGAATATAGTTTGCCGCTTCGCATACCGCATATCTCGGTCTCGGATAACAAAGACCCGCCTCGTCGATAAAATTTCAAGGAGTGGCGAAGAGCTCCAGATCGATCAACGCTCACCTCGATCGCACACCGCGGCGAATGGTCGATCGAGGTGACGAACCGCACGATTATACAAGGATTAAAGAAGAGGCTAGACCGAGCTAAAGGTGATTGGCCGAAAACCTCCCCAAGTTCTCTCGGTCCTACGTAATCGACACCCGGACTTCGCGAGAAACGCCGACACTGGTCTATGGAACTCGAGGTCACATACACCGAAATCGGCGCGCAAGCCCACGACTCTTCACTTTGACCCAGATGGGAACGAAGACGACCTGCGGGCCAACCTTGATGCTCTCGAAGAGAAACGTGAACTCTCCTTCATAAACGAAGCTAAGTACAAAGGGCAGGTCGCACGGTATTACAACAAAAGGGTCAAAGCCTCCGCACTGCAAGTAGGCGACTTCGTCCTACGAAATAATGAAGCCAGTAGAGCCGAACGTCTTAACAAATTGGATTCGACATGGGAAGGCCCATACCGCGTTCACGAGGACCTCGACAAGGGGGCCTACAAGCTATCTCACTTATCCGGTGCGCTTATCCCCCGAACTTGGCATATTTCTCATTTAAGGAGGTACTTTACATAGTTTCGATCTCAGATCAGCCTCATGTTAGTCTCCTTACTTGCTTTGCCGAAGTGCGATGTTATATACTTGTTAAAAAAAATATTTATTTTTCTTATGAGTATTTCATTTCACTCATTTCATTCATATGCGAACATCTATTGGATATACCGTGATTTGACCTTCACTAGGGACGCCTCACGAAGATGAAAAACCCACTAAGTAGGGTACTTACTAAGCGCACCGCACTCGTAGATTACTCATTGAATTGAACGTCTCAGCAACGACATGACTACTCATTAATGTGAAAGTCTACATGCACGCATCTGATTGCTCATAAGTTGAAAAATCTACATGTAAAGGACATCGGATCGGATCTCATCAAATTATGCCCTTTATTTGGGAAAATATACATCAGATACAAGATAAATACATTTACGACCAAAACGAAGTCCTAAGCTATGTTTATACCTCTCAAGAGGAAAACGACACTTCAAACGAGTCTAAATACATTTATATCTACATACAAAGTTCTACGTTATATACAAACTCATTCGGGCTTAGGGGCCGCCACGTCGGGACTCACCAAGCCGAGGTAGTTCAACAAAATCCCTGTGTCGGCGATGAATACCGGAATGAACTCGGTGCCTCCACCCAATCAATGAGGACGGCACCACCTCGCCCGCGCCCGGCGCTGATCGACCCGACACGGGCGGTTTCGGCCGGGACGCGATCTGCACCGAGGCCACACCTCGACCCGTAAGCTGGCGTCGGGCCAGACCACGCCCGCCCCCGAATCGTCACCCTTCCACGCCGACCGCCGCCTCGCACGCCCGCTCCGACCGCCGAAGTGCTGTCCTCTAAGCGCCCCTTTCAGTGGACCCATTAGACGGAGCACTTCGCGTGATCACAGAACCGCCTCCTTCGAGCTCTTCAATTATTGGAGCGTGGCGCCATACTGTAGACTCATCACGGGGATCGGGGCATGCGTCGCTTATGAACGATCTCGCACATCCGCATGTATTTCGTGATGTAGTCAAGGCGCCTTTAAACTTCGCTATTCGCCCTCCTCATCCTCAGACCATGCCCTCCGCCAACAAGCTCGAACTCGATCGTCGGCCAGATATGGTAGTTCCACTAGTACGGCGGATTACCTTCTCATACTCTGCATGCTCTTCCGAGATCCGAGCCGCCTCCTCGCCGTCACCGAGCCGCCTCCTCGCATTGCATCATCGTCCTGGATCACATCGCAGATAATCAGCCCCGGACTTCGAGTTGTATAATCCTTAACTTTGACGTTCTCGCTTAGGAGGCGGACCACTTGCAATCGACCTCATGCAACTTCGCTTTGATTCGGCCGACGATGCCGAGCCGACATCCATCCGGCTGAACCCGAGTCGGTGGCGACCGACTCTTCCAAAGACGTCACCTCTTCATCCTTCTCGGCCAGAGCACCTCGGACTTCTTTCAGCTTTGTTGGTAACTCATGATCGAGTCCAAGTATTGAGACGTGGAATGCTAGAAATAAACAAGACAAAAGGCATTTTAAGAAGATGTGTCTATTATTCAAAATAGAAGTTTGTACAACACAGTGGTCCTATCGACCCCGCAAATCGCCCTATTACATTAGGTCCACCGACCTCGGGCTCATTCTGGGACTCACCGACCTCTGCCGCGCCACCGCCGTTGCTTTCCTCCAGGCTGCCGATCTCCGGAAGGGACGTCCGAGCTCGGTCCCGCCTCTCGGTTTGGCTTCACCTCGGCAAGGAATGCTTCAAGCTCCACGCCTTCATCTTCCTCAGACCGAGTGACCTCCGCCGCCGGAGCGAGGCGAAGATGCCAAGGCATCCACCACGGGAAAGGAGGTCGCCCGGCGATTATGCGGGCATAATTCATGCATACCTCCCGAGGTGCGACCTCAACCCAACCGGCCGGGCCTGTCAAAATCAGTCTCTCGGGCGCCGGTTTCTCTGGGTGGGCGAGATATCACTGCGGTCTCATTACACGCCAGTCGGAGATGAAGGAGGAAAACTCTCCGACTCGATAAGCCTCTTGGCGAGGCCCTCAAGATAGGTCCTCGCCACGCCAGCAAGGCACTTGTCTGCTGCCGCCTTCTTCTCCGCCTCGCGCCTCCTCCGAGCGCCTCCACTTCAAGACGGGCCACTCGTAAGGCTGGTCCTTCTTTAGGCGCTCTCGCCGCCGCCTTTGCAGTTCGGGCGTCCACTGGCGGCGCCCAACATGGATTCAAGAATGCCTCGAGCTTCAAGCGGCGCTTTTCTCCATGGCCTCAGACATTGAGGCGCCTCAAGAACAAAACCAGGCCATGCAAAGGCATCTCACCGCCACCGAGGCCGCATCACGAATATAAAACAATTAGCAACGCAGAACGACAAAATTACAAAGGAGAAGAGTAGCGACTTATACCTTTGGGAAGGATAAAGGAGGCTTGGAAGCCGGCACCTCGGGAAAGGATCGCCATGAACCTCGATCTCCGGCGTCGGGCTCGAGGTCGCTCGAGGCGGTCAAGAAGTCCTCAGGCGCCCACCACCACCAGGCTGCTGGGTGGACTCGCCGCCGCCTCGCCTTCCTCGCCGGCTCTTTCGCTCGGATGGTGCGGTAGCGTCGACCCGCTATATTGACTTCTCGCTAGGGTCAATCTTCATCATCTGAGAATAAGAATTTCGTTAGCACAACGAAATCGGGGGAAGGATAAAGATAAGAAGGTTGCCCTCACCCAAATCGGACCGACATCGGAGCTTCGACCTATAAACACTCACCAAAGATTGTTTAAGTCATCCTCAGTATAATTAATCGATAGGATCTCACCCATATCGCTCAACATCTTCTCCATGGGGCCTGGGGATTGATTTTCACGTCCTTCATCGCATGCGAGGCCCATTCATACCTCGGATACCCTCACCGCCCAGAAAGAAATATTTATTTTGCGGTGGGATACCTTCGAGGGACGCTTATCTTAAACTTGAGGCGGTGACGGATAATACACCCCCTATAAACTTGATGCTAAAAACGCATCAAAACTTCAAAAGAAAACTCCTCGCCTATGCTATAACAGCCAACCGATCGCTTAAATTTCTAACACGAAAAGGTGTAAATATAGGGTGTTAAGCATCGTATCCACAGAGATTGTATCACTAAAACATAGAAGCTAGCTCAACGACTATTCATCATTATTCGACACGTATAAAGGTGAGAGGTTTAAGGCTTGAAATTAATCCAAAGCAAAGGTAACAAGCGAAATATAAAATAAAGCAATAAAAACACGAAGATAACTATGAAGAAAGACTAACCCTAGGGATGCACCAATCCTATCCACAACGATGTTTATCCCGCTTATTACTACCCGCTTTAATCCGACAAGATGTAAGATCACATATATAACCAACAACTTGCCACGACAATTGCGGCGGTTGATTACTAATTTTCCCTATCACGATTCGTCTAGAGGAAAATAAGCAACTCCAAAAGGATCATTAAGAATATGCTTCCACGATCGTCCTATCTCGCCATTCGACTTAAGGCTTAATCGTATCATGCATTCAAGATCGATTGACAATTAATACAGTTACGTCATTAACTGGCAATTAGATATGCATCAAGATTGATTAGAAATCAACACATATAAATAAGCACCATGAATCATGAATCATGAATCATGCCTGGAAGGTAAATAACGATAGCAGAACTCACAACATATAGGATTGAATCATGCAAACCCTAGGATTAGAATAGAAAACTAGCCAGACATAATAAACGGAATGAAAGACGAATTAACCATAAAAACAGAAATTAAATATATAAAACCCGTAGGGAAGCGTCGGATGAACAAAGGTTGGTCTTGAATCCAATCCCAAGCGAACGAACGGAAAACAAAGGAAAACGATCGGACAAAACGTTCCGATCTATAACGAAACGATAAACTAAACTAGAACAACGTAAAAACAATACTAGAATTAAACTAAATGAAGATTAAAGACAAAGAATGGAAAAACTGAGGAAAAACTGAAGAAAACTAGGTCTGGGGCGTGTTGGGGTCTGAGGAGGCGCGAGTGGGGTGATCCCCTATTTATAGAAAAGGGTGGAAACCCTAATTTCTCTCCTGCCGCGCCGCCTCGCGACCGGTTCTCGCGATCGCTAGCGCGATCGCTAGGTATGTCTCGCGCGCGTTCTTCTCGCTCGCGCTCGCCTTCTTGCGCTCGCTTTGTACCTCGCGACCCGACTAGCGGTCGCTAGCCGTTATGAACTGGTCGCGAGAAATCGTCCAGTGAATTCTCGACGCTAGGCTTCGCTCGCGGGCACGAGGTCGCGGCCGCGGCTCTTCTTGGTGCTCGCTGGCTTGCCTAGCGGCCAGCCTAGCGACCGCTAGACTGGTCGCTAGAAACTGGGCAGAATGTCAATTTTGCTCGTGCTTCGTTCCTTGCTTCGATTATCAATGTATAAACCTACAAAACGTCAAAGGAACACCCAAGAGCAGTATCTTCTAGAAATAGATGAAACATTAAGAATCGATACATAAACGCACATTAAACGAGCTAAACTCATCTTCAAATATCAACTAAATACGTGTAAAATGTGCGTTTATCACCAACCCTAGCCCAACAACCGACCTAATAGAATTCGAGGTCAGTTGGTATATGGGGATCCGAAAATACTCTTGAAGGCTAAGGAAAATAGGGGCAAAAGGAAACCTAAGCCCAGCTATTAAACTATCTACAAAAATGGTAATAAACCCCTCCGGAGGGGCCATCGCCCTATCATTGGGTTTCGGCAGGCACCACCATGCATCCTCTGGAATGTGGTATTTCTCCGCAATCTCCAAAAGCTCCTCTGTCGTTAAAGTTGACCTCGCCGCACCAATCCTGATGCCATCCCATACCGATGACACCGGCGAAACCCTAGAACTAAGTCCTATAGATTTACCTAGGCGGTTGTGGCATATATAATCCCTCACATCGGAATCTGGGCGGCCAGAACCCGAAACCGAACCAGAATTATCAGAGCGAGAAGAGGAATGAGAAGATGAAGAGTACATACTTACTTTTTCCTGGAGCGAGATATCCGACTTCTTCAAAAAAAATTGAAAGAGGAATGGAAATTTCTACAAGTATGCTCTGCGAATAAAAGCGTCAAGAAGAAAATGAACAGTTGCCTCATTTGGACCTATTTATAGGACAAATGGCGCCTAAAATCTGCCGTTTCGTTTATCACACGTGCTATCTACGATTGGATGTGTGATCAACGTCAAGCGCGCTGTCAAGCGCCAACTACCACCGCGCGCGATGACGTACTCTATGGTAAGACAGACCGCGACCGATCACGTAATGATTACATTGAGCTCGGACATCGGACTACGCCCATGTCGCCCCTCGCACCGGCGAAGTCGTTCGGTCGGACCTCGACGTCCTCCAAAAGCGGGGAGCCATACAGTCGCACCGCCTTCCTTCAAGAAGCGGCTACCCAAATCGGACCTCGGTTCCTGTCAGCGAACAACGCCCCTTACAAGAGATACTCGCTTCGATTCGGACCTCGGCGTCCTCCATAAGAAAAGCCGCTCCGGACCAAATCTCGGTGTAACCTATACAAAGACCGCTATCCGGTCATAATTCGCTTCCTTTGCGAAGAGATCGAGAACCTTCAACGAACAACTTGACCAAGCAACATCCCGTCTCGGCAAAGCACATTCTCCGCTCACCTCGGCAAGGCTATCCTCGACTTTTCTGGGCTATGATAGGATATGCCCAACCTCTCGGGCCCACTCGCAGGCCCAAACGAGTGGGGCTCGACCTAATGTCGCCCTACTCGGTTACGCTCGAATCACGACCTCCAAACCACAATTAAAGCGAGTCAAGGCGAAGATAATGGGGTAACGGTGGAAATCATGGGCATTATGGTGAAGATCATGGTCGGTTATGGGTGGATCGTGAGCCCGCCAATCAAGGGATTCGTTATGAGGTTTACGTTTATGTATAAATAGGAGTTAGATTGAAGGTAAAAGGGTTAGAAATTCATGAATACTAGAGCTCTTTGAGATACTCATTGTAACACAATTATAGTGAACATCTTGAGGACCATCACCTCAGTGGACGTAGATCTTTCTCTTGATCGAACCACGTTAAAACTCCTGTGTTCTTTATTGCTTTCTCTAAATCTTTCATACCAACGTCTACAGATTTATCAAGTACAGTTAACCTATCTTTTTATGGTTTAAATGTGATTTATTTATCTAATTTATATTACTTGTGTGTATAATATTATGTAAACTGATAAAATGGTAGTTTTTTTTTTGACAATGACAATCCTTAAATTTAATGTATTTAGACATGAATCGGTCAGCATATGGAAAACTTTAGCTTCCATAAAGGTCAAGAAAATTTGCACTTTGATCCTTGCTCTATTTGTTTTTGCATGTTGATCTATCCTTTATCTAAAATAATGTTTATGCACAAAGTTTCTTGAGACATTTGTGGTTGTCAATGGTAATATCATTCGAATAGGACAAATATAGTCACCTGCATATCTCACTACAAGTACCACGTGGTCACCTATAGACTATATGTCATAGACTAAAATCACACCGTTATTTTTTATTTTGAATCGATTGTACCAAATTATTAATCTAATTTACATTTCATAGACTCATAGTATTGTAATCTGTGAATAATTATACAAAAGTTGAAGTTTATTCATAAAATATTGACAAATAATATGACAAATACTACATCATCATGTCTCCTTAAAGATAAGATGATTTAATGGTAGAATATATATTTTTATAATCAGACGTTTCAATGCCATCTTAGCTGCATTTAATATCACATCTAATTTTCGAATATAGTTATATGACATGTTTCCTCGTTATAAAAGAAAAATAAAATATTACATCGTACTCAAAAGAAAGGCCGGGCTAAAACTGAACGAGCTTGACCCATTTGGTTATTATACATATACACCCTATATATATTTTGAAGGAAAGTTATTATATATTATAACCATGACTATGATATAACTATTCTAATTATAAAAAATGTGTTTCATGAATTGATGAATGTGTGTAGTGATATACCATGGATGATAATGTAGTAATTATGAAGTTGACTTTGGCCAGATTCGAATGTGTGTAGTGATATACCATGGATGATAATGTAGTCATTATGAAGTTGACTTTGGCCAGATTCGGACCTGTCTATGAAAAGCAATATCTCAAATCAATGAACTTTTTTTTTATTCCAAATCTATTAACTCTTAATCAATTGAATTAAACTCATGGGGTCCATAAATTTTTTTCTAGCAAGATACGAGTTAGGCAAGTCCTGAAATGAAAAAAATTGTATTATTAGTTCTAGTATAATAGTAATGAAATAATTATATTTAATCAAAGCTGTATAGTTTCTCTGAAATTGACTTGGCCAAATTATGTTTCAGAAGAAATTTTATTTTATTTTAGTATGTTCTTTTAAAGATAAAAATGTAAATTCTTCTAAACAAGTTTTACTATATCATGAATTCATGATTCATTTAAAATCTATTTATTTGATAATAATTTACTTCATGCATATTTAATTGAATTTGAACTCACTCCAAACGGACAATAATTACAAGGCAATTTTATTGGGCGGCTTAAGATTAAAACGATCATACCAAACATTGGAGGGAAAACAAATAGATAGTAAAATTTCTCTTTTTTTAGTTTATGTGAATATGTAGCAGCTATTTTGGTACAACTTGAATAAATCCATGTTTTTAGCAATATCTGCAAATCATACAAGATGATTAAACCACACTTAAAAAATCAGATATGACAAACATAGTCATATAAACTAGGGGTGTCTAAAAGGTTTTCGATTTTCGGTTAGAATCGAAACCGAATCGAAATCGACAAATTCGGTTAACCAAAAACCGATAAATTCGGTTATCGGTTCGGTTTCGGTTCCAGAGTTGAAAAAAATATCGGTTATTGGTTAACCGATAACAGAACGGTTCGGAACCGAAAAACCGTTTTTTATTTTTAATTATTAATTAATTAATTAAAAATTCTGAAAATCAATTTTTAATTATTACTTTATTAATTATTTTATTATTTGTTAAATATTTTATTTATTTATAATAAGTTTCAGTTTTTTAATTATTATTTTATTTATTTTTATTGTTAATTAATTTTAATTCGGTTTTTCGGTTAACCGAAAACCAAACCGTCGGAACCGATCGGTTTTCGATTAACCGAAAATTAAAACGGTTCGGTTTCGGTTCCACTTTTTTGAAGAAATTCGGTTTGGTTAACCGAAAAATTCGATTCGATTAACCGAAACCGAACCATTTAACAACCCTAATATAAACTTTAATGGAAATCGAACTTATGACCCTTGGTCATAAGAAAAAACTTACTCAACCACTAGATCATCCCAAAAAAACAGTAGTTTCACTTTGTCTACTATTTGTGATTAGGGCTGGCAATTTTCGACACGACACGAGAATACGACACGAACACGCACGAAATTAACGGGTTAGTATTCAGCCTTATCGTATTCGTGTCCTTATCATGTCGACACGATAATTTCGTGCCGTGTTCGTGTCAGATCCGTGTCGTGTTCGTGTAACCCGATAATTTTCGTGTTACATTCGTGTTCGTGTCGTTTTCGTATAATTCGATAATATTTATATATATTTAATATTAATTTAATTATATTTTATATATTTTTATTTATTTATTTATTTATTTATTTTCTAATTTTGATTTAAATTTATTTTTTCTTGTCGTGTCGTGTCAACATGAAAAAAATCGTGTCATATTCGTGTTCGTGTTGTGTAAGGTGCACAAGACATTTAGGTATCGTGTTCGGTGTCGAATGTTTCTTAAGTTGCTCGTGTTCGTGTTTGGGCTTTATCGGTCAGGTATCGTTATCGTGTCGACACGATAACGACCCGACACACGCATTCTTGCCAGCCCTATTTGTGATGATGAAATTACCATAGTCAACATATAGCTTATAGACTAATAACTAATTACCAAGTAATAAATGATCTTGCATAAATGTATGTACGTTATACTAAGCAAATCTCTCATAAAAAAGTAGTTATTAATTCAGGATTGATGTTGATTTAACAGTCCACGGAAGCCAATATTTCATACTTTGAACATTTATTTATGATATAGTAATACCCAACCAAATGTTTCATTTTAATCGTATATTGGATCATTACATATGTGATGTGCAATAAGCATTATATAAGTACAGTATACGGCTTTTCTTAAAACTAAAATTTCAATATAAGATAAAAAAAAATATATATTAATTTGTACGAGTCGACTAAATTTAACAAACCGCGATTGGAGACAATTGTTGTTTGTTCAAAATTTACTATACTATTTTGTAGTATCAAATCAACTTCAATCTTACAATCTTTAATCATACAAATTATAAAATTACTCCTACCATACTATATATAAAACCAACCTAATATTCCTAATCTTAAAAGGAATATTTATATTTTGAAGATTTTAATGTCACTTTGAATTCTTATTTATTTCAAAGATCATGTTAACACTCAACATATGTAATATAACATTATATTACTGTATCAATGACAACAAAAAAATGTTAAAAGTATGAAACTGAAAGCGGAAAAATAAAGAAGACTTTGCACATGAAACTTGTCCTGAGTGGCTTAATTATATTGTTATTTTTTATTACGTTGATTGATGAATCGATCTTATTTTTTATATATATTAAAGAAACTAGAGAGGTTATTATACAAATACCTACATCTCCGAGGTCTCAGATTGCAATAAATCCAAAGTTGAAAACACCATAATTAACTCAAGCAATTAAATATTCAATCCTCCACGTAAATGAAGGCTCAGTTCATTTCACACTTCAAACAATTCATCCAATTCCAAACCTCACAAACAAAATAAACCTTAAAATTCGTCGCCGTTAATCGTTTCCGCCGCCACTCTCCGATCAAATTCCGGCATTTCCGTTTCCACTGATCGAGAATGGCGGCAGACTTCTCCAGAGCGGTCGAGCTCGGGCTCAAGCTGTCGAAAAGAATCTACTACGGCAGGGACAAGCTGGCGGCCGCGTCGGCGCCGCCGCGGCAGGCGTCGATGACGGCGGAGGCGAAGAGCTTCCTGCCGACAGCGCCGATGGTGTACGCAGAGATTAATGACCCGTCGATGGTGGACAATCCCGAAGTTCCGAGCTACCAGCCATACGTCTACGGCCGATGCGATCCGCCGGCGCTGATTCCCCTGCGCATGCACCGCGTGTCGGTGGAGGTTGACTGCTGTTTGGATACGGCGTTTGTAACCGTCAGCGGCGCGTGGAGATTAGACTGCGTCTCCGCGAGTAGGAGTTGCTCCTGCCGCATTGCCGTGCCGATGGGAGAGCAGGTACTGATTTATTTATGGAAAGTATATGTGTTGTGTTTATTTTTTTCCTTTTTCAAAATGTTTTGGCTTTTCACAAAAAAGTTATTATCTCTTTATGAAAAAAAAAACAAAAAAAAAATGCCTGGCATTATTCTTTTCTGTTGCTTTTTTCCTCCTAAAAAGTCTTCGTCCACATTATCCAACGGCCAAATTGAGAAATTAAATGAAAATTATTTTTTCTCTTATGATTTCGTAGGTAATTTTAAAACTGTATAATATGCGAGTTTAGATGAATAACATTGGGTTTCAGAAATTATTAAACTTTAAAGATTTAGTAGGAGCGGAATTATCCGTAATATATATATATATATATATATATATATATATATATATATATATATGAGAGAATTTCAGTATTGGTTGAAGTTGGATTTCACGAGACCTCAAATCGTAAAATTCCCCAATAATCAAAGCTCGTATGGTCAAGATAAAAAATATAAATTTTGAAAAGTGAGGAAAATGAAACTTAAATCACATGGATAGAAAAGTTTTAAGTGGTTAACCTTAATGAGTTGAATAATAGGTAGGAAATGCAGCGAGTATCGGCTTTGGAGTTACTTTTCCAAATATATCTATAAATATATAATTTAATATCTGAGAAATATAAGGAGTTATGTATTAAAAACAAAAGGCATTTTGGCACTTGTCTGTGTCAATAGCGGGCTGAACGTGACCCAGGGCCAAGTGAAATTTTCAGACCGAGTCAGCCTAGCCTGAAAAGAAAATTTTAATTTATTTTTGTTGCATCGCATTGTTCTGGGCTTGTTTGATAGCTTTACCTATGGACTACGATACATCAACAAAGCATGGAAAGAACCCAACTTTTACTATTTTTTTTCATTTGGTATATATTAATGAAAAATGAAAAGTTTTATTTTGTTTTATTTTATTTTATTTTAGTAGTGCTAGCTTTTGATGTTTTGGCTTTTTCATTAAGAATTATTTGGCTAACAGGGTTCAGTTCTAGGTGTAGAAGTTGAAAGCCCTTTCAAGTCATTCAGTAGGGAGTTGATCTCACTGGAAGACGCTGCGGATGCAGACAAAACAGCCAGCAGCAAAGATGGATTCTTGATAAAAGGCCACATCTACACATTTAAAGTTCCTCAGGTAACTCTTATATTAAAATTTTAATCATACCTTTTCTTATTATAGTCTGTCACCTTCCATAGATACACGTTATTTGCGACTAGTATACCATATGCGCTGTTCCGGTTCCTAAAAATTATAGTCCCCCGTCCCCAAAATTCATTCCCGAAATCTTGAATGCGGGTTTTAATGAAAGTTGTTTAGTGTAATGTGAGTGGAATAAGGGTTTCACATTTATATAATATTAAATTAGTTAGTGGTTGGCCATAAGTGGTAAAATGTGTAAATAAATAGGTTGTTGAGGGTAAAAAAGAGAAATAATGGTGGCCATGAATGATAAAATGTGTAAATAAAGAATATTATTGAGAGTAAAATAGGAAATATAGTTTCCATAAATAGATAGAAAGGAAATTGAGGGATGTCCCAAAAATGAAAACTAAGAAGAAAATTGGGGAACGGATGGAGTATATTCTATTTCAAAGATGCGGGCACGTATGAAATAATAATACGACTAGGGATGTCAACGGGTGGTCTTTACCCGGACCGATCCGGAACCGTTCAAAGCCCATTAAATTTTAAAGCAACGGTTCTGGTTCCGGTTCTGGTTCTAGTTCTAGAACCGCTTGGACCTGGACCAGTTCAGACTCGATCCATTTTGTCTGGTTCCGGTCCGACCCGGTCATTTTTTTATTTTTATTTTTTTAAATTTGAGCATTAGTGTGTCATAAGTATTTGTATTATTATCGATTCTCTGTCGTGTTTCAATCTATATATGTCGATTTTCGAAAGGATAGATGATGATTGTAATGTATGTATGGTGGTGGTGGTGATGCGACCCGTTTATAATTTTATAAATTGATAATAAATATAATAATAATAGCTATGTGAAAGAAAAGAAAAGGGCGTACATGCAAAAAAAGAAAAAGAAATGACTAGGAAGAACTGTTCGAGGGAAACGAGGTTTCTGTGGACAGGGATTGATGAAGAAAAAGAAATTTTTGAAAGATTGTGCGTATATTGTGCCATTGTGTGTGGAGAGAGGGAATAAAATAAGTAGACATGTGGTGGGATTTGCTTTCTTTCATTTTCTTCC
The DNA here is from genome assembly GCA_036937905.1 of Salvia rosmarinus. Lineage (NCBI taxonomy): Eukaryota > Viridiplantae > Streptophyta > Magnoliopsida > Lamiales > Lamiaceae > Salvia > Salvia rosmarinus. Next base: position 104,567,745 of record CM072819.1, read on the forward strand.
GCGATTCAATTCCCCGAAACTCAAAATTGTTCCAACTAATATATTATACTCACCGAACGAAATAAATAAATTTGATCGATATATATTTAAAAATAATAATTGATGGATATTTTTAAGTTGATAAAATAGGAACTTTAAGATTAAAATAAAAGAGATAAAGTAGAATGATATATTAAAATAAAAAAATATTTTTATAAATATTTAAAATAAAATTATAGATATTTTTCGTGGATTGATGAATTAATTCAAAGACAGGAGAGATATCAGGAGATATTGGTGTAGTGGCAACGGTATGCAGTTAAGAATGGATAATACCCGATCCTAACCATAACTGATGGTCCGGATCCGGTCCGATCCAATGTTTATGGGCGGTTCTGCAACCGTAACCAATACTAATTTATTGGTTACAGTGGGATAACGCCGCCCGTTGACATCCCTAAATACGACAAGTGAGATTTTGCCAGTTAAATTCAAATCGTCTAACATGGCTACACATTGGTCACAAATCAAGAATCGAGGGTTGAAAAGAGGAGGTGTGTTACAAACTAACCCAACTGACTAGCAACAGGCAACAGTAATCAAATCATATATAGTATTTGTTAAAAGTTTTTATTTATTATTCCTTTTTGTATTTGTAATTACAAATATGCAGTTGATATGAGTTTGGATCTAAATCTTAATGCTTCTCACCGAAAAGATAGCCTTACATAGAATTTCCCTACATTAATTAGAGTATATTAATAAGACTATAATTGAAAATAAAATTTAAAATTTATTAAATCTAATATAATTTAATTGATATAAAAAGATTTTTCTTAAAAAAGTAAGATCGGATGTATCTGCAGTATATCTTGATGATGAAGCGCAACCTTTTCCAACCAGTAGGTGGGGTTCAAGTCACCTAGAGGTGCTTATGTGTGTGTGTGTGTGAGTAAAAATATATATAGTTCTATCTAAGTAAGGCCAGTTGATAATGTTGCTTTTGCTTTCAATATTCAGATTGATGGAGGGACTTTTCTATCTGTCAAGTTCAGTTGGTCCCAGAAATTGTTGTATCAAGATGGCCGATTTTCCCTAAATGTGCCTTTCACTTTTCCTTCATATGTTAATCCCGTGGTGAAGAGCACAAGTAAAAAGGAAAAGGTTTTAGTGAATGTGAATTCTGGCTCTGGAACTGAAGTGTTTTTTGAAAGTACTAGTCATCCTCTTAAGGTATTCTTGCTTCATTAAGTAACTTTATTATTCTTAAGAATGACAAAATTGTAATATGATATTTTTACTGCATGTTTACTTTTATAATAGAAAACAGGACATGAAGCCCCGAAAATAGGATTTTCTACTGAGAGAGAAGTTCCATTTTGGTCCAGGAATGACTTCAATTTTTCATACAACGTAAGATTTCTTAATATGCATTCATCTTTCTTGTATTTATGGTAACATACTTACATATTGTGGCTGTTCACATTCGACTCAGTTATAGGCGAACACTTGTTTTTTGTATTGCTCTCTAATGGCTTTGCAGGTTGCTTCAAATGAAATTGTTGGTGGGGTGCTCTTGCAGTCTCCACCTCTGAATGATTTTGATAAGAGGGAGATGTTTTGTTTGTATCTATACCCTGGGAAAATCATGAATGATGAGGTCAGCCAACAGCAGCAGTTACATGTTTGTTTTTTCTTGTATCTGTACATAATTTGTAAATCACTGACTCTTCATTTATACAAACAACTTTTTTATTTGTCGGCTGCTGCCATGTTCTTGCCATTGCTTATCTTGGATTATGTTCCATCAAGAAACTTAAAAATTGTTTCCAGTTGGAGATCCAACACTAGAACTCAAGATTATAGTTAGTAAAGATATTTTAGTAACAAAAATTTGGATTCAGGATGTGCATGGTCTGTAACTGCATCAAGTTACTAACAGATTTCCTGTACATCGTTTAACACCTTGTTTGTTTTACCCCTGCAACTTTTATGCTACAATAGATTTTTAATCAGAACGGAATAGTTAGTTTGATGCTACTTGCTAGATGACAAATAAGGTATCTGATGTCTCATGCCCCTAGTCAATTAATCTCATTTCTTCTTGCAGGTTTTCAGAAAAGAAGTGGTGTTTCTTGTCGACATAAGTGCAAGCATGCAAGGAACACCGCTTAATTGTGTTAAAACAGCTATCTTAGATGCGCTCTTTAAGCTTAACCCAGTGGACACTTTTAACGTCATAGCTTTCAATGGAAATTCTTTGTTATTTTCGTCATCTTTGGTACAAGCAACTAAAGAGATGATCGATAAAGCTTCTGATTGGATTGAGAGGAAGTTTATAGCTGAGGGTGGCACAAATATCTCAGCTCCTCTGAATCAGGTATTTGGGAAGAATTTCATCTAACGATCCATAAAACTTCTTGTGGATTTCATTGTTGGATCTTTGTACTCAATGTCATTTTATTTGGAAAATGCACTTGAGACCTATCCACAAAATTACAGGAATACACAGTACTTTTGGTTTTAAATTCTATTTTGTCAAGGATTCAAAATTTCCGTTTCATACATACAAAGGATGGATTATGATTTTATTTTACTATCTATTAAATTAATAACTTTCTGTGATTTGCTTATGTCAGGCAATCAACATGTTCTCAAAAGCTGGTGGTTCACTTCCCATAGTTTTTCTCGTTACTGATGGAGCTGTAGAAGATGAAAACGAAATTTGTGACAAAATGAGACGTCACCTCGTGGAGGGAGGCTTGGCCACTCCGCGAATTTGCACGTTTGGAATAGGTGAGGTGCTTATCATCATCTATCTGTTACCTCCTCTCTGTTTTGTGTTAACTGCATTTGATTCCTGTTATATCAGAAGCTTTGCACTGATGACATTAAGTTTGCGTTAATGTTGTAAGGTTCATATTGCAACCATTACTTCTTACAAATGCTTGCACAAATTGGAAGGGTCACTATGATGCAGCTCTTAATCTAGGTTTGTCTCGATTCCAAATCTATTTATGAATGTAATTGTGTTTCATTTATTTGATTGCCAATGCTCACTTGCCAGGATCTGTCAACTCGCGGCTGGAAAGATTAATTAGCAATGCATCATCAGTCGTAGTAGCCGATATAAATGTTGATTCTCTGAAAGATCTTGATTCCCTCGAGGTATGATGAATTTCACACTTAACACTACATAAATATTTATGCATCTGATATACTCATCTCCAAATTCTGTCATATTCTCTACATTAATGATATACAACTGTTATTTCCAACTGTTCCTCGATCACTGCAGATTTATCCGCTCGTATTCCAGACCTATCGTCTGGAAGTCCAGTATTGATATGGGAAGATACACTGGAAGCTTTCCTGACAATGTTGAAGTTGATGGCATCTTAGCAGATTTGAGCAAGTTCGAGATAACTATAAAAGTTCAAAATGCAAAAGATATACCTATTGACAGAGTAAGGTTTCATCTTCTTGATATAACTTTCTGTTACAGATGCCCTCTCCTACTCATTTGCTTGGTTAAGGCTAGTGAGTAAACGTAAAACATGAAAAGTAAGCTTTTACATCAATATTTACAAACCGCCTACCTCTTCATTAATGGCAGGTGATCTCGAGGAGGCAAGTTGAATTACTTACCGCCCATGCTTGGTTATCCGGAAGCAAACAATCAGAGGAAAAGGTTTGTTACCAGTTTCAGTTTAAATGGAACTTTCATGCAATGAAATGATAAATCACTGTTTGTTTTAGAGAACCCACTACATATAGATGACAGAATTTGCATATGGTCTGAAAATAACTCTTTAGGCTTGCAGCTCCAGAATAGGAAGTAAGCAGTCTATCTCAAATTTGTGCTAATTTCTAAAATCATGACCTTCATACAATCTTCTGTAAGATATTTCCACAACTTGGGACATGCTGTGCAAAGCACCAATAGTATAGAGCTTACTCACACTACATACTAAAGCGGCCTAGTGATCGTCTATTTGTGAAATTTTGTGAATAACGAGAACTGTTCTATGCTCGCAGGCTACAAAATTGAGCCTGCTTACAGAAGTGCCTTCTGAGTATACCACTATAATAGTTATCGAAACCGACAAATCCAAATTAGCCGCCAAGACAAAAACAGTAGAAGAGGTACGTCGTCATGGAAAACATATTTTCAACGTGCTCACTGCAGACATGGCATATACTCTACAAAGACTCAAAAAGTCTTCTTCAATCTTGCAGTGCTGTTCATAATATAATTATTGAATATATTTACTTTGACATAATTATATCTAATAATCTTGATGCACAACTTTCTTACTATAAAGTGTTTTCTGACAATTATTGAGCTTCTAACCTCTATAAGCAAAAATTCAGAGACGAGCAAAGAAGGTCACATTCCTGCGCAGCCTAGGCATCGGGTTTGGCAACCTCGATGCTACAGCTGAAAACCGGCCTCCTGAACAAGCCGAGCCAAAACTCTATGAAACTTCAGAGATGATATTCAAAGCTGCAACAAACTTTTGCTCGAAGTGGTGCGATTGTTGCTGCTGCATGTGTTTCTTGCAGTGCTGCAACAAGCTAAACGATCAATGCGCGATTGCTTTTACTCAGCTCTGCACAGTTCTTGCATGTTTCGAGTGCATTAACATCTGCTGTGAGATATGTTCTGGTGATTAGAGGTGTTGGTTTAAGTGATGCTTGCTGTGTTTTAATTATAGTGCAATATGTAATTATTGTAGAGAATAAAATGTACATTGTGTCAGCTTACTTGGATTCCGTGGAGGAAAATGTTGAAAGAGAAAAAAGAAAAACAGTTTTCCCTCTTCATATTGCAGTACTCTGTGTTAGTGTGTGTCTTTTCATACTTTTATGATATCTAAGGTCCCAAAACTGGAAAAGGTGGAATATCGGCAATTACGATCTCTATCCCACTTTTTGATGTCCTACACGGTTCCATGTTCAATTCTTTTATAAAAAAAATTCCCATTTTTTTCTTCAATTTTTCTGTGTTTTAAGTTGATTTAGTAATTGAGTTAATTATCTTGATTCTACCCATCAGGGTACATACTTATTTTGTACATCCTCCTTCTGTTAATTTTCTTCTTAGTTTTTATTTTTGGTATGTTTCCCAAACTTTTCCTATTTTATTTATGAAAATTATCTTACAAAGTATTATCTATTTAATATCCTCAACAATATCATTTATTTACACTTTTTACCATTTATGCTCACATCTATCCCTTCTTCTTATACTCAATAACATCTATATATAATACGATTACTGAAATATATTGCCACATCATTGTTTGATCCTACTTGGCATTCTCATATTTCTTCAATCTTATTTTTCTTAATTCTTGATTTATACCTACTTAATTCTATATTTTAATTCTATTAATTATGTTATATTCCAATCATTCCAATTTACCTTAATTAGATTATTGCTATAAATTGATTACCTTAATTAGATTATTTATGTTACATTTGCTACTATTATTAAATTTTTGATGGCATTATATGAGTTATGAGTACATGACTAATTATTTTATGTCATCATTTCTTTCCCCATTTTTTAGTTTTCAAGGGCAAATTTTTAACGATACATGATTAATCAATTTAAATGTAATCAGCATTACGAGTTATGGCAACAATTATATTCAATCGGGCTTGACGATTTTTTTATGAAAGTGCATGCGCTATTATATATACTGTAGTAATTTTTCAACAAATCTAATTTATTAATCTTTTTGTGCAGTTTGGAAGGAACAAAATTTTAAGATCATATTGCAAAATGAAAATCAAATTAAGATTTCGTTTACCAGAACGTGGGCTTCTACTAGCTCACTCGCTCCATTAAACATAGATAAAAGGTGATAAATACTCTTAAATGAGGTTCCACTTATGCAACGAACTAAATTAAATGTTGTATAAGTATAAATAGATTTAATAATTCATAAAATTGAAAACTTCTTTCTCCTTCCTTTTTGTTTTTGAATCTCAAAATAGATACGTCATGCTGCGTGGCTCCCCTGGATTCTAGACATATGCTGTGCTCGAACGTTTAAAAGGGTGGCCTTCTTTTCTCATACAAGACATCTTCACTTCTTTGGTAAATAATAATCAAATGCATCTAAACTTTACATAGGTTAGAAAATGTATTTATTTGTATATACACATATATTTATACTCAAAATAATAAAACGATGTACATATATAATCGAAATAAAAACTATGATAAGTATGTAAATACCAAATTTCTTATACACATATTAGAATTGGTAATGATTATTTTGATTTACAATCTCTAATTTATATTCTTATATTTTTTGTGAATAGTTAACTGAATTTGTTATACGTTCAACTTGATACATAAAAATATACATACATCCACGTCATTGTTGGTTCGAACTTTTTATACCCATTTCGTATGTCTCTCAAATGTAAACACCCTCTTACTCTCAAGTCCAAATACAGATAGAAAAATAATTTTTTTTTAAAAAATTTTAGGGAAAATATATTTAAAATTATGATTATTTTTATAATTCTGTATAAATATAATGTGGTAGTGGATTTTGTTTTTATCCTATAATTCAGTATAACATGTTCATGAATTGAAAACCTAAATAAAATTGTGCACAATTTTATTTGGAATTGTGCACAATTTTTTCATGAGACTTCATGAATTGAAAACCTAAATAAAATTACATTTATATGCTAAACTAATTAGTGTGTATTAATCTACGAGTTTGAGATAAAAATCAATAGTAAAATCAATTTTCAATTCGATTTAGGAAATATATGAGTATCTAAATTCTGAACAAGTCTAAACATTAATCAATATGTGCAAGAGGAATTTATTTTTCTAAATCTTTATTATTTATACTATTTATTATTAATGCTTAGTTAATATCCAAGTTTTTTATTAAGAAAAGTAACCAATAATTATAACAACTTATAAAAATATATGAGTTTAAAATGAGAACAAGTAATAATCTTTTTTTAATCAGATTTGTTGTGAGTACGAGGATATAGATTAACCCTTTAAACATATAAGTGAAAAAATCAAGAAAATCCCCTTAACCTATTTTTATTATAATTTTATTTTATTTTAAAAACTTTTTCCATTGAATTGTTGAAATACTATCACTTGAAAAAAGTATAGACTTATTTTTAAAATTTATACTTTTATTATCAATCGATTAATGAATTTGTTAACCCAAAATCTTTTAGTTTCAGTTTGAATTTACTCACGAATCTATATATAATATAATTAAGGATTTCATGACTCTGTCTCCTATGTGGCATCATATAATCTCTCAATTTCTATTTTTCTCAAATCTCATTTATTCTTAATATTTACATCTTCTATCCACATTGATTTTTTTTATCAAATTCCACCCTAATTTAAACTTATATAAATAGTTGATAGTAGATTTTTTCATTCCACAATACATAATTATTTTGCACCATCAATTTTATTTGCACCATTATATTCCTCCATTCTTATCTATCTAAATTCTCTATTTAATGTCTTTAAAATTCTAATTCTAATCATACTAAAATATCTTATCCCACATTGATTTCTAATCATAATCCACCAATTGAACAACTTATATATATATATATATATATATATATATATATATACTTAGAATCAATGTATATTTTTCATCATACAATTATTTTACACCACTAATTTAATTTGGCTAATTAATTAATTAGATGGCCAAATAAATAGTTATATTTTTAAATTTTAAACTATCCATTTAATGTCACCTTATCAATATATAATTGGATTAGTGAAACTTAGTGCAACCTCATCCTCATATCTTATGTGGCACCATTAAATTCTTCCATTCTTATTTATCTAAATTCTCTATTTAATGTCTTTAAATTCTAATTCTAATCATACTAAAATATCTTAGCCCATATTGATTTATAATCATACTCCACCAATTGAACAACTTATATATATACTTAAAAATCAATGTATATTTTTTTTATCCTACAATTATTTTGCACTAATAATTTAATTTCATGGACAAATAAATAGTTATATTTTTAAAAAATTTAAACTGTCCATTTAATGTCACGTTAGAGATGATGCTATAGTTGGTTTAGGATATTTTTCATTGCTCCATAGAGCAAAAATAACATGAAATTGAAATTTTTTTTTGTCTAACATTATAAGTTAATTGTTGAGATGAGTAATTAATTACTATAAAAAATTATATTAATAAAATTAAATAGGTTCGTGTAATTAATCAAATGTAGGACGAGTGTTGTTATGTATATGTTTTATACATGTTCTTTATTTTTAATTTTTTTGTTATTTATATTAATTAATGTTTATTCTGTAATATTCAAGTCATTACTAAGACTGATAAATAATTACTGTAACAACTTATAGTTATAAATTTAAATATATTTCGATAGTTAGCATGTATTTTTGGGACAAAAACGATAAAATCATTTTTCAATCAGATTTTGGATATGTACGTGCATATAAATTTCAATCACTGTAACAACTTATATTTATAAATTTACGAGTTTTGGTAACTAATCGGATTTAAGACGAGTGCGTGTATATAGATTGTAGACGGGTACAAATATTTATCAGCATGGCCATGAATGTTTAAAGTGATTGCGATCATTAATCTTCAAGCCTACTTTTAATTTTCATCATATTTTAAATTTTTAGTTATTTTCTCCATTTTTAATATTTTCACAACTAATGGTGCTCGATTTTTTTAATACTATGTACTATTAATGTTTACTTTATAAAATTTGGATGTAATTATACGGGTTTTGATTATTAATTAACATGTATTTTATAGGTAAATATTTTATTTTTATGACCATAGAAATATAGTAATGCAATTTCCCGTCGAATTTCGACGGGTTACACACTAGTAACTATTTATATCTTTTACCATCCATGATCAACTATTAATTAATTTTGAAACTATACTTATGTAAGATCCTTATTCCACTCTAAAATTCGTGTCAAAGAATCATAGAAAGAAAATTGAGAGAGAGAAGAGTATAATTTAATTTCAATTTTATAATTAATAATTGGTTACTGCGATTTAAAATTCTTGTTGTAAAATTAAACAATGAGTAAACGTGGTATTATTGTATGAAAATAACCCTTTAAATTAAAGTGTTAATCGGCAAAAATGACCAAATGGGATAGTGATATGGTAGAGTTACCCAAATTCATAAAAACATGTGATATATATCAATTTATTAGTGAATGATGTAAATTATTCTTATTTTTGACAAGTCTTCCATGTTTTTCCGTGGAGATTATGACAAAAATAAAAAATGTACCTTGTAACACAAATTTTCGTATTTAATTTTATAAACACGCAATTGTATATAAAATCAATATGATTTGGATCAAAGTACATTTGTGTGAATCCGATCTCTATTGTCTCCTCTGATTCTACTCTTCGATTTGATTTGTTGAAAGATCTTCGAATATTCTTCAAGTTGTTTGGAGGGGATGTGATTCCTTGATCTCCTTGAACTTGAAGTTTGGATTTGATGATGTTGATCTGAAGGACCTTCGTCTTGTTTTCAGATTTGTTTGTTGAATTTGACTTGATATCTTGAAGAATGCCGTGAAGATCTTCAAATTTGAACGTCGATACGGAGGGTTTTCACCTTGTTTCCGGATTGAACGCCGTCTTTTGGAGGTAGAATGCTTTGAATATTGAAGAACTTCTTGAATGTGTGGAGAGACTTTGTAGATAATTCCTCCAATACTTGAACTCTTCAATTAATTTGTGTTGTTTTTTTTATGAGCCTCCTAAACCCCATATTTATAGTTGTAGGAAAACTTAATTTAGGAAGTTCAGGAATGGGCTTTTAGCTTAAACCCATAGATTTTGGGCCCATGACATGATCTTCTAGATTTATTTCCTTTTTATGTAGAATTTGACATATGGTAACTTTGATTATACCATAAATCCACATAATTAAATATCAATTACATATATTTAATTTTGGAATTACATTTAATTAATTCGGTACTTTTAATTGCATACATACCTATACAAATGTCAGTGATCAGTTTTGATTTGAATTTACCGATGCAAATGTCAGTGATATCATCTTTGGTGTTAATCGATGTTATGAAATAAATTAAATTGAGATCGATATTGTCAATTATAAGTTAAATTGTGATAGCTATTATCAATTATAACATAAATTATGATCGATATTATGAATTATATATGGATTAAATCCTGGCCGATTTACGAAATTCTTGAATTTTATCAATTACAAATTATATTGCTGACCGGTATTACAAAATTCTTGGTTAAGTTTTAAAAATCCAAATGAAAAAAAAATGAAAATAAAAAAATTTAACTAAATCTAGATCGGTTCTATCAATTATAAATTTAAATTGTGAACAATATGTTGAAGTTTTAGAATTCCGATTGAAAACCGAAAAAAGATTAATTCAACCAGTGATCAGTGTTTTCCGATTCTCAATATTTATTTAATTATAAATATAAATAATAAATTTACAAACTTTTCATTAAGTAGTAAGTTAGATGATTAAAATTATAGTATAAATTTAAATTATTAAAAAAACGGCCAGTTTTAGAAATCTAATTAAAAACTGGAAGAAAATGGTGATCGGTTTTACGCAACTCGATCGGTATTTTATATTTTGTCATTGCTTTTTAAGTTCTCTGATTTATTTTTAAATTTAGAAAATTTAAATTATCAATTATAAATTTAAATTATCAAAAATGTGTTGCAGTTTCAGAATTTCAATTTCAATTTCAATTTCAATTAAAAATAAAAAAAATAATCCAAACGACCATCGGTGTTTTTGAATTTTCAATTTTTATAGAATTATAAATATAAATATTAAATTTAAAAAATTTTCATTAAACATGTAAATTATATAATTTAAATTATATTATAAATTTGAATTATTAAAAATATGATCAATTTTAAAAATCTAATTAAAACCCAGAAGAGAATTAAATTTGTGACCGATTTTACGCAATTACATATCGGTATTTTCTTATTTTGACCGGTTTTTAAATTTTTCAATTTATTTTTCAATTTATAAAATTTAAATTACTACATATCATCAAGTTTTTTAGAATCCAATTGAAAACTGAAAAGAATTAATTTAGACGACCATTAGTGTTTTTGAATTCTCAATTTTTATTGAATTATAAATATAAATATACATAATAAATTTACAAAATTTTCATTTAACGTATAAATTTGATGATTTAAATTATATTATAAATTTAAATTAGTAAAAATCTGGTCAATTTCAGAAATCTAATTAAAAACTAGAAGTGAATTAAAATGGTGATCGGTTTTACGCATTTATTGATCGATGTTTTCTATTTTCAATCGGTTTCTAATTTTTTGAATTTATTTTTCAATTAAGAAAATTAAATCATCAATTATAAATTTAAATTATTAAAAATATCATCAAGTTTTAGAAATCCAATTGAAAATCGGAAGAGAATTATTTAAACCGATTTTTACCAAATATCGATGGGTGTTTCCTATTTTTCAACCAATTACTTATTGAATTATAAAAATAAATAATAAATTTATTAATTATTCATTAGCGTGTTAATCAAAAAAATTGAAATTATAAATTATAAATTTAAATTATTAAAAATGGTTTCTATTTTAGAAATTTAATTGAAAAACCGAAAAAAATTAAAATGGTGACCGGTTTTATTAAATTCTCGATAGGTTTTTATGACATTTGTGTTTAAGAAATTTGATTGCATCAAGTGAGTGATATTGTATAATATCACCATTTTAATAGTATATGTGGTTTACACTGTTACGAACGATGATTTTGGATCCCAATAAGAATACTACATTCATTTATTGGATTTTTATCACACTTCATCCTATAGAAACAGTGCAACAGTCACTCATATTGATGAGTCGATCGAACAAATCCAGATGTTGGCATCGTCTGATTGGTTTGGTGATTCTTATATAGGCGATCAAAATTTTGCTTCAGGTTCAGGTTTAGGGGCCACACAAGAGGAACCTAGTGCCATCTATTATGCAACCCGAACTAGCGACTATTATTGAATCAAAATCAGACAAAGGTGGTTGAGAATATATTTTGAAGACCGAGACTGGTTAAGACGCAACAGAGGACGAAGATGAGGAAACACTTAAAAATTTACGTTCTTGATTTTGCAAGTTGGATCCGTCAAGAAGACGGGTTTGGGAAACTAACGTCATTGATAAATCTCAGCAACAATCCAGATGATGACATCCAGATCAACGCAAACGAACTAACCAATTGGTTAGATCCAATTATTCCATTAGACGCTTCTGCGTCATATGTGGTTCGTGATCTGCAGTCAACAAGAGATGAAAAATTGAGTCAAAATTCATATTACTACAGCAAACAAGATCTATATCTTGTTGTTGAAATTTGGCATATGCAGCAAGGGACAATATATGCAGTCGAGCATTCAGATATAAAATGTGTAGCATTTCGACGCAAGCCTTCGGATCGATGTAATTTTGAATTATATGCCACACTATATGGGACAACTTGGGAGTCCATAAATCTACTCCTGAGCATTTATGCCACCGTGATTATAGTCGAGCTGCTCTAATTAAGGTACACGCAAAGGTGATGGCCGTTTTTTGAGAAAATACGAAATGGTGAAATAATGAATCCAAAGTCCATTATGTCGGAGCAACAACGTGATTTTGGTTTCCTTTTTTTTTAGGTCAATTTATACGAAATTTTAAAGGCTGCGTCACGGTGGACTCGAACCCGAGACCTTTGGCCCGTCATTAACCACTCTACCACTAGGCCAACACACACACACACGTGATTTTGGTTTCCATGTCAGCTACGATGTCACACTACTAGCACATAACATTGAAATTGAAATGATAAAGGAGCCGAATGAAACCAAAGTTACATGTTCGGTTTTGAATTAGAGACGCGTTCAAGGCATCGAATCGACGTCGACTATAACCCTAGCCTTCAAGCTAATGATGCGGGTTCGATTCCGCCACCCGCTTTTTGTTTTTCTAAATATTCTATTAGAATTCTATTCTAGAATAGAGATAATACATTATGACTTGATATTTGATTATGATTAGTGAATCGTTGAATATACAATTCCAAAAATTCTCTCACATATAATCCGATTTTTTTGTTTTCAACTCAAGAAAAATACGAAAAAATCGGAATGAACGGCGTCCATTGTCTAATGGATAGGACAGAGGTCTTCTAAACCTTTGGTATAGGTTCAAATCCTATTGGACGCAATTTATTTCCATCTATTTTTTTTATTTCGATAGCAAAAAAGACTTTTTGCATAATTTGAACCCGAGACACTTGATTCCTTTTTGAAGATAAAAGCGACTAATTTATTTATGCTTGCTCTTGAAGTAGAAACCGGTCCATTTGTTCCTGAATAGCTTCTTTTAAAAGAGCTTCGCCTTGATAAATGTCTTAGTAGAAGATATGATTTCTTGAACCGAGGTTTATTGGTTTTAAGTAAGTACATAATTTAACAAGAAATTTCCTTACCGTCCAATTTCTAATGAATCAAGATAACCGTTTGTTCCGTATAAATAATCATTATCTGTTCTTCACCGTAAGGGGCCGCTGAGATTGTTTAAGCAATTCGCGTAATCGTTGACCTCTTGCCAATTGATTTCGAGTAGCTTTATCAAGATCCAAGCAAATTGTGCAAACGCTTCTAATTCGCAAATTGCGCCAGTTCAATTTTAACTTACCGCTACTTGTTTCATGGCTTTAATTTGAGCCGCAGACCTACTCGAAACGGAGATACCCACGTTAATGGCGTGTCCGATTCCAACATTGAATAGATCGGCATATAAAAATATTTGTCCATCAAGAATGGAAATTACATTAGTAGGGATATAAGCGAAACATCTCCCGATTGAGTTTCAACTATTGGCAAGGCGGTCATACTCCTTCACCTAAACTAGAATTTAATTTAGCGGCTCTTTCTAAAAGGCGTGAATGCAAATAAAAACATCTCTGGATAAGCTTGGCATACCGGTGGTCTTCGTAATAGAAGAGACATTTGGCGATAAGCTTGGGCTTGTTTGAAGAGATCATCATAAATGATTAACGTGTTATTTACGGTACATAAAATATTCACCAAAGCAGCTCTGTATAAGGAGCAAGGTATTGTAATGTAGCGGGGAATCACTGCGTTCGGCTACCACAATTATGTATTCCATCGCCCCTTTCCGTAAAGTAGTTACTACCGAGATACGAAGATGCTTTTGCCCAATAGCTACATAAACACATATTACATTTTGGCCTTGTTGATTGAGAATCGATATCGTGGCTCTTCGGTGTTTTACCGGTCCGCCTATCTCCAATAATTAATTCTCACGACCACGTCCCATAGGGATCATCGCATCGATAACAATAAGCCCGGCCTCAAGAGGTTCGTATACGGAGCGCCGGAAATAATACAGAGTGGGAGATTCAATTAATCGAGATTGAGTGAAATTTCCCCTACCATCAATAGGTTTAGCCGGTGATAACACGGCCCAAATAAGCCGCACTCACCGGTATCGAGCAATTCTTCTGTTGCTTTTTACGAACTTCCTTCTTGTATCATCAAACCATCACCCATTAATATAACACCAACATTATTTGATTCCAAATTCGAGCAATACCTATTGTACCTTCTTCAAATTCGACTAATTCACCCGCCATTACTTCATCAAGACCATGAATCGAGCAATACCGTCACCTACTTGAAGTACGGTGCGGTGTTTACAACCTCGACTTCTATTATATTGTTCAATACGTTCACGGATAATATTACTAATTTAAATAAACTCGAATAGTTACCATGAGTTTTCTTAATTATTTTTGAAAAGAAAAAAAATAATGCCTTAATGCCCTTTTATAGTAGATAAAGTTAGTAGATTTAAAGTAGAAAGACTAATCTGTTATTTCTTTCATCACTCCCAACATGCCAATATTGGCACTAATGGTATGCGTAAATGCAATTCATTAGTCAAACGACTATTCGAGTTCTAGAGCTCCTTGCAAGGCTTGTTGGAAAACCCGTTGTCGGACTTGATTAATTACCCTTTGTCGCTCAAACCTGAATCGTTTCATTTTATAATTTTCTAATTGTTCCAAAGTCTTATAAGTTGAATTAATTAAATTCCATTTTCTCGTTCTATCTCAAAGTATCCATTCACCCAAACCGATCCGCTTTATTTCTACTTTCCGTAAGCGGGCCGGGCTTTTTCCACTGCTCAATGGCCCCCACGCAGCTTCTTCTCGAATTTCAATAGTATTCAAAATCCTCATTTTCGATTATCTAATAAATCACTTAATGAAAGTAGATTATCTTTCCGTTCATTTTAAAACTTCTATAATCCCTTCCGAACCAAACATGAATCTTTCAATTCATTTGGCTCTCACGCTCAATTACTTAGGGTAAATTCTCATAGCTTTTTATGAATGTAATGAGCCTATCCTCTTCATAGTCCGAAAATGAAAAAAAAAATGAATCTAATGCAAAACCAAAATACTTAGAGGACTCTTTGATAAAATAAAAATATGTAATTGTCGACAAAGTTGTTTCTTTTTTCTTCGTTCAAATCCAAAATTCTTCTTACTTATACATAAGGCATAGGTCATCGATTCCGCATCGGATAAAAGAGAGATGCCCATCATGAATCTTTTTAGTTGTTACTAAAGTATCTCCATATGTTGTGGCAAGCAAATCCCAAAACATTCACGAATATCAATGTGGGATCTGATGGTAGATTCAAACACTTATTTGTTGCTATGAGACCAACTACGAGGTATTTCTACATTGGTTTCTGATAGGATACGGCCCAACTACTAGGCCCAAGCATCAGGCCCAATATAAATGGGCCCCGACATTAAGCTCGGCCTATGCAAGTTCGGCCCAAGAAGACTCATAAACCAACTACAACTCAAATCGCAAGTAGAGACGTAGAAGATTCGGATGCATATTTAAAAGAATCCTTATGAGAGAAGACTTTGTATTAGAGTCGAATTCATTATGATGGTTTATAAATAGATGCTAGATTAGAGGAAATCGACTATCTACACTCTTTGTAAACGCTTCTTAGACACTCAATACACATATACTCTCTTGCCCCGTGGACGTAGATCTATTTCAACAGATCGAACCACGTTAATTCCTCGTGTTCATTGCGCATTTATTACCGTACGAAATTAAGATCGATCACTGGCGCCGTCTGTGAAAAACGAAATTTTGTGTTTTCGATCAATTTTTTCTCGGGTAACAATCAGAACAACGATGAATACAAGAAGCATTACATCCAGGGCTGCTACCGGCAACAATAACAGTGGTAGGACGCGCCGAACTCGGCTTGGGAAAAGCCCGATAAGAGATACGACCCCCGAAGGGCACGTTCAAAGTCTCGATGAGCAAGGCAACCCTATCCTGCGTGAAGAAGAAGAGTACCGTAGAGAAGGAGGTCGCAACAGCAACCGAGAGGAATCCCTAGCACCGATTGAACCTTGACGAGGCGGTTAAAGGGTTCCTCGAAAAGAATAAGGAAAGCTTCCTCCAAGTACTCACCGAGAACAAGGTCGGCATCATCATGAATTAAAGGACACGAAGCCTCATCAAAGCACGAGGCGGCACAGCGAGGTGAATCCCCGACCTACGGATGATAGGCGCTCGTGCTGCGAATAATACCTCTACACGGGTTGGTTTCCAAACCGACCGTGCAAGGGATGAGCAGCGTGGGACATGACGTCGTGATCACCGTGAGGTCGATCCCCATAATTATAACGAGTCCGACCGACGACCTCAGCATCGTTCTCCGGGAGACGGGTTCGATGGATACGGGAGGATCATTACCCCTTTCTCCAACGAGATACTCGACACTCCTCTCCCGGACAAGTATCGGGTGCCAATTATCGCCCCCTATGACGAACTGCGGGATCCACAAAAATTCCTTTCTCAATTCCAATACAACATGATCAACCAGCGTCTCAACACCATCCACATATGCAAGCTGTTCCCGGAGTTACTGATCGACAATGCCCGTCGGTGGTTCGACAGTTTATCTACCGGTAGTATTGGATCTTACTGAGATCTAATGGAAGCCTTTCATCGAAGGTTCTTCCAAAAAGCCGAGTCCAAGACCACATCGGCTCATCTCCTCACCGTGAGACAAGGCCGATGTGAGTCCATCAGCGACTTCATGACCAGGTTCAACAAGGAATGCCTAAAAGTCGAGGACGTAAACGACCTCCTCATTATATCGGCTTTCCAAAATGGCATCTTGCATGGGGCCCTATATAAGGAGATTGTCAAGTACGAGCCCCGTACTGCGTCGGAGTTGTGGCGCATAGCAGATCGGTTCGCCAAAGCGGACATGAGAAAGAGAGAAGCTGACAAGGCGGAGCCCTCTGACAAAAAGAGTAAAGAGGATGGTCAAGGGGACCGAGGCCAAAGTCGATAAAGTGCATTGGAAAGGATACAACGTGCCCCTATAGAGTCTAGGCTCAGGCCACGTCATAACCCCGAACGACCTCAGTATACACCCCTGACGAAGACAAGAGCGGAGATTTACGAGCTCCATAAAGACATGTTCGAGAAACCTCGGCCCATGCTAGGGGGATCGAAACGCCGATCCAAAGATAAGTATTTCTCCTTCCATGAAGATCATGGACACGACACGGAGGAATGCAGGGATCTCATGATGTACATCGAAGTTGGTGCATGACGGGTTCTTAAGAGGTACCAAGGTCATGGTTGATTTAACTGGTCAAGAGGCCCCACCGAGGTCAGAAAAAGCGGAAGCAAGAGAAGAACAGGAAAAAACTGGCCCTCACAAGAAAGCAAGGCACGACACCGACGAAGAAGGTGATGATGAGCCTTAGTACGATGGAGTTATATCCACCATCACGGGGCTCCCCCGCGGTACTACGAAGTCCTCCCTAAAAGCCGAGGCCCGAAGTCCCCAAACCAGCGAACCTGTAAACAAAAGGCTCAAAAAGGACGAGGCTATAACCTTTTCTGAGGACGACCCCATACCAGCCGTAGTACCCCACCAGGACGCGATGATAATCCAAGCGGTGGTCGCCAACAAGTTAGTTCGGCGTGTGTATATCGATAGTGGTGCGTCGGTAAGCATCCTCTTCAAGGAGTGCTTTGACAAATTGGGAGTTGAGGAGGCACGCCTCACACCGGCACCACTTCCACTTCGAAGCTTCGTGCAAGAAGAGACACGACCTGAGGGGATCATCGAACTACCTGTCACAGTAGGAAAAACGCCGACAAGCTCCACCAAAGTGGTACAATTCTTCGTGGTAAACGCCTACTCACCATATAACATCATACTAGGGAGAGATTGGTTGAATGCAGTAAGGGCGGTGTGTTCAACGTATCACCTGACCATGAAGATCCCCACAAGAGGAGGGGTAGGCGTGATCAGGAGATCAAAAAGTCAAAGAATGCATGCAGTCGCCTTAAGAGGTGCGGGACTTGACCCGGCACCCATGGCATAGCAATTCTGAAGCCCAGGAGTTGAAACTGGAAAGGGCGCCATCAATTCTCGACATTTCGGAGGAAGTCACATTATATGAAGGCGATCCCCAAGGTCGTCAAAATTGGTTCTACCAAGTACCTCAACTAAGAAAGCGGATCATCCTACTCCTAAGGAAATTCAGAGACGTCTTCGCCGTCACCCTCGATATGACCGTGGTCTCACCAAATATCATTACTCACGCGCTCAACATTGACCCAAGCGTCAAACCAGTTCGCAAAAGCGGCGGATATTTGCGGCGAGCGGAATCGGTCGTACATAACGAAGTACATCAACTCTTGGCGAGGCATATTGTTCAAGTCAATATCCGACACGGATAGCCAACCCGGTGATGGTCAAGAAAGGAGGAGGGGGATGGCGAATGTATATCGATTACACCGATCTCAATAAACATTACCCTAAGGACTGCTACCCCCTTCCCAACATTGACAAGAAAGTTGACGCTTTGGTTGGATACGAAGTCTTCAGCTTCCTGGATCTGTACAAGGGGTATCACCAAGTCCTGATGAGTGACGAGGACGCATCCAAAACAGCATTCATCACGGACTTCGGCGTCTTTGCATATAGGAAGATGTCATTCGGACTCAAGAATGCAGGGGCCACCTATCAAAGAATGGTGGACAAGATATTTCAATCCTACATCGGTCAAAATGTGGAGGTGTATGTAGATGATATCATCGTCAAAAGTAAGGAGAAAGTCACATGTGTTGCCGACCTCCGGATCGTCCTCGGCTTACTTCGTGAAGTGAACCTAAAGCTAAACCCCCAAAAGTGTACATTCACAGTACGGTCTGAGAAATTTTTGGGGTTCTGGGTTTCACAAGAAGGATTAAAAGCCAATCCATCCAAGGTTCAAACCATTTTGGAGATGAAGGTGCCGAAGACAATCCACGACGTGCATAAGTTGACGGGCTGCATAGCTGCACTGAGCCGCTTTCTCTCAAAAGCCGTGGAGAAGCAACTCCCATTTTTCAAAATTCTCAAAAAGGCCCCGGAGTTCCATTGGGATGATAAACACAAGTTGGCATTTGAAGATCTCAAAAACTACCTCGTCAAACTCCCCACTTTATTTGTCCCGAGAGAAGGAGAAGTCCTCCCCCTATACCTCGCAGCTTCGGATGAAACCATAAGTGCCGTTTTGGTACGAGAGGATGGACATCGTCAGCTCCCTGTATATTTCATCAGCCGAGCACTTAAAGGGCCAGAAATGAGATATCAACCCCTGGAGAAGCTCGCTTTAGCATTAATAAATGCTGCAAGGAGACTACGTCCCTATTTCCACGCACATCCTGTAAAAGTTCTCACCGATCATCCACTTCGGCAAGTGTTGACAAAGCCAGAGGCTTCGGGGAGAATTGCGAAGTGGGCAATTGAATTGGGCGAGCACGATATCTCTTTTGCCCTCGTCAAGCCATCATGGTCGGGCCTTAGCGAGACTCCTCAGAGGCTAACTTCAGAGAAGGCGAAACCCACCGAGCCTACCTCGGACAATGCCGGCCGAACCCATCATGGAAGCGTCGAGAATTGGCAAATCTATGTGGACGGAGCCGGGAAAACGGTAGCGGACGAGCATCTTGCTTCGGGACTAGATGGCGAGATCACCCACGCACTTCGGTTTACATTCAAAATAACGAATAAAGTGGAATACGAGGCCTTAATTACGGGACTTCGCCTAGCTCAAAGTCTTCGATCGAGCCGTGCAAGTTCACAAGTGATTCCTGGTCATAGTAAGCCACATGTTGGGAAAGTCACGAGGCAAAAGGCAGGGATGAAGAAATACCTTGAAAAAGCCAAAAGCCTATGATCTTTCTCATACTTCCAGTTGGTTCTTATCCCGAGGGAGCAAAATAGCCGGTGACACCTTACAAACCGGCCTCGTCATCAACAAACTCGCCAGAGAAGAAGTCCAAAACGAAGCATAGACGATGCCGACATCGAAGTCAACATAGTCTCTGAGGAAGAACCAAATTGGATGACCCCCATTCAAGAATATTTGGAGAAGGGCGAGTTACCTCATAACAAACTCGAGGCTAGGAAAATCTTGAGCAAATCTTTGCGATACATACTTGAACAGGGGATTCTCTACAGAAAGTCATATCTCCAGCCTCTCCTAAGGTGTTTGGGTCCGAACCGAGCTGAATACGTACCACGGGAAGTACATGAGGGATCATGTGGAAGCCACATCGGACCACGCGCGCTATCAAAGAAAGTCATGCGATGGGGGTACTACTGGCCAACAATGTTCCAAGACTCAATTGACCTCGTAAAGAAGTGTCTGAAGTGCCAAATTCATGGAAATGTGCCGAGGCTACCTCAAACCGACCTCGTTAGCATGCAAAGCCCGTGGCCATTCATGCAATAGGGGATTGATATTGTAGGCCCATTCTGCAAAGCTCCAGGGTAGTTTCAATTCCTGATTGTCGCGATCGACTACTTCACAAAGTGGGTGGAAGCCGAACCCTTGGTGAAGATCACAAGTAAAAACGCTCTCAACTTTGTCTAGAAAAATATTGTGTGTCGCTTCGGCATACCCCATATCCTTGTTTCGGATAATGGGACGCAGTTCACAGATAAGGTCTTCAAAGAGTGGTGTAAAGAGCTTCAGATTCAACAAAAATTCACCTCGGTGGCTCATCCTCAAGCAAATGGTCGATCAAGTCACCAACAGACAATTGTAAAGGGACTCAAAACTCGCCTCGACCGAGTGAAGGGAAGCGGGTGGAAAATTTATCACAAGTCTTATGGTCATACCGCACAACACCCGGACATCGAGCGGAGAAACACCCTACGCCTAGTGTATGGAATCGAGGCAATGGTGATACGATCCTCGCCGGTACGAAGGATCTATCGGCACGCCGAACGGAAGAGCGAACAAGATGGAATATCCCAAAACCTCTCGAATCTAACCCTCAAGTGATATAGGTCAAGATTTCGCCTATACCCCAACTAGATAGTTGACGCGAGAACTCGGGACGATGAATGACACGAGCGAGGGATGAATGTCTCGTCGATACGTCGATAATTGAATTCCTTCGCAAACACAAGAAAATTCAAGAGCTAATGAAGAGAATAAAACTCACATTTATTGATCAATCAAAAGCTGAATATTTTCGTATGCTTACAAACCTTTATATAGGCTAAAAACTGAAGTCTAATCCTTATCAAAGAAGGACTCATAATCAAAGTAGAACTCTAATTTACAAAAGAAGTTTTAATAAACTAGGACTCTAGATAATCAAGCCTAAAAATACTACGAAAAATCTTGATACAAAAACGTGGCCCATATGCCATATAATAATTAAATTCACAAAACTTGGGCTGCATCATTCCCTTTCTCTTGAAATGGATTTGTCCTCAAATCCAAGTCGTCACCTATATCAAACGGACTCACCCACTTCAATTCACTAGCCCTCGCAAGATACCAAATGTGGGAATCCAGCCTTATATCCAGCCCAGGATAAACCTCCGCGGGCAATGTGGGACGCATCATCCCCACCCCCATAAGACCCGATCGCGCCGATCGGCGATCCGCGAACCCTATGAGACACCGACCCAATGGAAGGTCAGCTCTGATACCAAATGATACGATCCTCGCTGGTACGAAGGATCTATCGACACGCGAACGGAAGAACGAACAAGATGGAATATCCCAAAGCCTCTGAATCTAACCCTCGAAGTGATATAGGTCAGTATTTCGCCTATACCCCAACTAGATAGTTGACGCAACAACTCGGAGACGATGAATGACACACGAACGAGGGATGGATGTCTCGTCGATACGTCGATAATTGAATTTCTTGGCAAATGCAAGAAAATTCAAGAGCTAATGAAGAGAGAATAAAACTCACATATATTCGTAAATCAAAAGCTGAATATTTTCGTTTGCTTACAAGCCTTTATATAGGCTAAAAAATAAAGAACCCTAATCCTTGTCAAATAAGGATTCCTAATCAAAGCAGGAAAATAAAGAACCCTAATCCTTGTCAAAGAAGGATTCCTAATCAAAACAGGAAACTAATTAATATAAGAGACCTAATTAAATTAGGATACTATTTAATCTAACATTTAAATGGGCTGCGAAAATAATTAAAACTAAAAAAACGTGGCCCACAATATCAAGTAATGGGCTGAAATATCGGACTCCATCAGTAATCCCGGCAGAGATCGGTATACCGAGCCCCCGTACCATTCATTTCTCGGCTGAAGCAAACGGGGAGAATTTACGAACTGACCTGGATCTGCTAGAAGAAAAGAGAGACCTCGCCTACATTAGAGAAGCTCGGTACAAGCAACAAGTAGCTCGGTATTATAACCAGCATGTCAAGTCCCGACAATTCCAAGTAAGCGATCTCGTACTTCGAAATAACGAAGTCAGTAAAGCTGCAAAGCTCGACAAGCTAGAAGCCACATGGGAAGGACCATACCGAGTTGAAGAAATCCTCGGAAAAGAGTCATATAAGCTCGCCCATTTATCCGGTGAGCAAATACCTCATACGTGGCACATCATTCATCGGAAGAGATATTTTTCATAAGTGTCAAGTTGTTCATTTCATTTTGTCGCGTCTTTAGGTCCTTTTTCTTTTGTAACGTCGTTTTTTCATTAATAAAGCCTTTTTCTTTATTTACTTCATATGCTTGCATATTTCATTTTTCACTTATGCATACTACCTCTCCCCCATTATAAAAATACCCTTTAAGGAGGATGAATAATACCCTCTAATGAGGATGACAAATACCCTCTAAGGAGGACGATAAATACCCTTTAAGGAGGATGAACAATACTCTCTAAGGAGGACGACAAATACCCTCTAAGGAGGATGATGAATACCCTCTAAGAGGATGATATCTAAACGCGCGTAAGGGGACCATCCCTATCGACACTTCTCGACAAATAAGGAACCTTTACCTTCGTTTATTTCGAGGATGAATTACCTTCGTTTAATACGAGGACGAACTACCTTCATTTAATACGAGGATGATCTACATTCGTTTATTTCGAGGATGAACTACGTTAGTTTAATACGAGGACGATCTACCTTCGTTTATTTCGAGGATGAACTACCTTCGTTTATTTCGAGGATGAACTACCTTCGTTTGATTACGAGGACCGACGACTTCGGATTACCCGTCGTTAGAGGTACCAAGACACGCCAAGATACATTTATAATCTCCTCCAACTTGAACATATAGTTAGCATATGGCAAGTTAAGGGTCGAACTCAAGAGAGCTGGTTGTGTTGTTACTCGAGTTGTCACGGTTTGAGTAGGAGGTT
Source organism: Salvia rosmarinus (assembly GCA_036937905.1). Classification (NCBI taxonomy): domain Eukaryota; kingdom Viridiplantae; phylum Streptophyta; class Magnoliopsida; order Lamiales; family Lamiaceae; genus Salvia; species Salvia rosmarinus. Next base: position 104,591,593 of record CM072819.1, read on the forward strand.
GCCCGGAGGGCAAGGTGTCGATCAGTGACGGTCTCGAGAGATGTCTTCGAGAGATATATCTTGAGCGTAGTAAACCTGAAACTAAACACAAGGTAAAGAGATTAAATAACAAGTAGTTGGACCGTGGTTTATACGTTGAGATATTAGTCAAGATGTCGGTCATAGGTTGAGGTTTCACCATGAGTGTATGTCACGGTTAAAGGTACCAAGGGGTAGATGCCTTTTGGTTATCACGCACACTGTGCCGCCCAGCCCAGCTTGCCAGTAGATTTTAGGACTAAGTACAGAGGCCTCCGCCGCGCCCCTTGCTAAGGCGGTCTCCAAGATTGGTTCTTCCGCCCAACAGCTTGACTCACTAGACAGCCCAACTAGCCACGCCGGTCCAAGGGGTGGCTCGCAGCCCTGCCCAAGGCCGACGGCCACAATCACCCACTCGATCGCACTTTCGGGACAAAGAGACACTCGATGTCTTCTGCGGCTATTGCTTGTAGCCACCCTGCTCCCAAGGCTACCGCCGAGTTAACGCTCGAGGAAAGGAATAACATGTGTATAAAGGCTCAGAGCTTCGAACACCCACTCAAGGTTCTAAGGACATTTAGACCTCACGACTTGTATGACCTTGACTCAACGTGCTTCACCCCGAGCCCAACCGAACCGACTACTCACGCATAATCGACATAAACATAAAAGCGATAAACAAGAACATAATCGAAACCATACTTGAATAGAAAATCAAAGCGTGGCGAAAAGAATTCTCCGCCAAGTAGTTGCTCAGCGTAGATAACCAAATACATAATATAAATTGTTTGCTGTAGGACTTGTTTCTTCCTCACCAATCGCTCATGAAATGCAAGAGAAATAAATAGAAGTTGAGAGAAATCTGACGGATGATCTCTCCCGAATGTTGTGTTGTGTGTTCAGTATGGAGTTCGAATTGTTATGGGAGCCTAAGTAAACTCCACTTTGTCTTGGTCCGCACACATCTCGAGGCGGTGGTGGCAAGCAAGGCGGCTCGGCCTGGACCCCGACAAGAGCTCATCCGGCTTCGGATCCGCGATTTGTCTCATCTCGGCGGTGCAGTTGACCTTTCACTTCTCGGCAAAAATCAGCGGTAGCAGAGATGAATCTTGCCTGAATCTCCCATTTGCGCATAAGTCTCGCCAGAGTCCTCGTCTGCCCCCAGTGCATCGACTTGCTCCTCCGTGTCCCGCATCACCTCGTCCTTTTCCTCTCTTCCTTGTCTCGATTACTCTCTTGGCTTCACATCGGCTCGTTGACGTGCTCGGCCCCATGCGTCTGATGTCTTGGCAAGATGTCGAATATCTTGCCAAGGTAATCTTGATTTTTACCTCTCACGGAGGTGGCACGATCTTGCCCAAGGTCCGGTTCAACTGCAATACCTCAAAGCGTGTCCTCCCGCACACAAACACACGCAAAGAACACACACAAATGCACTCTTACTAGGGCAAGGATTACCTCAAAAGAGCATGAAAACAGGCTCATCACACTCACACACTGGACCACGGTTGTCCTCAAGCGCAAGCATTCCTGCCCCAAAAGAAAAACAAAACACACAAACAACACACAAAAGACCAACAAGGATAAGATGAAAACATAATAAAGATAATCCGGCATAGGCGATTAATACAACTATGCATCAAGGTTAATCAAGATCGGGCAAAGCAAGTTTGTGGAGTTCCTCTCAATCACTCAAACTACGTGTTTAGGGTTTTCACGCTCGATGATGACTTGATCAAGGAAGTGCCATAGGCACGCCATCTCTGCCTCGCCTTTATAGCTTGGTCTAAGTTCTCTATCCTTAGGTCTTTAGGGTTGTGTTGAGTGGCTTCTTGGCTAAATAGGAAGGATTTAAGCTTGGGTAAGGTTGTCTTGACTTAGGTCTTGGGCAGAATGTTTTTCCATTTCCCTTGGCAAGATACTTACGGGCCTGAGCACACTTTACATTTTCGGGGGAACTTCTTTTTCTTTTTATACTTTTTAAACTTTGTTCCCCCACCCTTTTTCTTTTTTTTTTTCTACACATTTTGAATTGGTGTACATTTACCCAATTTTTTTCAATTTAAGCTCATTATGCCCTACGAAGGCCAAGACATCTAATGTTGTGTTTTGCGAATGATGCCCAAGACATATTTATATCCTCCCTATTCTTCTTCTCTCAATCCCGTGTCGGAAGAGCACAAGATAATTTAAAAGAAAACGAATTTCAAATGGGCTAGTAAAAGACATATATATCTGGGTTTATTTTTATTGTCGACCATGGCTATGAAAAGAAAGCTAAATCATCTAGAGCACTCGCATCTATAGCAGTTGGGCTTTGATCAAGACAAAGCAAGTTCTAGCACAACCAAGTCAAGCATCCGAATATCACATGTAATAGAATTCATGCTTGCAATGATTTAGCATATCTGAGCTCAATTTCTCACAGTGTACATGCTATGCCCTTTTTCCGTCATACTAACCTTATTGATACAAGCTAAACATGTATTACAAAGCCTATGCCAAGATCATAACTATCATGCTCATCTCAACATCTTTGGTCAACACACACAACAACAAAAACAGGGACCACCACACTCACACACTTTGCTCGTGGCAAAGTGTTAGACCGAGTATGGTCCCGAAAAACATAAACACGCAAACACACAACAAACAAACACAAAAGCAAAACAAAAAGCGGAAAAACAAGAAAACAAAACACAAAACTAAAAACAAAAACAAAGGGAGGAAAGCTTAGGGGATGCGGTGGGTACCGAATCCTTGGTGGCAAAGAATTCGAGTGGCGGTCTAGATTTCGGTCAATGTCTCACTGATTACGACGAGGGCGTTTGAGTATCACCTTGGGCGAGCTCCGTGTTGTTGAAGGTCCCGCCTTGCCTTAGCCTTTGAGCGCGTCTTGGCTTGGCAATGGGCTTCTCAAGCTCTTCTTTGGATGGTAAGTTTGCCGTCCTCGTCCTCTACAATCTCGAGCATCTTCTTCATTACTTCGGTCAAGTGTCCTCTCTCCGGGGTCATGGCAAAGTCGGGGCCAAGCGACTGTTCTCCTTGGCAGTTAGTCGGCAAGTGGCACAAGGAGAGCCTCTGCGCCCCCGCCCATTATGCTCTTCATATGTGAGATTGCGAAGGATGCAAAGTTGAGCCTCATCCTTTCATGCATTGCCCGGAGGATGAACAACTCGCTTCTTGACATGGTTCTACCGCTATCCTTCTTGCCAAAGAGATTATAGGAGAGGATCCGATGGCATACTTGCATGGCCGGGTCCTCGAGGGTCGCCCCTCTTGGCCACACGACTTGAACTGTGCGCCATCCTTTCCGATTAGTTTTCCCCAGATCCCTGACCATTTCCCATCAGTGAAGTTTGGTACCACCTTGGCTGCTCCCCTATAGCTGGCTCCCTTTGCTTCCATCAATGTTACCATGTTTAGAGCTTGGTTGAGCTCGTCAACCAGAACTCCCTCGCCCTTTCCGAGGAGAGTGAAGCGATCTCGATCGACAAAATTTGATCGCATCGAAAAACGTGCAAGTATAAGGTAAGTCGAGTATCGTATCCACATGGATTGCAATCCAGAAAACACGAAGCTAATTCAACAAAACTTCATCATTATCCAAGAATGATTTGGTTTGTATGGGTTTACGGCTTCGTATAATTAAATCCAAAGCAAAGGTGACAACAAGAAAATAAACTAAAGCAATAAAACTCAAAGAGATAACTATGAAGAAAGACTAATCCTAGGGATGCACTAATCCTATCCACAACGTATGTTTATCCCGCTTATTATTAACCGCTTTAATCCGCATAAGATGGAAGATCACATATAGCCAACAACTTGCCATTCGACAATTGTGACAGTTGATTACTAATTTTCCCTATTATCATTACGTCTCTAGAGGAAAACAAGCAACTCAAAAGGATCACAAAGAATATGCTTCCTACGAATGTTCCTATCTCACCACGACTCAAGGCTTATTCGTGATCATGCATTCAAGATCGATTGACAATTAAAATCTGTTACGTAATTAATCGGCAACTATGATATGCATCAAGATTGATCGAAATCAACACATATAATTAAGCACCAAGAATCATGAATCAATGCCCGGAAGGTAAATAACAATAGCGGTGAATCACAACATATAGGATAGAATTATGCAAACCCTAGGATTAGAAATGTAAATTCAGCTAGACATAAATAACGAAATAAAATACGAAATAATCATAAAAATACGAATTAAATGGATAAAACCCGTAGGGTGACGTCTGAAGAACAATCGTTGGGTTCAAATCCAAACCCAACGGAAAACGGGAAAACGATGGAATTCGTTCGGACGAAAACATTCCAAATCGATAGCAAAGCGTAGAACTAATGTAGAACGATGGAAAACTAAAGCAAGAATTAATCTAAATCAAAACTAATGTGAAAATAAATGGAAAACATAGAAAAACTGAGGAAAACGTAAAATCGCTACTGGGAAGGTTAGACGCGGGCGAAGCCCTATTTATAGATTTTGGGCTGAAACCCTAATTTTTGCGTCTGCCGCCATGCCTCGCGGCCGGGCTCGTGGTCGTGAGCTCGGTCACGAGGGAACATCCTCGCCTCGCCATCCTCATCTTCTCGGCAGGGCGCGTGCTCGTCGACCTCGGCCACACTCGCGGTCGCAGGTGTGGTCGCGCCGCATGGAAAATCGCCACGCCACGCCTCGCGGTGTTGGGACTCCTCGCGTGCCATGGCGTTTACTCGCTGCCGACCTAGTGGTCGCTAGGCGGTCGCGAGCCATCATTTGCGCGCATATGAGCGCTCGCGCTGCGCTAGTCTCGCGGTCGGGCTAGCGGCCTCGGCGGTCGCTAGGCCCGTGTTTTGCCCTCGTCGCTCGTTTCTTCGCTCCATGCTTCGGTTTTCAACTTATAAGCCTACAAAACACCAAGCAGTAACCCAAGAGCAGATCTTTCAAAATATGTAAAAGCATTGAGATCCAAGACATAAACGCACTTTATCGATCTAAAATCATCTTTAAAATCAACAATAAGCGTAAAATGCGCTTATCAACCCCCAAACTTAAATCGTTGTTTGTCCTCAAACGAAAACAAGACCAAAACAAAGAGAGACACAAAACAGATCAACGAAAGCCAAGAAAGGTGATTAACCAATAATGCCTCAGAAATATCTCAAAGCTCAAAATCTTTAGTGCACACGATGACATTAGTCAAATCGACAATGTACAACTATTGAAAGCAAAAATCTCATTCAATTCAACCCTCACAATGGCATGTGCGTAATATATAGAGTACACTCATCTCATAAAGAAATAAGGGACGTGTATGCACTCAAAAAGCAATGCAATGCAAAAATCTCACCATATGCTTGCCATTTCTCTAATATCTCCACCACGTCAAATGTATTCAAATTAGGATCAAAAAGGACTTTTCATAGGTTGTATTGTAGGCACATTGGTTAAGGTAGGATAATATATGGCTAAGTGACTCAAATATATTCCAAGTACTTTCATCTCTATAATCAGCTCATATGGACTTTGTCCATTTTCTTTTCCTTTCCAACATGCTATTTCGACATTTATTCACTCAAGGTACCATATATTATGATAATTAACTTCCTTTATGCTCATACTATTCACAAAATTTTTCTTTTCTTGGCTTTGTAATAGAGCTTATATGGTCTATTCTTTTTCACACGGGTACCATACTTTATCTTTTATCCCCACTTTGCATATCAAAACAAATTTTTCTCCCATTTGATTCCCATATCCATCCTCACCTCCTATCACCCGGTTAATAGAAAGAATAAAGTCTAATAAAGGCTCAAAGAAGGCGACAAACGGTCTATATCATTGGGCTAGTGTTTGGGTAAATATGTGGTTTAACAAAGATGGCATTTTATCATTTCCATATTCAAAACACATATTGCAGCCTCGACACAGAAAAACGGCAAGTTCTAGAAGATAATTACATGCACGATATCACACAAATAAAAGAAACAGTAACAAGATGTGTATACAGTGAAGCTCAAGTCTCACGGTTTTAGGAAATGGTTAAAAACAACAAGCTAAGCAATCTCAAGTTATCCATGCGTCATTTTCTAACATATCATGTGCACTATCACATATTTAATGTAAAATTTCTATCGCTCATTGGCTACATGGATTAACACATTTCACTTCAACTCGTTGATCGACCGACACAACAAAAACACAAAAGACACGACAAAAGCCCCAACATATAATAACTTAACAAAAAGCAAAACATAAACAATGACTCTCAACCAACCAAACTCGTCCCTCCCCCAAACTTATTGTAAAAGCATGTGAAATGGAGGCAATAAGGTTTGCGAAGAGAGTGATTGGGAGAGACCTTACCTCATGTGCCACTCTACTGCGCGGGTGAAACCTCTCCATTGGTTCCATTGTCGCATCATCGACGTTGCTTCTCTTGATGCGCTTGCTGCCGGGCGGGAGGGTCTCTTCACCGTGTCATCATGGAGGTCATATTTCGTCCATGCGATCTAGACGACTGCCTATGCGATCAAGTCGCTCATAAATCCCGGAATATCCCCGAAGCGTGCCGTGGTTGCATCGCGCCACCGGCCTCGGTGCCTCCTCGCCGCTCGTCTCCTTTCCCGCCGCTCTTCCTCGACCTTACCTTGTGCATTTAAGCGCCGAGTCCATGATAACGCTGGTCGGAGCTCGTGCTCAATTATGCTCCGTGGCCAACTCGCTTATGCCGGTGAGCTCGGGGTTGGCGACGGACTATCGACTCGCCATGCTTGTCATATAGCATCCAGAGGTAGCGGTCTCGGTGCATCTTCAAGAACGTATGGACATATAGATATTTCTTGTCCAGGAAAATATCTTGAGAGATGGGCTCCTCTCGAATCGTGATACCGAAAAAATCAGCAATAGGGGTAACAAATCCCCCTATGCATATCCGAGCATTCCCCGACACCTCGGCTTGCATCTGGAAGTGCTGGGCTAGGAACATCCCGGCGTGCACTTTCTGTCTCATCGTCGCAGCAATCAGGAGACTCATGTCCTGAGATAGAACAGTGCCGGCATTCGAGCGGCCATGTATGGTGAACGTGAGTAGGCGGTGGAAGTAGCGGACTGCCGGATTCCGAATGGAGCTCGCCTTAGCCCTGGAGGCATCATAATATGGGCTCTGCTCCAAGGATGTGTCTGTGATCAATGGCCACAGATCCTGAGGTGAATGCTCTAAGTCCCCGATGTATCTGCCCTCGGGATGGCCCTCAAGGATGGAGTTCAACTCGTCCACTGAGAGCTGGCTGAGCTCGTTATCGAGCTGGAACGTTATGTAAATCGGCGATCCATGCATCTTATGAACATATAAGGTCGACAGGAATTCCAGCGTGAGGGTCCGGTATGATAGATGATTAGCTGTCTGAATACGGTCCGGCCTCTCCGCAAGCTATGAGTCGTCATTGGCTATCCCCATAGCCCCGCGTGTCTCAATGCACATAAACAGGAATGTCTGGTGCTTTAGCCGCACCAGCCTCCACCTTTCCCATGATGAGGAGAGTGGCGATGCACCCCAATAGTGGAGGGTGGAACTCATCATGTAGCTCATCCGGGATGAGGAAGCAACCTCCTTACCCTTTCGCTTATGGCCGAGTGGTGGGCATATCAGACTAAAGAAAAAGCAAAGTTAGTTCATGTACTTATAAAAGAGGCATATAAAAGCAAACGACAACCCATAGCAAAATATAGACCTCCCCCAAACTTGAATTGAGCAAAATACCGCCCCCTATACTAACATATGGTCAAACAAAGCGAAATAAGGGGGAGGAATCGCACACACGCATAAAAATACACAAAAAATGGCATTCTGGGCTGCCTCACGGCCAACCTCACGTTCGCGAGGTACCACTCGGCGCTTGGGGTATCCGCACGTGAGAACGCCAGCCAGACCTTAGCCGCGAGCACGCCATGGTCGCTAATTCCAAAACTTCACGTGAAGGTGCAACGGACGTGCACGAAGACAAACGCGGGCGCGGACATCGCGCGTGGACCCTCATGCATCAGCGACGACACCGACAACAGCAAAATAGGTTTTTCAACATTTTCATCCCAAATCAACAATGTAGGCAAATTGACCAATAATAAGCATCAATACACATCTATAAACATCAATAGCCCTAACATTGTAACAATCATGCTCAAACACCAAGTAATTTAGCAATATGAGTCCTAATTCCTCAAAAATCAAAACCCACCACAAGGAGATATAATGGACAAAATCCTCCAAATCATACTAAAAAGCGTAAATTCAAGAGGAATTAAGTAAATGTAGCGACTTGAGCGGATTAGTGGTGAAAATTGCAATCAAAATGAAGAACTTAGGTGTAAGGTGCTTGAGAGAGAGTATTTTGTCACGAAAATGTGTGTGTGCGTGTAAAATGGGAGGAAAAGGGTTTAAAGGGTAAAAAATACGGGTCGCGTCCGGGCTGGTCGGGCATGCACTTATGCCGAGCTCGGGTCATGAGCTCGATCGCGAGTGCGCCCGTGCGATGAAAATTCATTTTCTCGGCATAATGGCTATTTGGCCACACCTCGCGGGCCCGAGGGTGGTCGCGAGGTGCTTTGCTTTTTCTTTTTTAATCATAAATAGAAAGCAATTATACCTCGGGACTCGAAATGACGAAACACAACACGACACGATAAAACAAAGAAAAAGAAGAAAATCAAAACGAAAAACATAAAACATGTAAAAACGCTGGGTTACCTCCCAACCAACCGTAGATTTTTCCGTCGCTAGCTCGACGGTACCTCTCATCAATCGACGATTTGACAACCGACATTTTCCAAACCTCGATTTGCCCTCAGACTTAGCATTTACAACAAATTTCACCAATTGGCATAAGAATGGCTTCCATCGAGTTTGAACGAATCACTGGATTTTTATACCGAGTCCACTTCTTCCTTCGCGCAAAGATGCTCGCCCGATGGTCTATTGAAATTCGAGCTCAAGAATGGGTCTGCCGTGATAGTGGTGATCGAATAGCACTCTTCATATGCCGAGTCTTCCTCTCGTGATGGCATCATAAATCGAGATCGTTAACTCATCTTTGTTCACACGGAAGGTGAGATCACCCTCCGCACGCCGACAGAGCCCCGCCGTGGCTAAGAACGGTCTCCTAGAATGAGAGACGTGTTCCCATCCTCCGCATATCGAGGACTACTAAGTCACTGGGAAGATGAACTGACTTTGATCAAGACATCTTCCACTATCCCTTTGCCTTGTGATGATCGTCCGCCATTTGGAGAGTAATAGTAGTAGGCTTCATTCTCCGATCTCCAATTTATTAAATATGGACAACGGCATCAAACCGATGCTTGCCCCCAAATCACAAAGACTTTAGAAGGTATGCCTCCAATGACACACGGTATCGAAGTCGCCGGATCTTTCGCTTGATGGCAACTTTTGCAAAGACAAGATCGCACTCTTGAGACATCGACCGCCCTCGAATTTCTTTAGCTTCTTCTTATTGGTAACAAAGATCCTTGAGAAATTTCATGTATCCCGCATATCTTTGAGTGCATCAAGCAAAGAATATTAATGTTCATCTTCTCGAACATCTCCAGAAATCGAGTCAGTCTATCATCCTACATGGGCTTGGCCAAACGACTCGGAAACGGAATCGGAGGGGTATACGTCGGATACTTCTAAGATGGGCGTCCCTCGCGGCCGTCCTCGCGATCGCGAGTGCGGTCGCTAGGACCGCGCCACTCGGTGTTCTTCGGCGTGCGGGCGGCGGGCGCGAGCTCGTTCCCCGACTCTTTATCCGGTCTCGCGGCTGGGCTCGCGGTCGCGAGCTCGGCCGTGAGGTGCTCTTCCGTTGCTCTTCTTCGTCCGGGTGGGTCCGATCTGCCGCTCCACTTCTCAACCGGATAGAAAAGCACCGATTCTTAGGGTTCACTCAGACACTCGGAAATTGGCCCGCTCTTTGGCTATGCATTCATTGTGCGCGCCATCTAACCGATTCGATTCTCCAAAGATCTTCAAGTGTTTGCCCATGGTCGTCATGGTGGATTCCGATGTGCAACTTTCTCGAGTAGTGCTATTGATGAACGAGTTACTCAGCGTGCGGCCATCGAATTCGATTTGCCGTCATTTGTTGGTTGGTCACAACCAGCTGCTGCATCAACTCCTCTAAACCCCGCTTCGGCTCTTGAATCATACCATTCTCGCACGGTAAGCCTCTTTGGAGGTTGTTGGAAGTTATTGGGATTGGCATGCGATAGATTAGGATGATTCTGTTGTTCGGATGGTACGCCCGGTTTTCCCATTATTCTTCTGATTGACATAGCTGACATCTTCTGTCTCGATCCGCTCTTCAAAAGAGTCAACTTCTTCATAAGATAGTCGATTGAGTCACTCTCAACAAGCAATGCTTAAACACAAAGCGTTTCTCCATCGGCCATTGATAACTATTGGCCGCCATCTCTTCTATGATGTGGCCGGCCTCTACTCGACGGTTCAATAGGCAGCCTCGTCGATGCATCTACAATGCTCCTCATATGCAGCGTCAACCCGTTATAGAAGCTGCTGTGATCACGCTCTCTAGAAAATCCATGTTGAGGGCATTTTCAATAAGCCCTCGAATCTCCCATGCCTCAAATAACGACTGCCTCCTCGTTGGCAAAAGTGGAAGATCTCGATATAATCTTCTCGTGCTTTGGTGGCGGAAAGTATTTTGAAAGGAACTTCGCAAAGTTTCCCCATTTGTCTATCCGGTTCGGTCCGAGTGCTCAACCAATCTTTGGCCCGGTTACACAGAGAATCCGAACATGCGATCCGGATTGTGTCTTGTGGCACCCCATTCTGCTTTGATGGTGTCACAAATGTCGAGGAATGTCTCGAGATGTGCATTCGGTCTTCCAGTAACTCCTCCCCAAACCGCTCTCCTTGCACCATACCGATCGTACGGCTTTCATTCGAAATTGTTCGGCCCACTTTCGGCCCCATCCTCCTCCTTGGAATTGTTCGGTGGGAGGTCGGTACATGTAGTTCGTGAGGTCTCGCTCTCAGAATGTGGACAAGGAGTCCCATATTCATCATCCGCATCGTAATCTCTCAGAACTCGCGTAAGACGTGTACCGCCGGAGGTATACCCCATTGGGAGGAACACCTCGTTGTTGAATTGCTGCCATTGCAGCCTCTTCTTCTCTCTCGCCTCTTTTCCTTTGGGAATTTTCGATCTACGGGTCAAGATTTTGCTCTGAGGTCCCCAGGACCTTGTGATCATAAACTACACGAGAAAAGAGAGAGCTTAACTCGACAAGAATAAATAAATAATATAATATATATAACTTGAATTAATAAATCCAAATCGTCAAATTATTCTTATGTGATCTTAACAATCCCGACAACGGCGCCCAAAATTTGATCGACAAAATTTGATCGCATCTAAAACGCGCAAGTATAAGGTAAGTCGAGTATCGTATCCACGGGGATTGCAATCCGAAAACACGTAAGCTAATTCAACAAAACTTCATCATTATCCAAGAATGATTTTGTTTGATAGGTTTATGGCTTCGTATAATTAAATCCAAAGCAAAGGTGACAACAATAAAATAAACTAAAGCAATAAAAACTCAAAGAGATAACTATGAAGAAAGACTAATCCTAGGGATGCACTAATCCTATCCACAACGTATGTTTATCCTACTTATTATTAACCGTTTTAATCCACAACGTATGTTGAGTGGCTTCTTGGCTAAATAGGAAGGATTTAAGCTTGGGTAAGGTTGTCTTGACTTAGGTCTTGGGCAGAATGTTTTCTCATTTCCCTTGGCAAGATACTTACGGGCCTGAGCACACTTTACATTTTCGGGGGAACATCTTTTTCTTTTTATACTTTTTAAACTTTGTTCCCACCTTTTTCTTTTCTTTTCTACACATTTTGAATTGGTGTACATTTACCCAATTTTTTTCAATTTAAGCTCATTATGCCCGGCCGAAGGCCAAGACATCTAATGTTGTGTTTTGCCCAGAATGATGCCCAAGACATATTTATATCCCTCCCCTATTCTTCTTCTTCTTCTTCTTCTTCTTCTTCTTCTTCTTCTTCTTCTTCTTCTTCTTCTTCTTCTTCTTCTTCTTCTTCTTCTTCTTCTTCTTCTTCTTCTTCTTCTTCTTCTTCTTCTTCTTCTTCTTCTTCTTCTTCTTCTTCTTCTTCTTCTTCTTCTTCTTCTTCTTCTTCTTCTTTCTTCTTCTTCTTCTTCTTCTTCTTCTTCTTCTTCTTCTTCTTCTTCTTCTTCTTCTTCTTCTTCTTCTTCTTCTTCTTCTTCTTCTTCTTCTTCTTCTTCTTCTTCTTCTCTCAATCCCCTTCTGTGGGAAGAGCACAAGATAATTTAAAAGAAAACGAACAGCTCAAATGGGGCTAGCAAAGGACATATATATCCGGGTTTATTTTCATTGTTGACTATGGCTATGAAAAGAAAGCCTAAATCATCTAGAGCACTCGCATCTATAGCGGTTGGGCTTTGATCAAGACAAGAGCAAGTTCTAGCATAACCAAGTCAAGCATCCGAATATCACACGTAATAGAATTCATGCTTGCAATGATTTAGCGATATCAGCTCAATTTCTCACAGTGTGCATGCTATGCCCTTTTCCGTCATACTAACCTTATTGATACAAGCTAAACATGTATTACAAAGCCTATGCCAAGATCATAACTATCGACTCATCTCAACATGCTGGTCAACACACACAACAACAACAACAAAAAACAGGGGGCCATCCACACTCACACACTTTGCTCGTGGAAAAGTGTTAGACTGAGTATGGTCCCCGAAAAACATAAACAAGCAAACACACAACAAACAAACACAAAAACAAAAAAGAAAAGAAAAACAAGAAAACAAAACACAAAACAAAAACAAAGGAGGAAAGCTTAGGGGATGCGGTGGGTACCGAATCCTTGGTGGCAAAGAATGCGAGTGGGCGGTCTGGATTTCGCCAAGGTCTTCGTGTTCTGCCGAGGGCGGCTTGAGTATCACCAAGGGCGAGCCGGGTGTTGTTGAAGGTCCCGCCTCGCTTTAGCCTTTGAGCGTCTTTGGCTTGGCAACGGGCTTCTCAAGCTCTTCTTTGGATGGTAAGCTTGCCGTCCCTCGTCCTCTACAATCCCGAGCATCTTCTTCAAGATTTCAGTCGAAGGTGTCCTCTCTCTGGGGTCATGGCAAAGTCGGGCCAAGCAGCTCGCTCTCCTTGGCAAAGTTAGTCGGCAAGTGGCACAAGGAGAGCCTCTGCGCTCCCCGCCCATTATGCTCTTCATATGTGAGATTGCGATGGATGCAAGTTGAGCCTCATCCTTCGTGCATTGCCTGAGGATGAACAACTCGCTCTTCGACATGGTTGCGCTGCTATCATTCTCGCCAAAGAGATTATAGGAGAGGATCCGATGGCATACTTGCATGGCCGGGTCCTTGAGGGTCGTCCCTCAAGGCCACATGACTTTAATCGTGAGCCATCCTTTTCGATTAGTTTTCCCATCCTGCACCATTTCCCATCGCTGAAGTTTGGTACCACCTTGGCCGCTCCCTATAGTCGGCTCCCTTTGCTTCCATCAATGTTACCATGTTTAGAGCTTGGTTGAGCTCGTCAATCAGAACTCCCTTCGCGCCCCGAGGAGAGCGAATCGAGCATCGATCGACAAAATTTGATCGCACGAAAACGCCGCAAGTATAAGGTAAGTCGAGTATCGTATCCATGTGGATTGCAATCGAAAACACGAAGCTAATTCAACAAAACTTCATCATTATCCAAGAATGATTTGGTTCAGATGGGTTTATGGCTTCGTATAATTAAATCCAAAGCAAAGGTGACATCAAGAAAATAAACTAAAGCAATAAAACTCAAAGAGATAACTATGAAGAAAGACTAATCCTAGGGATGCACTAATCCTATCCACAACGATGTTTATCCCGCTTATTATTAACCGCTTTAATCCGCATAAGATGGAAGATCACATATGTAGCCAACAACTTGCCATTTATTAATCAGACAGCTTGATTACTAATTTTCCTATTATTTACGCCTCTAGAGGAAAACAAGCAACCCAAAAGGATCACAAAGAATATGCTTCCTACGAATGTTCCTATCTCGCCTACGACTCAAGACTTATCCGTATCATGCATTCAAGATCGATTGATAATTAAAACTCACACGTAATTAATCGGCAACTATGATATGCATCAAGATTGATCAGAAATCAACACATATAATTAAATACAAAGAATCATGAATCAATGCCTGGAAGGTAAATAACAATAGCAGGAATCACTACATATAGGATAGAATCATGCAAACCCTAGGATTAGAACATAAATTTAGCTAGACATAAATAACGAAATAAAATGCGAAATAATCATAAAAATACGAATTAAATCGATAAAACCCGTAGGGTGACGTCTGAAGAACAATCGTTGGGTTCAAATCCAAACCCAAAGGAAAATGGGAAAACGATGGAATTCGTTCGGACGAAAACGTTCCAAATCGATAACAAAGCGTAGAACTAATGTAGAACGATGGAAAACTAAAGATAGAATTAATCTAAATCAAAACTAATGTGAAAATAAATGGAAAAGATAGAAAAACTGAGGAAAAACGTGTAAAATCGCGTTGGGTAAGGTTGGGGACGCGAGGGGACGAAACCCTATTTTTAGATTTAGGGCTCAAACCCACTTTTTACGCTCATCGCCATGCCTCGCGACCGGCTCATGGTCGCGAGCGTCGCGAGGGAACATCCTTGTCTCGCCATCCTCGCCTTCCGGTAGGCGGCGCCGTCGGCCGCGCCACACCTCGCGGTCGCCAGCGTGGTCACGCCGCATGGAAAATCGTCGCGCCACGCCTCGCCGCGTTTGGGACTCCTCGCGTGCCATGGCGTTTGCATGGCCGACCCAGCGGTCGCCAGCCGGTCGCGAGCCATCATTTGCTTGGCACAAGATATGAGCGCGCCACACGCTGGTCTGTGAGTCGGGCTAGCGGTCACAAGGCGGTCGCTAGGCCCGTGTTTTTGCCCTCGCTCACTGCTCTTCGCTCCATGCTTCGATTTTCAACTTATAAGCCTACAAAACACCAAAACAGTAACCCAAGAGCAAGATCTTCCAAAATATGTAAAAGCATTGAGATCCAAGACATAAATGCACTTTATCGATCTAAAATCATATTTAAAATCAACAATAAACGTAAAATACGCGTTTATCATATACCCACCGGCACCCCTTTGTCATGATCTATGTCAAGATCCTCAGAAACTCCTTCACCATCGGGCGCAGCACACCGTGGTATCCCATTCAAGAAACTTCCCCATCCTATTCCCTTAAATGCTTCTCGACATCCCTCCTCGACTCCGGTTGTTCAAGGAGTGCGATTCCACCGCTGGTACAACCATCTCCTCGGTTTCGACTCTGCTCCTCGGTATTCACCGTAGGACTTCCCTCGCTGACGAGAGCATCGCCATCTTTGCCTTCTTCGCCGTCGTTCTTCGCTGAGGAAGACATCTTCTTCTCGATTTTTTCCGCCGGGTCGCTCCCTTCTGCCCTTGCTTTCTCCGAGAGCATCACCGGAGATCCTCCTATAAAACCTCCTTCTCCTCCAACACTTTGGTTTCGTGCCGGCTGCACCGGTGTGAGAGGGTCGGCGACGCCTTTTGATGATGAGGCGTAGGATTCTCCTTTATTTTTTTTTCGGTGGAGGGTGACTTCCTTCTTTTCCTCCTGCCTTCTCGGTGTGTTCTCGACTGGTGGGCTTTTCTTCCTCGCGTCCACCTCCACGTGAATGTCGTGGAGCGTGGGCGCCTGCTCCTTCGGCGAACCTGGGAGAGCTCCATCACCGGACGACGGACTCCTTCGCGCGGGCTCTACCGGTGTCTCGGCAGTGTCTTTTTCCATTTTATGGGTTGGCTCGATAGTTTCTTCTTGGACATGTGTGCACCATGGGTGTGAGGTTAGGGTTTTTGCCGTAGTTTGGTGAAGTTTTGGGTGTGGTTTGAATGTGGGAAGTGGGTAGGCGAAATGAGGGGTAATAGAACGTGGGTTGGGCGGTTACAGGTAGTGGGGCTGACCGATGGGACGCCTCTACGCCACCGTGAACTGCGTATACCGCCTGTATCCCAGTGTTTTGGCCAAGGCTGTTGCCTTGCCAGCTGCAGCGCCTCCTCTTCGCCTCGCCTTGAGTTCCTTCTTGACCTGCAGTTTTAAAAAAATACGCTCATCGAGGAAGAATCAGTCCGCTCAAGGAGCATGTCAAAAATAACGAGGGTGGGCTTCCCCACTCACACACTTTGCTTGAGGCAAAGTGTTAAAAGTGGTCAATACCACCCCCTTGACAAAAAAATGGAATGAAATGTAAGCGGTTAAAATCATAGCATGCCGGGTTGCCTCCCGGGAAGCGCTGTTGTTTAACATCGTTAGCTCGAATTATTCCTTGAGCTCAGGCATCTTGAGGATCCTCTTGGGGAACCTTGGTAGGCTCATCTTGCTCAACGTCCCATTCTCTGACTCTTCGGTCGTCCCCATGGTAGGTTTTAAGTCTGCTTCCGTTCACTTTGAACACTTTCTTACCGTCCATGTCGCTTATCTCCACGGCTCCGTTCGGATGTTGGGCGTGCACGATGTAAGGTCCCACCCACTTGGTGGTCGCTTGCTGAGGCATAGCGGAACCTATTTTGATAGAGTAGCACCATTTGCCCATTTTCGAACTTCTTTTCCTCGATTTAAAGATCATGGGATCTTTGAGCCTATCCTTGTATATAGCGGCATTGTCACAGCTTCGAGGCTTAATATCCTCGAGCTCTTGTATGTCAAGCTTGCGCCTCTCCCGCCTCATCCTACCAAAGTCGAGCTTGCAGACACCCAAGACGCCTTGTGTTCCAAAACCGACAGCAAAGTGACATCTTGCTAAACACCATCCGTAAGGAGACATTCCAAATGGTGTTTTGAAGGCAGTCCGTATGCCCATAGTACATCGCCGAGGTGAGTGCTCCACTACTGTGTTCTCTCCCAAGACCTTCCTCAAGATGGTCTTTACAATGCGGTATGAGAGCTCACCGCCATTGGCTTGAGGATGATATCGGTGGACATCCCGTGATGCACCCATACTTCGAGTAAGTCGCCAATGGTGGCATTGTAGAAGTGGGTGCCCGATCACCGATTATGGCTCTTCGCACACCGAACAAGCTAAAGATGTTTCGACTTGAGAAAACGGCTACGGTCCTTGCGTCCGCCTTTGGTCGTGGGCTCGCTTCACCCATTTTGACACGTAGTCCATCGCTAGGAGTATGTATTGGTTTCCTTAGAGTTTGGTGAGGGCCCATGAATTCCATGCCCACATGTCGAATATTTCTACCGGCAAGATAGGTACCAAGGACATCTCATTCCTCCTTGAGACATCGCCTCGCTGACACTTATCGCACTCTCGGCACTTCTCGTAGCTATCCTGAAGATAGTGGCCAAGAGAACCCACAATCAGGATCTTCCTACTGCTCTCTTGTGCCCAAATGTCCCCCACTCCTTCTCATGGCAAGTGCTCAAGGATGCTTGTTTGCTCTCCTTCCGAATGCATCTCCTCAAAATCAAGTCCGAGCATTGCTTCCACAAATATGGGTCATCCCACACGTATTGTCGACTCTCCTTCTCGAGTTAGTTCCTTTGGTGCGCTGGCATCCCCACGGACAACACTCGTCACGATGTAGTTCACCAAGTCGTGCCACTGCCCTCGGTGTAGATCTCGAGTAGCTCCTCGTCTGAAATGTTGCTCGATTGATCTCCTTCATCCTTTCTCAAATTCCGCCAAGTGGTCGGCCACTTGATTTTGAGATCCACTTGTCTTTGATCTCAATGTCGAACTCCCGAGAAGGAGTATCCACCGTATGAGTCTTGGCTTTGTGTCCTTCTTTGCCATGAGATATTTCAGGCGGCGTGGTCGGTGTAAACCACCGCCTTGCTCCCAAAGAGGTAGGAGAAATTTCAAGGCAAACACCACGGCAAGAAGCTCCTTCTGCGTGGTTGTGTAGTTGATCCGCGGTCCGGTGAGGGTCTTCGATGCATAGTAGACGACGGCTCTCTTGCCAATTTTTCGCCCAAGCACCGTGCTAACAAAGATATCCGCTAGCGCCGCACATCACTCAAAGGGCATTCCCATTCGGGTGGCCTTATGACGGGCGCTGTGGACAAGGTGCTCCTTTAATATCTCGGAAGCTTCTTTACACGCGCCGTCGAACTCCCACGGTACATCGCTCGGAGGAGGCGGTTCATCGGGTCGTGCTATCTTGGCGAAGTCCTCGACAAACCGCCGATAGAATCCAAATAAGCTAAGGAATCCTGAGTCGCTTGATGTTGGTGGGATAAGGCGACTTGGCTATGATTTCCACCTCGCTTTGTCTACCTCAATCCTTTTTCCGAGATAACATGCCCAAGGACAATTCCTCCTCGACCATGAAGTGGCATTTCAAGTCAAGACAAGGTCTTTCTCCACGCACCTCTACGTAACTAACTCAAGATGCTCTATGCATTGGTTAAACGCCTTCCACACAAGAAAATAATCCATGAACACCTCAATGCATTGCTCAAGCAAATCGGAAAATATACTCATCATGCATCTTCGAAATGTCCTGGGCATTGATAAACCAAATGGCATACGACAATATGCAAATGTGCAAAACGGGCAAGTGAATGTAGTCTTATCTCGATCTTCTAATGCCACACAAATTTGCATATAACCGTAGTAGTCAAGGAAACAGAAATACATATTCCCATGAGTCTCTCAAGCATTTGGTCAATGAACGGCAAGGGAAGTGGTCCTTCCGGTCACCTTGTTGAGCTTTTATAATCGATGCAAACCCCCACTGCCTCGAGTCTCATCGCGACCGGTTCCTTGCCTTCATTCTCCACCACTGACGCGGATTTCTTTGGCACGACGTGGATCGGCTGACCCACCGGCTGTCCGAGACAGTGGTAACGGGGCCCAACTCAAGGAGTTTGAGTATCTCCACCTTGACAACTTATTTTATTACCGGTTGAGCTTCCTATGGGGTCTCGACCCGATGCGACATCGCCCTCGCAAGATGTAGTGTTGGCAAACAAGAGGCGGATGCCCTTGAGGTCGGCTAAGGTCCACCGATGGCCTCTTTGTACTTGCTCAAGACGGCCCCTCTCTTCTTCTTCTTTGATCCTCATTTCCTGAGCTTATGATTACCGGTAACGCCTCGCCGACCCGAGGTAGATGTACTTCAAGTGCTTGTAGGCGCTTGAGTTGTAGCTAGGGCTTTCTTCAAGGAAGATTGCATCCTTTCCTTGTCATACACTAGATGTGATCGATAGCTTGGTTGATCGTCCCACTTTGGTCGGCTTTCACCTCAAGCACTTGGTTGCCTCGACCTCCTCCTCGTCGAGATACTCTAAATCTTCAATGTGTCCTCGATGACTCTTTCAGACACGCCCTCGACCACCACGTTGGCGCAGTATCTCTCAACATCCTTCTCGTGAGATCGACAAAGTCCACCATCTCGTGTTAAACGGAAATTGCTCGGCCTTGTAGATGTCAAAGATGACCGCCTCCCCAACGAATTTGCATGCGAGCTTCCCGTATCTCAATCGATCAACGTCCGGCCGCCTTGAGAACGGTTTACCTAGCAAAGATGAGTCGCTTCGTCCGGCATCGCCCATATTTAGAACTTAGAAATCGGCCGGGAAAATAAGGTCTGCACCTTGACGAGCATATCCTCAACGATCCTTCGGATATACACTGACTTGTCTCGCCATGAATCTCAACGCAAGATGGCTCGGAGGGTCCGAGTTTCAACTCGATAGATAGATGGGGCATCACATTGATTGATGCCCGAGATCGAGCATAGCTTTGTATCCTCGTTGTCCCGATCACGCAAGGTATATAGAACATCCCGGATCGGTACACTGATTGGGAGATCTCGCTTGAGTATGGCCGAGGCGTCTCTTCCCATTTGAAACTTCGCATCGTCGTGTACTGACTCTCTTGGTACACGCCTCTTGAGGAACTTGGCGCACCTCGGCATCGAGGTCAAAGCGTTGATCAAAGGTATGTTGATCTCTACCTTCTTAAAGATCTTGATCATTTCATTCATCTCTTCGCTTTTTGTTCCTTGCCAACCTTCCCGAACGGGAGGTCTCGATCTTTATCTCTGCCTGTCTCACACCTGGCGCGAGGCCTTCACCGGGTTCAGTGTTCTCGACCAAGTCTTCGACTTCCAGATATGCCCTCCTGCCTCGACCGCCTCGACCGGGCTCCCTCCCCGCTCGGCAAGTTCTTACCGCTCCTCGTTGATTGCGCTGACGATGCGCATTGGGTCGATTTGCACTGAGTGAAGGTCCTTGCTTTGGTCGAGCTTTGATATCTCTTGCGTCAAGGTGTTCAAATTGAGTCGGCACATTGTAGGACTCTTCTGTCTCTGCTTTTGAAATTGTCGAGGTCTTGACTATCCTTCCTTGGGTAGCTCCTCGATTGTGCACTATCTCGCTAAAGACGGCCGAGCTCGAGGTGGATTATGCCCGGAGGTGCTTGATAGTGTGTGCCTCGCACTCAAGTTCTCGTGATTTTTCCATGGTGGATTGTACGGTCAAAATGAGGCTTCGACCTTGAGCGCTTCCTCCACCATCGTTGTCGACATGCCCAAAGGCATTCACTTCTTCTTCTTCACCACTTGTAGACACTTGTCCATGTTGTGGGTGGTGGCAAAGCAAAGTCGACACGCTGACATTCTTCGCCATAGAGGGCCTCATCAGTCCATCATTTATTTCATCACGGCCTTCATATCTTCATGTCGGATCCGTCTCAAGTGGTAGCTTGGTGGGCATCGCTCGACCATTGCGCTGCCATCATCCCGAGAATCTTCACCAAGTATGCGAGTAGTTTGAATGCCTCACCGGGTTGCTTGTTGAGTATGGAACCTCCGCATGCAAAGACTCACGAGCCGCCTCCCGACTCGCCTCAAGCCATTCACATAATATCGATCGATCTTGATCGAGATTTGGTGATTGGGACACTTTGCCAAGATGGATTTGAAACGACACTAATAGTCGCACACCGCCTCGCCATTCCCCATCCGGAGGAACTCATCCTTTCCTCACGCTTTGTATCCTCGAGATGGGATAGTATCTCTCAAGGAACTTCTGAAGCCATGCCCAAGTAAAGGACACCACCGTAGGAAAGTGTACAACCACCTCGAGCACCGCCGTGGAGAGTGAACGAAAAGGATATGAGTCGGATGTACTCCTTCTTGACTTCATCCGCACACCTTATGGTGCTACACACCATTTCAAGTCCCGAGATGACGGGGTCCTCTCCCAAAGATATCAAGCTTGGCAAGATCTCGCATAAAAGAGTGTCTCAGCCTCCGCTTGTCCTCGATCTCGGCAAGGTGATGCCCAAGGGCGGAGATCTGTTGTTCGGGAACATCATCTCCCAAGCGCCTGCTCTCCCGGAGGTGGTGGGTTTTTGGATTCTCTCTCCATGTTGTCTTGCTGCACGTGCGCCTCCTCAAGACGGGGCGCCTCGCCTACCTCTTCTTCTCCGAATGGTTCTCTCAATCTGGTCAACAGAGCTCTCCGTCCTCACCGCAAGGTTAGGTGAGCATGCAAAACCAAACAAAAAATAAAAAGTGAATAACAACACTAGAATAGCGCAGCCCCAAGAACGGCGCCTAACTGACGACGCCGGATTACCCGTCGTTAGAGGTACCAAGACACGCCAAGATACATTTATAATCTCATCCAACTTGAACATATAGTTCCATACATGGCAAGTTAAGGGGTCGAACCCAAGAGAGCTGGTTGTGTTGTTACTCGAGTTGTCACAGTTTGAGTAGGAGGTTGTCGATCGCTAATATTCCTACCAAATAAATGATAGTAAAACAATAGTATATATATCGATCCATGTGGATCATGACTCGAGACACAAGAAGTAATTAATACGTAATCTTTATTATTATCCAGCAACAAAATATCAAGAGAGAATATAATAAAACTAGACTCAAAATAAAGATAGAATAAAACTCGGTTATAAAAGATCGATCCTAGGGATGTACTTAACCTAACCAAATTCACACAATTTACCTATTAACTGCTCACCAATTTAATCCACATTCATATGAAGGATCACCAATGTAACTATAGTTTCCGCCAGACAGCCTATAGTAGTAGGTTAGCCTAAACTCTATCTCCGCTCGGTCTCAAGAGAAGTAAGCTAATTACCAAAAGCACACAAAGATTTAACCTCCCACAGCTCACCTATCTCCGCTTGTCTCAAGGCAAAATCAGATTATAAATTTCGATATCGATTATGCAATTAATTCCGCCAGACATCAATCACATAACTAATATGCATTAATATTGGCCGATACCAACACATGAGAATTAAACCCAAGAATTATAAATCATGAATGGACGGCAAAACAAGATCAACAGATTAATTATATAAATCTAGTTAGACATACAAACCCTAGATCAATATTTAGATTTAGCTACGATAATTAAAATAACAAAACAATAAATAAATAAGAATAACATAAACTGAATTAAATAAATAAAACCGTAGGAATCCACTTAAGAACAATGTAGCGACTGATCCAGAATAAAATTGAACTCTAAAATAAACTAAGCTAAGAAAACCTGAATAGAACTTGCAAAAGAATATAAAGAAGAATTTGTGTTTCGCTATGGAATGGTGTTCAATGGTGTTTCTATCTCGCCTATTTATAATAAACCTCGCTCTTTTCTCGTGAATTCCCCATCCTTTCTGGACTGATTCGTATATGTATTTGACTAGGAGTCCGCTCGCGAGACTTCAAAGGATATGGGCTTCAAATGCTCCTCTCTAGCTTTGCTAGGAGAGCCCCCAGAATGTGTCGAGAAGTCTTCAAATGCTGAAATTGCTCATCCTCGCGACTCAGCATCGCGACCTAAGTCGCGAGCTCGGTTCGCGAGGTGTAATTCATCGCGCGACTTGCTGCTTTCGCTCCGCTTCTCTCGTCCGGACCGAATTGCGATCCGCTTGCGCTCACGGACTCCTATCGAGATGCTCTTTAACATAGTACACTTTTCACATCCATATTTTTCAAATCCATTATCTCATATTCAACGTCGTTTTCAAATGCTCTTCTTCGCATGAGCTCGCGACGGGCTAGTGATTCCTCTTATCGTGATCCACCTTTTACATCAAAACCTATGCTAAAATGACATGAAATACACACGGCATAATATCTTTCAAGGTAAACATAAATATATAAAAAGACAACTCAAAAGATCACTTATCACTTAGAAACGAAACGAATATAGCCTTATAAATCATGTAAAAATGAGGCTTATCAACTCCCCCAAACTTATCCTTTTGTTTGTCCTCAAACAAATCAGAACAAAGGAGAGGCGACCAACGATAGGCAAAGAGTCGGACGATAAAAGCAATAAGCCTCAGAGCAATGAGCAATAAACGATTCACTCAAATGAATCAAATCACAACATCTTTCGTTAAACTCCACACATCATAATAATCATAAGCACAAGCCTTCCCAAACTTGAATCCTCACGACATGGATATATATATAAGAAATCTCAAACACTCAAGTGTATGAAGGAGGATGTGTATGCTCTCAAAGTTCAAAATTACATGGAATCTACCATAAGCTTGCAAATCGTCTAATTCTCCATTGCTCAAATATGTGCTCAAGAACTAAGATCAAAAAGGTCTTTATAAAAGGTTATAATGTAGCTCTTTGGTAGGTCGGATATATTTAGGCTAAGTGACTCATAATCCCATAATGAAAAACACCATAAGTAACACAAGACATAATTCCCAAATTTTCACAATTCATTTCAATTCTTTATACCAAGAAGCCATTTTTCTTAAGCACTCCATAATTTTCATATAAGTGATATACTCATCTCAAAGCACTAGCTACTTACCCATTTATGTTCTTTTCACACACGTGTGTCAATCAATTTTTTTTATTATTTTTTTTCTTCGAACTTATATGGGTAAGCAACTATTTTTAATAATCACTTTCTCAACATTTATTCTCTTTCATTTTTCTCAACTCTCAATTTCAAGCAACCAAAAATTTCACTAACTACATTACCCAACCCACGGCTATATGAAAAAATTAGGTAGGCTCAAACGGCTCATCAAAGGATAATAAGATCATAGTGTTAGTGTTTGATAGTGTATAGGTTAAGAAAAGAATGCCTAATATCATCTCATAATTTTAAGCACATCAATGCAACCTCAAAAAGAACCGAGCAAGTTCTAGAGAACACATGCTATTTCAAACTAATCACAGTAAAGAAACAAGACCGAAAAAGATATGACAAAAAGCTCAAGTCTCATGTGTTTCAAAAGTGTGATCAAGTTCTCAAAGGCTCAATACTCACAACAATCATAACATGCTTCGCCTCACAAAATCAATTGCAATAGATTTTCTAATAAAACAACTCATCATCGGTCGTCGTCATTCAACTCAACCCACAAAATGTATACGTAACCCAAACAAGAAAGACAAAACAAAACAAAACAAAACAAAACAAAACGAAACAAAACAAAAACGAAAAACAAAACAAAGGAAAACATTGGGTTACCTCCCAACAAGTGCTAAATTTAAATGTCTTTAGCTAGACCATTTCATACCCGATCAATCCGGCGTTTTGACAGACTTCTTCCCAAATCAGGCTTGCCTCGATATTTCGTGATTGACCGCAGACCACCACCGAGTATGGAAGTGGCCTCCCCAAACTTGAACAAGACACTCTGAGTTCCATGCCGAGTCCATCTTTTCTTTCTAGCACCCTCATTAACCGGACGGTTCACATCCAAGCTCGAGATTTGGCTAACAAGAATGAGTGATCGAATGACACTCTTCATGCTCGACTATCATGTTGCTTGATGGCATCATATATGGATATTTTCAGCCCCTCATCGCTCACACGAAAAGTCAAATCGCCTTCCCGCACATCAATTAAAGCACCACCGCCTGCTAGAAAAGGCCGACCCAAGATTAGTGGTTGGTGTTTAAATTGTGAATGTCTAGAATAACAAAATCGCAGGAAAACAAAACCCAATCCTTACCAACACATCTTCAACTATGCCCTTAGATATGCAACCGACCGTCACCATCATTAATGAAATTGAGGTCTTCTTCGCTTGCCCACTCCAAGCGATTGAACACATTTAACAAGCATCGATTTATGCTCCCCCGCATCACATAAAACATTGGGAAGGTGTTCCCGCGATCTCAGACCCAAAGTGAAGCTCCCTGATCCTTTTGCTTCACTGCAACTTTCTCTCGCAAGATAGCACCGCATTCTTCGTAGAGGTTGATCTTGTCAAATTTTCCCAACTTTTCTTATTCGCCAATGCATCCTTGAGAAATTTGACGATCCGGCATATTCAAGCGCATCAAAAGAGGAAGATTAATGTTCACTTTTGGAAGATCTCTTGAAGCGAGCGCATTCTCATCATATTTCGCTTTCTTAAAACGCCAGAAACGGGTCAGTAGCTTTGGCAAAGATCTCGATCATTCGCGACTTTGGTCTGCGTGATTTTCTCTCTTCTTCCTCCTCGAAACGCCTCTTCCTTCTTCGCGAGGCGCCGCCCGCTTGGCGCAGGAGTCCGCAAACTTCCCTCGCGACGGCTTGTCGCGAGGCCTCTCTCGTTGTTCGCGAATTTACCTCGCGAGTCTTTCTCTCTGACTCCCTCGCGACGAGCTCCCCGCCTTCCTTCACGGCCTCTTGTCGCGATGATTCATCGCGAGGTAATGGCGCGACGTGCCTCCGCCTTTGTTCGCGACCTCTTCCTCGCTATACTTATTTTCGCGAGGCGAGAATTGCTCTCCCTCGTATGATCCTCTTGGTCCCTTTGGTACTCCGGATAATTTATGTAGGCTCTTCCACTTCTCGTATGAATAGCATTGCACTGATTCGGAGGTATATGATTCTTAGGATTCTGTTCAGTGTTGCTTGGGAATTGCCCTTGCCTGTGCGTTCCAGCTCTCTCATTGGCCATCTGCCCCACTTGGTTCTCCAACATCTTTACTTGTTTTCCAAGGGCTATCACAGTATTGTTGATGGCGCTGACCGTGCTCTCCGTAGCTGCTCATCCTATTCCCAAGTCGCGGATCTCGAATATTTCACGAGTCACCATTTGTTGGTGACTGTTGCTATCTCTTGATTGCTCGCCAACAATTGTTGCATCATATCCTCAATGCTCGGCTTCTTGGCTCCACAATCATTCCATTATTAACAAAGAAAACCAGTGTTAATTGTCGAGCATTCTCTGCTAGCATAGGAAAAATTGGGATGATTCCTATTGTTGGGATGATAGGCGGATTCCCACCGATTCCCCCGCCAAGACTCTTTCGTTCAAAAATTGAACCCTTCGATATTCTCGCCATGGCCACAAATATCCGCCTTTCCTCTCACTTCAGATTCTTCCGCAGAGTTGTGAACTTCTAACAAGTCATCATACTTGTCATCCAACTCTCACAAGAGCCACTCTTCCGATCCTACCGCCTCCATCGCCATTGATAGCTATTGATGTCATCTCCTCAATAATTCCCAACGCCTCGCCTATTCCACGGTTGAGGTGCATCCTCCTACCGACGATCTACAATGCTCGGTGTTAGCACCGAGTCCACTATAAAATTGCGCTACTTGTCGCTCGTGTGAAAACCCATGCCGTGGACACTTTCGAGCAAGTTTCAATCGCCTCCCAAGCTCAATAACGACTCATCTCCCAATTGTGAAAATGGGAGATCTCGGCAATGATCTTCCGAGCCTTGGCGTGGGAAGTATTTAGATAAAAATTCTCACGTAGTCGCCCCACGTGATAATCCTCGATCCGTCCAAGTTTGAACCGCTTTCGCTGACTCTCGAAAATCCGAACATCCGCATCCGGATGGCATCACCGGCACTCCGCTCGCTTGATAGTATCACGTATATCCAAGAACGCCTAAGTGAGCATTGGGGTCTTCGTAAACCCTCCCCCAAATCGCCCGCCAGTATCATGCCGATGAGGCGTGTTTTAACTCAAAGTTATTCGCTGACGTTCGCCCCATCCTCCACCTTGAACCGATCCGAGGTGGTCTGTATACGTGGTCGAGCGGTAAGTGGCGTGTGCTCACCACCCATCCGCCCATTCGATTATTCAACGCCACAATGGCTGCATTGTCGCTAGCATCTCTCTCCATCTCGGCCATCCTATCATGGCCTTGAGGTTGCCTGTCTGCCATTGCCTGTTGTCTGCTTTCTCGGCTCTCTCTCTTATGTGATCTTTCAATCTCAAGATCCAAGGGAATAATTTCTTTCCTTTGGGATCTCGTAATCATGCACTGCACAGAGAGATAAAAACAAAATCAGATCTGAGAAGCAACAGAGAAATAATATATATATTTTTTATTTATTTATTTTATTTTTATTTTATTTTTTTAAACGCCTGAATTAATAACTACAACCCAGAAAATTATCACTATGCAATCTAAACAGTCCCCGGCAACGGCGCCAAAATTTGATCGCTAATATTCCTACCAAATAAATGATAGTAAAAACAGCAAGTATATATATCGATCCATGTGGACCGCGACTCGAGAACACAAAGAAGTAATTAACACAGAATCTTTATTATTATCCAGGCAACAAAATATCAAGAGAGAATATAATAAAACTAGACTCGAAAATAAAGATAGGAATAAAACTCAGATATAAAAGACTCATCCTAGGGATGTACTTAACCTAACCAAATTCACACAATTTACCTATTAACTGCTCACCAATTTAATCCACATTCATATGAAGGATCACCAATGTAACTATAGTTTCCGCCAGATGCCTCTATAGTAGTAGGTTAGCCTAAACTCTATCTCCGCTGGTCTCAAGAGAAGTAAGCTAATTACCAAAAGCACACAAAGATTTAACCTCCCACAGCTCACCTATCTCCGCTTGGGTCTCAAGGCAAAATCAGATTATAAATTTCGATATCGATTATGCAATTAATTCCGCCAGACATCAATCACATAACTAATATGCATTAATATCGCCGATACCAACACATGAGAATTAAACCCAAGAATTATAAATCATGAATGGACGGCAAAACAAGATCAACAGATTAATTATATAAATCTAGTTAGACATACAAACCCTAGATCAATACGAGATTTAGCTACGCATAATTAAAATAACAAAACAATAAATAAATAAGAATAACATAAACTGAATTAAATAAATAAAACCGTAGGAATCCATTAAGAACAATGTAGCGACTTCGATCCGAATAAAATTGAACTCTAAAATAAACTAAGCTAAGAAAACTGAATAGAACTTGCAAAAGAATATAAAGAAGAATTTGTGTTCGCTATGGAATGGTGTTCAATGGTGTTTTCTATCGCCTATTTATAATAAAACCTCGCTCTCTTTCTCGTGAATTCCCATCCTTTTCGGACTCGATTCGATATGTATTTGACTAGAGTCCGCCTCATGAGACTTCAAGTGATATGGGCTTCAAATGCTCTCTCTAGCTTTGCTAGGGAGAGCCCCCGCGAGAATGTGTCGAGAAGTCTTCAAAATGCTGAAATTTCGTTATCCTCGCGACCTAGCATCGCGACCTAAGTCGCGAGCTCGGTTCGCGAGGTGTAATTCATCTGCGCCGACGACCGCTGCTTCGGCCTGCTCTCTCTCGTCCGGACCAATTGCGATCCGCTTACGCCACGGACTCCTATCGAGATGCTCTTTAACATAGTACACTTTTCACATCCATATTTTTCAAATCCATTATCTCATATTCAACGTCGTTTTCAAATGCCTTCTTCGCATGAGCTCGCGACCGGGCTAGTGATTCCTCTTTATCGTGATCCAATCTTTTACATCAAAACCTATGCTAAAATGACATGAAATACACACGGCATAATATCTTTCAAGGTAAACATAAATATATAAAAAGACAACTCAAAAGATCACTTATCACTTAGAAACGAAACGAATATAGCCTTTATAAATCATGTAAAACGAGGCTTATCGGTTGCCAGAGGCAAGCGCGTCACAGTGACGGTCTCCAGAGAGATGACCGAGATATATCTTGAGCAGTAAAGTAACCGAAACTAAACACAAGGTAAAGAGATTAAATAACAAGTAGTTGGACCAAGGGTTCCATGACGCTGAGATATTGGTCAAGACGTCGGTCATAGGTTCAAGGTTTTCACCATGATCAGATGTCGTGGTTAAAGGTACCAGGGTAGATGCCCTTTTGGTTGTCACGCACACCAGCCCCCACCCCAGCTTCGTCTGTAGATTTTAGGACTACACAGAGGCCCCCGCCTTGCCCCTTGCCAAGACGGTCTCCAAGATCGGGTTCTTCCGCCCAACGGCTTGACTCACTAGACATCTAACCAGCCACAGGCGGTCCAATGGAATGGCTCGCACTTCGCCAAGGCCGACGGCCACAATCACCCACCCACCGCACTTCCCGGACAAAGAGACACTGATGTCTTACTCCTGCTATTGCTTGTAGCTACCTCTCCCCAAGGCCACCGGCGAGTTAACGCCAAGGAAAGGAATAACATGTGTATAAAGGCCTCAGAGCCGAACACCCACTCAAGGTTCTAAGGACATTTAGACCTCACGACTTGTATGACTTGACTCAACGTGTTTCATCCCGAGCCCAACCGAACCGACTACTCACGATAATCGATATAAACATAAAAGCAATAAACAAGAACATAATCGAAACCATACTTGAATAGAAAATCAAACGTGTTTAAAAGCATTCTCTCGCCAAGGCTATACTAAATTGTTCTTTTCATCGCCGCAATAGCACGAGGTCCTTATAGAACGGTAACTTCGACCCAAGTCGAATCTCTCGAGGAAGACTTAACAGGCTACGGTTTTATGTCAAACACGAAACAGAAAAGAAATACTAACGCCCTAACATAAAGGGGCTCACACGGAAAGGACGAAAGCAGAAATAAAATAAAGCAGGAAAGCGGACGACTTGGACAACAATAGGAATCGACTGACACACGAAATTGGAGACGATGTTCTAGGGTTCGAATCTATCCTCGCTATTAATGAATCAAGGACCGTACACAATGCATAGAACACCCACGCCTCACCAAACGGTCAACACTAACTAATCTCTCGACACATTAACATTAGACTCGAACTTAATGACAGGGATATCTCAATCAACCAACCATCAACTACGAAGAATATTTTATTTCAAGGCACACGATAGCAAAAACCCTAACCACATATATCATTTATTCAACAACAAACCAATCTCTCGATCACTTTCATTGTCAAACTTATATTTAATATAAATCTGCTCTCGCATATCTTTATAATCAAGCATAAGCATACAATCAACCTACACTATTCTTTCGAACACCATGCATGAAGATCATAAAATAAACAATTTATACGGATGAGGAATCGCAAATCATCAACCCAACAATCACGATACAAGATAAGAACAATGAAACATATATTTCCCAACAATTCGATAATTTATCTCATGATAGAAATTAATCCAATCCCAATTACATAGACATAATCAAAACCAGAAAAACTTACAACCATTCATAGACAAATTCGTCTTCCAAAATCCGGAATCGTACAATCCCAATTGTTAATCCAAAGTGCAAGAATTAAAAGGAAAGAAAAAGGAAAAGAAAAGAAAAGGGAAAAGAACGAGAATGCGTGCATGTGAGAATGTGAAAAATATGAGGGAGCTAGGGTTTTCAGCGTTAAATCTATATTTATAGCGGACAAAAATTCACTCCCAGCGCCGGACGCGACGCAGCATCGGACGCGAGGAGTTTATGGACAGAACAACCTCAGCACCCCAGCGTCGGACGGAGCACAATGCCGGACGCGCCAAGTTTCTGGAGACACGTCCAGCGCCGGCTGGACATCAAGCGCCGGACGCGCAGAGTGCAGAGCAAGACTCACGGCGAGCAGCGAACAAGCGCCGGACGAAGCCTCGCTGCATACTGGATGGATACGCGTGCGTTTGAGACACAACCGGATGGATAAAGCGGCCAGCGAGGTACTGGCGAAGGAATGGCGCTAGGCGGGCGCTGAGAGACAGCGCCGGCTGAAGATGGTGAACGCTGCTGGGGAGGGAACGCGTCGCGGGGCTGGAAGCCGCCACGGACGGAAAGGGCGCTACGGGCGGGCGTCAAGGGTCGAGCGCCGGTGCGACGTGGTGGCGAGGCGCATGGGCCGAGCCGCTGGCGACGGGCGATGGTCGAGCGCTGGGGCATGCAACGGCGCTGGCTCAGCTATGCGGCGCCGACCTGGTATGGCTGATGCGCGGCGACGTGGTAGACGGCGCGACTTTGATGTTTCGCCTGCTTCTCTCGGCGATTCGATCTCCATGCGATCCGCCACCTATGAACCCTATCGCAATGCTCTTCAAAATACTTGATCCTTGGTAGATCCAATTTCTCCTACTTTAATGCCGTTGTTCTACAAAACATCGAAACAAACGAAGTAAGTTCGAATCAATAAATATTAATCAAACCAACGGCATAAATAGGACAAATCACCTAAAAAGACATGTAAAACAATATCAAAAATCAGCACAATTTCATCCTAAACAAAGAATAAACAAGAACATAATCGAAACCATACTTGAATAGAAAGTCAAACGAAGTGGAAAGATTCTCTCGCCAAGCAATTGCTCAAGCAGAGATAACCAAATACATAATATAAATTGTTTTCCGTAGACTTGTTTCTTCCTCACCAATCGCTCATGAAATGCAAGAGAAATAAAGAGAAGTTGAGAGAGAAAACTGGATCGATGCTCTCCCGAATGTCAGGTTGTGTTCCAGATGGAGTTCGAATTGTTGTGAGAGCCTAAGTAAACCCACTTTGTCTTAGTCCGCCGCACGATCTCGAGGCAAGATGTGGTGAGGGCAGCAGTCGGCTCGCTCGACCCCGACAAGAGCTCCTCCGCTTCACCTGGCAGATTTGTCTCATCTCGGCAATGCAGTCGACCTTTCCTTTTGGCAAAAATCAAGCAGCGATGAGATGAATCTTACTGCATCTCCCATTTGCGTGCAAGTAGTCGCCTGAGTCCTCGCTCAAGGCCCCCCACCGTGATCCCGACTTGCTCCTCGCTCCTCGCATCACCTCGTCCTTTCCCTCTTCCTTGTCTCGACACTCTCTGCTTCACATCACTCGCTGACTGTGCTCGGGCCCCATGCGATATAGTGTCTTGGCAAGATGTCGAATGTCTTGCCAAGGTAATCTTCAGATTTTACCCTCTCACGGAGGTGGCCCCGATCTTGCCCAAGGTCCCGGCTCAACCCGCATTACCCCAAAGCGTGTCCTCCCGCATACAAACACACGCAAAGAACACACACAAAATGCACTCTTTCTAGGGCAAGGATTACCCCAAAAGAGCATCGAAAACGGCTCGCCACACTCACACACTGACCACGACGTCCAAGCTGCAAGCATTCTCGCCCCAAAAGAAAAACAAAACACACAAACAACACACTAAAAGACCAACAAGGATAAGATGAAAACATAATAAAGATAATCCGCATAGGCGATTAATACAGCTATGCATCAAGGTTAATCAAGATCGGGCAAAGCAAGTTTGTGGGAGTTCCTCTCAAGCACTCAAACTCTCTCGTGTTTAGGGTTTTCACGCCAAGTGATGACTTGATCAAGGAAGGCCATATGCTCGCCTACCATCTACCTGCCTCGCCTTATAGCTTGGTCTAAGTTCTCTATCCTTAGGTCTTTAGGGTTGTGTTGAGTGGCTTCTTGGCAAATAGGAAGGATTTAAGTTGGGTAAGGTTGTTTCGACTTAGGTCTGGTGCATCGTTTTCCCATTTCCTCGCAAGATACTTACTGCCTCGAGCACACTTTACATTTTCTGGGAACTTTTTTTCTTTTTATACTTTTTAAACTTTGTTCCCCACCCTTTTCTTTTCTTTTCTACACATTTTGAATTGGTGTACATTTACCCAATTTTTTCAATTTAAGCTCATTATGCCCTGGACGAAGGCCAAGACATCTAATGTTGTGTTTTGCCTGTAACGATGCCAAGACATATTTATATCCCTCCCCTATTCTTCTTCTTCTTCTCTCTCAATCCCTGTGTCAAGGAAGAGCACAAGATAATTTAAAAGAAAACGAACAAATTTCAAATGGGGCTAGCAAAGGACATATATATCCGGGTTTATTTTCATTGTCGACTATGACTATGAAAAGAAAGCTAAATCATCTAGAGCACTTTCGCACTATAGCAATGGGCTTTGATCAAGACAACAGCAAGTTCTAGCACAACCAAGTCAAGCATCCGAATATCACACGTAATAGAATTCATGCTTGCAATGATTTAGCATATACAAAGTTCAATTTCTCATGTGTGCATGTTATGCCCCTTTCCGTCATACTAACCTTATTGATACAAGCTAAACATATATTACAAAGCCTATGCCAAGATCATAATTATCATGCTCATCTCAACATGCGTGTCAACACACACAACAACAACAAAAAACAGGGGTCCACCCACACTCACACACTTTGCTAGTGGCAAAGTGTTAGACTGAGTATGGTCCCCGAAAAACATAAACACGCAAACACACAACAAACAAAAACAAAAACAAAAACAGAAAACAGAAAAATAAGAAAACAAAAAAAAAAACAAAAGGGAGGAAAACTTAGGGGGATTTAGGTGGGTACCAATCCTTGGTGGGCAAAGAATGCGAGTGGGCGGTCCGATTTCGGCCAAGGTCTCTCAGATTCTGACGAGGACGGCTGAGTATCACCTCAAGGTGCAGCTCGGTGTTGTCAAGGTCCCGCCTCGCCTTTAGCCTTGAGCGGCCGGCTTGGCAACCGGCTTCAAGCTCTTGCTGGATGGTAAGCTTGCCGCCTGCCCTCTACAATCCCGAGCATCTTCAAGACCAGTCAGTCGGTGTCCTCTTTCGGGGTCATGGCAAAGTTGAGAAAGGCACTGCTCTCCTCAAAGTTAGTCGGCAAGTGGAACAAGGAGAGCCTCTCACGCCCCCCGCCCATTATGCTCTTCATATGTGAGATTACGAAGGATGCAAGTGAGCCTCATCCTTTCTGCATTGCCTGCAGGACGAAGAACTAATTGCTTCGACATGGTCATGTTGCTATCCTTCTCGCTAAAGAGATTATAGAAGAGGATCCGTGGCATACTGCATGGCCGGGTCCTCGAGGGCTGTCCTCAAGCGCCACACGACTTGAACCGTGCGCCATCCTTTCCGATTAGTTTTCCTGCATCCTGCACCATTTCCCATCGCTGAAGTTTGGTACCACCTGGTCGCTTCCCCTATACGGCCCCTTTGCTTCCATCAATGTTACCATGTTTAGAGCTTGGTGAACTCACAACCAGAACTCCCTTCGCCCCCCGGGAGAGTGAATCAGTACATGATCGACAAATTTGATCGCATCTAAAACGCGCAAGTATAAGGTAAGTCGAGTATCGATCCACATGTGGATTGAACCGAAAACACGTAGGTTAATTCAACAAAACTTCATCATTATCCAAGAAATGATTTGGTTTGTAGAAGGTTTACGGCTTTATAATTAAATCCAAAGCAAAGGTGACAACAAGAAAATAAACTAAAGTAATAAAACTCAAACAGATAACTATGAAGAAAGACTAATCCTAAGGATGCACTAATCCTATCCACAACGTATGTTTATCCCGCTATTATTAACCGCTTTTAATCCGCATAAGATGGAAGATCACATATGTAGCCAACAACTTCGCCATTTATAATCAGACAGCTTGATTACTAATTTTCCCTATACATCATACGCCTCCCGAGGAAAACAAGCAACCCAAAAGGATCAAAGAATATGCTTCCTACGAATGTTCCTATCTCGGCCTACGACTCAAGACTTATCCGTATCATGTATTCAAGATCGATTGACAATTAAAATCAGTACGTAATTAATCGGCAACTATGATATGCATCAAGATTGATCGAAATCAACACATATAATTAAGCACCAAGAATCATGAATCAATGCCGGAAGGTAAATAACAAAGTAGTGAATCACAACATATAGGATAGAATCATGCAAACCCTAGATTAGAATGTAAATTTAGCTAGACATAAATAACGTAAATAAAATATGAAATAATCATAAAATATGAATTAAATAGATAAAACCCGTAGGGTGACGCTCGAAGAACAATCGTTGTTCAAATCCAAACCCAACGGAAACGGGAAAACGATGGAATTCGCTCGACGAAACGCTCCAAATCGATAACAAAGCATAGAACTAATGTAGAACGATGGAAAACTAAAGCTAGAATTAATCTAAATCAAACTAATGTGAAAATAAATGGAAAACATAGAGAAATCGAGGAAAACGTGTAAAATCACACCGTGAGGTTCTCGGCGGACGCGACTGTCGGCCTTAGCGGCCACACCCCGCATGTCGCTAGCGTGGTCGTCGTCGCATGGAAAATTATCACGGCCACGCCTCGCGGTCGCCGACTCCTCGCGTTACATGGCGTTTCTCGCGGCCTACTCCAGCGGTCACAGGCGGTCATGAAATATCATTTGCGCCAAGATACGAGCGCGCTCAGGCTGGTCTTCGGCGGCCGGGCTAGCGGCCGCAAGGCGGTCGCTAGGCCCGTGATTTGCCCTCGCTCGCTCGCTCTTCGCTCCATGCTTCGTTTTCAACTTATAAGCCTACAAAACACCAAAATGTAACCCAAGAGCAGATTCTTCCAAAAATATGTAAAAGATAGAGATCCAAGACATAAACGCACTTTATCGATCTAAAATCATCTTTAAAAATCAACAATAAACGGTAAAATGCGCGCTTATCAACCCCCAAACTTAAATCATTGTTTGTCCTCAAACGAAAACAAGACCAAAAAGAAAGAGAGACAAAACAGATCAACGAGGCCATCAAAGGTGATTAACCAATAAAACCTCGTAAATATCTCAAAGCTCAAAATCATTAGTGCACACGCGACATTAGTCAAATCGACAATGTACAACCATTGAAAGCAAAAATCTCATTCAATTCAACCTCACAATGACATGTGTAATATATAGAGTACACTCAACTCATAAAGAAATAAGGGACGGTATGCACTCAAAAATCAATGCAATGCAAAATCTCACCATAGGCTTATATTTTCTAATATCTCCACCACGTCAAATGCATTCAAATTAGAATAAAAAGGACTTTTCATAGGTCAGATTGTAGGCACATTGGTTAAGGTAGATAATATACGGCTAAGTGACTCAAATATATTCCAAGTACTTCCATCTCTATAATCACTTCATATGGACATCATTCCATTTTCTTTCCTTTCCAACATGCTATTTCGACATTTATTCACTCAAGGTACCATATACTATGATAATCGACTTCCTTTATGCTCATACTATTCACAAAATTTTTCTTTTCTCGGCTTTGTAATAGAGCTTATGGTCTATTCTTTTCACACCTGTACCATACTTTATCTTTTATCCCCACTTTGCATATCAAAACAAATTTTTCTCCCATTTGATTCCCATATCCATCCTCACCTCCTATCACCCAAGTTAATAGAAAGAATAAAGTCTAATAAAGGCTCAAAGAAGCGCGACAAACGGTCTATATCATCAATAGTGTTCGGGTAAATATGTGGTTTAACAAAGATGACATTTTATCCTTTCCATATTCAAAACACATATCATAGCCTCGACACGTAAAAAAACGGCAAGTTCTAGAAGATAATTACATGCACGATATCACACAAATAAAAGAAACAAGAATAAGATGTGTATACAATGAAGCTCAAGTCTCACGGTTTTAGCAAATGGTTAAAAACAACAAGCTAAGAAATCTCAAGTTATCCATGCCATTTTCTAACATATCATGCACTATCACATATTTAATGTAAAATTTCTATCATCATTGGCTACATGGATTAACACATTTCACTTCAACTCGCCGATCGACCGACACAACAAAAACACAAAAGACACGACAAAAGTGTAGGAAAACATATGTTCAAAATTTCTCCCCGGGATCTATCTCGATATTTAATTCACCATACATCGATTATATACCTAGCATGCGCCTATATAATTAATTGCGACACGTAGGGTTTTCTCGTGTTTACCTTCGATCCGTAGAGGTCGGTCGAACAGACGAACGGATCGAACGGAACGGACTCGTGCTTTGACCTTCGGATCAGATCCCGCTGCCCAATCTCCAACGCCGAGTGAGGACGATCTATGGAGAATGCTTCGAAAATCACCCAATGCTCTCTATGATATTTTCGAAAACTCACAAGAACTATGTGATGGATGAAAATTTTGCTTGTGTAATTGAGGATTAACCTAGACTTTATCTCTTACCTTATATTTATAATGCATTACCATAATCCCATAAGGAAATGATCCATGATATCTCATAAATATAATAATATCCTTACAGGATAAAGAGAATAAATTCTATCCTTAGAGAGACCTATGGGCGCCAATTTTCTCGAGCTAACAGGGTTTGGACGGGCCAACCAGGATCAAATGCAAGGAATAAAGATGGGCCTCAAATAAATTAATTATCTTATGTTCAACCTGTAACATAAATTAATTTATAAACATTCATTCATGCCACTAGAGAATAAATGTCGACTTACCCTTTATTACGAAGTTGAGTCGGGCTTGCACTTAGACATTACGAATCCCCGTATTTAAGATATCGAACGTCCATTAATTATCTATAGCAATCTGACTGCTTAAAATAATTAATATCTTTAATTCCTTAAGCAGTACCACTCAACCTTATTATTGTACTTGAGCTAACTCAACCTCGCGGGGTTTAGTACAATAAACCTTTTGAGCTCCTTAAGGGACGCCATCATCCTTAACGGATACGGTGACTGACATGTATAACTAAGCGTGACATACAAGATCGCCACCACCCAAGATGCGGAGAATCTTGGTTAGAACATATAACCTCACCCATAACAAGTCAAAGTGACGGTCAAGAACTCATACTCACCTAATACATTATCGAGGTTTAGATCATCGTAAGTCATCGAGATCTTGGTTCTTCACGACAATGATAGAAGAACACATCTCATCGTGATCCTTCAATACGCCGTAGACGCATCAAAGATAGACAAGTAACCAAGTCAAGTCACTTTTATCTATACCGCAATTTATACCGACAACTCGTCCTCAAGTTGTCTCACCAGGAAACTTTTTATATCTCATTAGCTCGACCAATCATACGCACTCCGGATCTTCTACACAATCGTATGATCTAACTTATATACGAGATAAGGGACGAAGATATACGCAATCAAGTATTCAATCAGATAGGAGATTGTAATAGTGGTAACATGAAACATTGTATACAAGCTCAACCAAACCGCTTTCAAAGATACAACCAACAATCTCCCACTCATACTAAAGCAAACTTTTAGTATAAAATGTGTCTCTACTAGCTATTACAAACAACCATCACTTTGCTTCTCCCACTTATACAAAAGTTTCCTTTCTAAGTGGGTGCCATCAAGCGCAATCCAAGTCCTCTAACGTGTCCGCTCGTAGACTTTTGTGGCGTGCTCTTCGGAATGGATCCACTAGGTTATCCGTCGATCAATCTTCTCAATCAAGACGCCACCCTCGCCTAACGATTCTCGTATGACATGGTACTTTCTCTATGTGTTTGGTCGCCTTGTGGGTCCGTGGTTCCTTCGAGTTTACATCGCACCGAAAGTTATCACAAGAACTATGATACTCTGGGCAAACCAGTACCACATCTAGATCCATGAGGTAGTTCTAAACCATACAAATTTCTTTAGAAGCCTCCAAGCGGCTACATATTCGGCTTCCATGGTAGAGTCCGCATGCATCGCTTTGCAGACCGCCAGATACTGGCCCACCTCCCAAGGTAAACTCATAGCCCGAGGTTAACTTTTTTCATCAC
The DNA here is from genome assembly GCA_036937905.1 of Salvia rosmarinus. Taxonomy (NCBI): domain Eukaryota; kingdom Viridiplantae; phylum Streptophyta; class Magnoliopsida; order Lamiales; family Lamiaceae; genus Salvia; species Salvia rosmarinus. The sequence continues at coordinate 104,630,597 of CM072819.1, forward strand.
GGTCACTTGGAAACCGAGTCCAGATAACCCAAAGGCATTAGACTATCTCGCATGGTAAACTAGCCTATAATCTCGAGTCCTTTCGTGTACTTGAGTATATGCTTTCATCGCCATTCCAATGAGCTTGTCTGTGGTTAGATCGATATTCAGCTACTATGCCACCGTGATAGCCTATCGGGCCTCGTGCATAGATTACAGACATAAGACTTCCTACGGAAGCGTAGGAACTTGTCTCATTTCCTCTATCTCCTTTGTACCATAGGTGATCGCATCTTAGATAAAGGAACGCCATGTCTGAAAGGTAGCAATCCTTTCGGCGGTCTGCGATACTAAAACGAGTAATCACAAGATCAATGTAAGACGCCCGAGATAAGCTCAATATTTTCTTCTCGCGATCTCTGTAAACCTTGATCCCAAGAATGTATCGTGATCTCCTAAGTCTTCATTTGAAACCGATCGGATAACCAACTCTTTACGCCCTGATAATGCCTTCACGTTGTTGCCAACTAGAAGAATGTCATCTACATAAAGTGCAAGAAATACCACATCATAACATCTAACCGATACACACAACTCGCTAGGCAACCTGGTAAATCCATAGGACTTTACCACCGTCAAAGCGTAAGTTCCATGATCGGAGGTTCGCTTAAGTCCATAAATGGACTTCTTAAGCTTCCATACTAGATGCTCTTCACCCTTTACCACATAACCTTCGGGTCGTGACATAGATGTCTCTACCTTCCTCAAGGTAACCGCTTAGAAAAGAGGTTTTAACATCCATTTGCCAAACCTCTGTGTTCAAGCTGGTCTATGGCCGTAAGAATTCAATGGACTCGAGCATATCACATGTGCTAAAAGGTCTCATCGAAATCGATGCCCTCAACTGAGTGTACCCTTTCGCCACAGTTCTCGGCTTTAAAAGTCAAACCTCTCCATCGGAATCTCTTCCTTTGTATATCCACTTACTACCCACTTCCTCGCCATCCTGGTAGAGGTGTCTTTCATATACATCCATAGTCACATGGACTCCATTTCTAAGTCCATACGTGCCAGCCATGATCTTGCATCAATGTCTTCAGACGCCTCCTCAGATGTCCATGGGTCGATTATCGCTGCTCGCTTCGACTATATCCAAGATTGTCCCATCGAACATAAATCGCCTGTCGACGAACAACCCTCTCACCACGACGAGGTTCTACAGCACTATGGCAACGGCACAAGCAGAACTCGTGGTTCTCATCTGCACAACTTCTCGGGTAGGCACCATCAGACCGGTATCTCCGTGGAACTCCCACCCACTTCAATTTCAAGTATCCGTGTCGATCCTCCCACTGTAACTCGACATCTCGCACTTTCGCCTAATCGGTGGTGGAATACGATCATCTTCTAATTCTCGAAGAATGATTTCAACTTGGATTTATGATTTTTCATGTAGTCCTCTTCTAAGAATCGAGCATTAGTGCTAATAATGACCTTCTCGATCCTTAGACTATAGAATAAACCACCTTCGCTCCTCTAGGATAGCCATTAAATAGCCTCGCGTCGGATCTAGCCTCCAACTCGTCAGCTTCTTGTCAAAGACACGTACGCGGATCGCCCCATATCCTTATGTGGCTTAAACTGGCTTGCACCAAACCACAACTCGAAGGGTCTTTTCGATCGACTTGATGGTATTTAGATTCGCCAAGTATGCCACCGCTTCTAGGTATACCCCGTAACTAAATAGCAACGCTGCATAACTCGCCATCGATCTAACCATTTCCAAAGAGTCCTATTTCTTCGCTCCGACACACCATTTTGCCGGTAGGTGCCTTATGAAGTGCGCCTGGGATGTAATCCCACACTTCACTAGATAGTCCATAAACTCACATCGAGGTATTCGCCACCGCTGATCGTAATCGAAGCGATTGATACTTTTACCCAAATTTTCGCCTCCACCTCCGCCTGAACTCTTTGAATTTCTCAAAACATCCGGACTTAATGCGGTGTATATGTATCCGCACTCGAGTAATCGCCAACGAAAGTGACAAAATACTGCATTCTCCATGAGCTAGTGTGACATTGGTCCACAGTCGAATGGACTAGCTCAACATTTCATTTTCGCTTTATAACCCTTCGCTTAGGGTCCTGTCGACATCTTACCTTCTATACAGATTCGCAGATCGAACGGAGTAACCGTGAGATTACCCAACGCTCCATTCTTAGCCGCCTGGATCCTATTTAGATCGGGATGTGACCTAATCTAAGATGCCAGAGAAAAGTAAAGGTCATCTTCTAAGAAAACTTTCTTTTGTGGTTTGATTTAAGACGACATAGTTATAGGTATTATGTTTTGCGTAAATAGTATAAAGTTAATTATATAAAGTGCCAACACGATAACTTCGCCATTTCTTATGATAGAAACACCACTATCAAAATAATGTAATATCCATGAGTAAATAATTTCAAATGTAAACAAGGTTCCACCGAAAATCAAGCACATATAAAACGCTCTTCAAAACTAAAACTGTTGTTCCAAAACACAAAGAAACATCTCCAACTCGCAATCGCCTCGACTTTCACCGTTGCCCATGGAGATCGTTATCTCGCCATTAGCTAGCTCCCTTGTCCGCAGAACCTCAAGGTGTAATAAACATGATCACGACCTGTGTCTACTACCCAAGAACGGGTAGAATAAGTCGCTAAACATGTTTTCACATTAAAGCAAATGGCGACTGAGCCTCGAGCTTGGGGCACTTAGCCTCCAATGCCCGCCTCACCGTGATTCAAGCACTCTGCCTTCTCCTTCGCTTTTCAAACCGGCTGTAGAGCCTTTTTATTACTCCCACTCTTTCTTTAGCCTTAGATCCCTCGAATTCCACTTTCCTTTTCATCTTTTGATAAAGCAAGTGGTTTTCGAGTGCAAGGCTAAAGACAAATGCACTTACCCATTTTACGCTCTTCCGTTACTAGATCCTCTTGCAATGAATCTAGAGTATAACTCTTATCATAAAGGATCGTTTATAACGGAAGTCATCAAAGACTTGGCAAAGTGTTGAGGATCATATCGATTCGACTACGCCATCAATATATCCTCCAACCAACTCGAGCCTCCCAAGAGATTGATCATTTCGCTTCATGGTCATGCACCGAATCACTTTCCTTCATCAACTTAACATTATTGATTTTGTCAAATTATGACAGCGATTACTCGTCTCGACCTCATACGATTTCATAAGATTTAGCCATATCGGGCGCATCTTCCATCTCTTGATGCTTGAGTCACAGGACTCGCACATGGTGACCAAAAGAAGGCACTTTGCCATTCTATTTGATTTTTCCCATTTCTCGCTCCTCGCGCCTCATCAAAGAGATAAATCGCCTCAGAGGCTCGACGCAGGTGGAGAATATATAAATTTTCTTCCAGGAGAACATTCTCAATGTTTCGCTTCCACTGATAAAATTGGACCTGATAAGGGATTTTGTGCGAGCATATTGATAACGGTGTAAGAGACATATATGAAAAGATAATGTAAAATACACAAGCATACCATCACATAATTCAGAATAATAATATCAGAACCTTTCGATAAAACAATATTAATCAAACCTCCAATCGCCCAAGGAATCCCACATGCGCCACGCTGTGCGGACGCTACATAAACCCCCACCGCACTAAAATATACTCTTTAGTCGCTTAATTTCAATCCATGTCAACTTAACCTTACGACAATGAAATTAATGATTGGACCTCACTGACCACATCACTATCGCAAGAAGGGACTTCATGGAAGTTGTACTGAGGTGATGTTCAAGCAATGACCACATTTTAACAAAGAAGAATGAATTTTTAGAATCGGCATACCACCGGACCATACCGCCCAATTCAAATCTTTTGTTATCTCATTTTATATATATCTCAGAGAACTTATGAAAATCTTGACATGAAGCTAGCGCGTGGGACGCCATACATGAAACTCCACTCTCAATAGATTTAAAATGTTTTATTTAGAAATCTCATCTAACAAACTTATGATAAATAAAG